>RDPX01000099.1:1252803-1313523 GCA_003991215.1 Morbakka virulenta | reverse complement strand
TCTCCCCCCCCCCCCTCTCTCTCTCTCTCTCTCTCTCTCTCTCTCTCTCTCTCTCTCTCTCTCTCTCTCTCTCTCTCTCTCTCTCTCTCTGCACGAGCTATTATCTTCGTTCTTAGTCTGCATCGTTCTGATAACTCGTTCTTGAGCAACTACAATAGAAAGCGCGTTTTGGTTTCTCTATGATAGCTCCCTCTCTCAGTCATTGTCACCAATCCACTTCAGCATAGTCACCTCACCCCCTCAGCATTGTCATCCCTCCGCTTCAGCATCGTTATCTCTCTCATTCAACATTATCACCTCTCTGTTTCAGCATTGTCATGTCTCTGTTTCAGCATTGTTATGTCTCCACTTTAGCATTGTCATCTTTCGAAACCGAAGTTGTCTTCTCGAGTTGTTTTGCCTTTCTTGCCCTTTTCTGGTTTTGCTTTTCAAATTCTTGGGATTTCTTTCTCCAATAGGTAGTTCTAGAATTGCCTTGCGGAGAATATTGTTTCTCTGGAATTTCGCTCATATTTCTCCAAATATCAAAATGACCAGTCAGTTTCTTCAATGTTTATCAACTCTATCCCACCTTCTTTCCTCGATATATATATATATATAAACGTTCACCATATCTAGTGCTATTATTAATAGTATACATATCTGTTACTATTATTATTATTATTATTATTATTATTATTATTATCGAGTGGTTATACACCATCTATTGGTGGATGGGTGAAAAACCTACATTCAGCACCCAGCAACAAGCCAGGTACGTTGAATGCAGGCACATGTACTGTAGCCATAAGAGTGAGATAAATAGAAAACCAAATCAAAATGGCAACATCACTTCAACCTTGCAAGTGCCACCCCACAATCAGTGAGAAAAGGCACATTGCACATTATTATTATTATTATTATTATTATTATTATTATTAATATCATTATTATTATTAATATCATTATCATTATTATTATTACTAACATTATTCTCTTTTGTACACTGATTCAAAATAATGTTGTTTTTTTCAAAATTGATCAGTGGATGCAGCTTCCTAAGTTTTGGTAACCACAATTTTCCTCAAATCTCAAGCATTCTTCGGAGGGTTCTGGCAGAGGACAGCAACAACGTTCTTTGCCATTCTACTATTCTGGTAGCTATCCCAATCTCCTTCAGTCATTTTGTCAATGCTTTTGGTGTTGTAGCGCTCCAATTATAACTGTCTATCAATCATTTTCACTTGATTGTTCCACAGTCTTTTCAGTTCCCTTTAATATCACGAAAGCAGGGGTTCAAAAGCACTTTAAAAAGGGTGGCAAAGTGGAAAGCAGCAGGACCAGACCCAAGAATACCAGCTCCATATCACAGCACTGTCACTGCCCAATATTAAGTGCGGTTATCGTATCCCTCCAGTTTAATTTTGATTTCAAAATTGAACGGAGTCTCCTTTTATATTCCTTACACATTCTGTCTTTCATCTCGTTGTCTCTAGCTTTGGCAAGCTCAATTAAACCTAGACAGGTGTAGCCGTTTTCATCAACTTTCTTCATTATTACTCAAAAAAAAAATTATCCCTACCATAATGGCTGATTTTTCCCTCTTTTCAATACAAAACCTCCAAATTCCATTCCCATATCTTCACCCAACACATGGACACTGTATACCAATGAGCCTAACTGATCCAATAATTTGAGCCAAACATTCAATAATTTAACTATGAGGCACGAAATCATACACCTTTACAAAATCAACTCATGCCATAGCAAGACTAGTATGTCTCTTTTCATAGTCCTTTAGCACTGTTTTATCAGTTGATAGCTGGTCTTCCATCCCTGTACTTCCTCTCTCTTGCAACTTTTTTGTTCCTCTGGGAAACGGTTTTCTAAGTCCATATACGAACAGATGTTATCTGCAATAATACCTGTCTTTAACGTCCAAATCATCGGCGGGCAGGTTACAGGTCCATAATTAACGACAGCATTGTCTTTCGATAAGTTTTTTTTTGCAAAAGATTGTCTGCCCAAATGTGAGTCACTCGGGCATTTCACTTAATCTTGCTAGCATGTCATCAGTTTATCTTTTATCCTCTCACGTAAGTGACTAAATTTCTTTATCCAAAGTACCTGAACCCAATCAATACATGGTGCTTTCCCATTAGGCAATTTCTTATATTGTTTTATTACATTTTCTTAACTGATAACTAGTGCTTTCACTCTAGCTTTGTGCATTTCCTTTTTAGGATTATTAAGCCATAAGGCTTCTTAGTTGTGTTCTTTCTTCACTGATCATATATCACTCCAGAATCATTTACTTTTATCAACATCAAGAACCTCCTTACTTTTATTTCTATCATTCAGTTCATTATAGAATTTCTTTTGGTCAGCATATAACATTTGGTTTTGTCTGAACTGATCAATACTTTATAAATATATTGCATTGCTTTAGTTCTTCTATCATGGTACTTAAACTTTCTCTTTCAATTTTATATTTAGCATTGAGTTCTTGAAATGTTCTCTTTTTTTTCAACATTCCTTTCTTTTTTCTTTCCAAAGTACTAATCTCACCTCTCAGCCTTTTGAAATCTCCTATTATTCTTTTCCACCATGGATCTTTCCTTTTATCAACTATTTTCTTTCTCAGCTTCAATTCATCAGCTACATACACACACGTACACACATACACACACACCACACACTGGCTGCTTTTAAAAGGTTATTTGTTCGTGTGATTGTATTAGTTTCAATAGGTTTTAATGCTTCATTAACTTTTCTGACTTTTTCTTCTAAAAATCTATTATTAACTATTTCAAACTAATACCATTCAAATTCCTTTGGCCATTCATTATATCTTTAAGTTTGGTGACAATTTCCATTATCTCCTCTTGCTCCACTTACTCAAAAACAACTTGAGCATGATCATCTTTTTCTTGGCATCTAATCCTTCCATTCTTTCATTTACTCTTTTGGGATTCTCCTAAACCTGGCTCAGAATCTTCAACTAATTCATTCATAGAGTGAAATTCAATGTTTCCTATTAATGATTCTAACTCTAGTTCGGACAACCATCCATTTTCCCTTATGCATTCAGCTTGGTCTTACAGCCTTTGTTCTCTAACTTCAAAACAGCCTCTTGTTCTCCATTCCTTATGCATCCTTTGTCTATACCCTCTAACAGGGTTTCAATCTTCATTAAATGACTTACATCTATAAAAACATTCCATAACTATTTTATTGACTACTTTAGACCACTTTGTCATTGCAGTAGCAGGATGACGACTGGGCCCATGCTTCATTGCCACGGGACACCTGCCGGGCGAAGCACTTTCAGTCAAATTGACTCCAACACCATTCACGTTGTTATTGCTATGTTCAAGATTATTCATATCACTCATAATAAGCGCTGTGGTGAACAAATAACACAACCACTCATGTTTTTATCGGGACATAATCTCTTGGAGGGTTGCCAACCAAGGCTGAAAGGGCCCCCTTGAAAAGACTAGACGGACCAGGATGTCAAATCGTCATTCTAAGGTTCCGGGGTAGGCTAACAGGTGCTACACATTCCCTATGGGTGATCTGGAGGTAGTTGTGGCAATGGCAAATCTTATTTGCCCAAGTTGAAACTCCACAACCGGATGGAGTTTTTTTGTTAATAACCAGGGTATAAAATTATTATTATTATTACTATCATTAAAAACATAATCATATCTAAAAAGATGACTTATACCAACTACCTACTACACTTTGCTGTCAGACAAAGATTTTATTAACAAGCTGCAACAACCAAAACCATGTTAACACCATAGTAGGAATCTTATAATCTATTCCTACAGAAACTATCTAAAAGTAAATGTTTCTTACTGTAACTCTTTTCTTGCGGAGTGGCATCCAGTGCTTGCCATCCACCATAACCTGGCGGCAAGTCAGGTCTTGCCATCCAGCATTCATTCCACACATGAAAGTTCCTGCAAAATATGTCGTTGTTTGAATGAAAAACTCATTTAATACTAAGGAATACCTTTAAATATTTAAGAAAGAGGCTATCTATCTGTCTATCTATCTTTCTATCTATCTATGTATGTATGTATCTATGTATGTATGTATGTATGTATGTATGTATGTATGTACGTATGTATGTATGTATCTATCTATCTATCTATCTCTCTATGTATCTATGTATGTACCTATGTATGTATGTTTGTATGTATTTATGTATGTATGTATGTATGTATGTATGTATGTATGTATGTATGTATATATGTATGTATGTATCTATGTATGTATCTATGTATGTATCTATGTATGCATCTATGTATCTATGTATGTATGTATGTATGTATGTATGTATGTATGTATGTATTTATCTATCTAGTCAGTACAAGACATTAATACAATTATAAATAATTACCCTGAACTGAAAATGGGAAACGGTCTTTTCAAACCTTCCAATCTTTGGCATGCTTTTCTATGATGCAATCCATAAGATCATGCCATTTTCTTCAACGTTGCAATTTTCGATTGTAACCTAACAGATATTCGTCAGTAAGCTATCCCTTCGTAATGGATCAGAAATTAAGCAAACCGATTAGCCGTACCATGATAAAATTATGAATTTATTTGCCATTATTTATGAAACAGGCATTTGCGCTTTACGACATTTATTAACCTATCTAATATTCAATTATTGACTAAAAGAAGTCGTTAACGATTTCAAAGTAAACATTGTACTGTTGCAAACAAATTATCATTACGTCTGAAAAAACAAGCTGCCATCTAAAATCAACCCTAAGTATAGATAGTATTATTCAATGAAGTTATTTTATCTTACCAACATGAATCATCTGATTCATCATCCAAATAAGTCCCATCACAATCAAAAAACTTATCAAAGGTGAGGTTGTTATCCGTGTCGTGGGCTGAATCATAATTTGTAACTGATCGCGCTGGTATCCCCAATGCTCGTAAAACTATAAATAAAAAAGGGCAAGGCAAAATTACAAAAAACAGCAGTATAAGTTAAACTATGAAAATCAGACTAAAACATTGACGCACACAGATACGTCACAGATACGTCACAGATATGTCTGTCCAAGGGGAAAGGTAAACGCCTTTTCTGTGCACTGGTCAAACTAGAACATAAGCAATCAAGTTTCTTACTCTTGAACCTTGATATGAGTATTTCAGCTAACAGCATTTCAATAACGTCAGGAGAACAATATTAAACGTACGAAAGGCCAAGACGGGGTTAAACAATCAATGTATTTATTTTTGTTGAAATGTCGATCACTACAACCATGTAATCCAACTTAATACGTAGAACTTGTTTCGCTCTACATACACCCAATTATACATTTTAGCACTCTAAGGAAGGCCTGCCAGTCTTCCTTAGAGTGAAATTGGAAATAAAATTCAAAAATACGCCTCTTGCTTTCAAAATTACATTATTGTTTTGTTTAAAATGCTAAGTAAGTAAGCTCTGATATAATTTACTTCTTCCTAGCATTTACAAGAAGAAAATAATAGGTAATCAATTAATTAATTGAGTAAGTAAAAAAGAAAGTAAATAAGTATATAAGTATGTAAACAGCTAAGCAAATAAGTAAGTAAATAAATAAGTTTATAAATAAGAATATAAATAAGTAATAAGTAAGTAAATATGTAAGTAAGTTTTGACATAATTGTTTTCTTGTTTGGGTTTACAATTTCAAAATAATCGGCTTCAGTTAAGAAAACAAGACTGAAAGAAAAAACTATTTTAAAAACTCCAGTAAAACCCATTAGGTATACAACAAATAACATTTGAACTCAGTCATATCGAGACTAAAAGAATTCGACTTATGTGAACAATCACTTGACGCTGGGCAACAGTGTCAAACAAGTGCCAATCAACTAAACCTTTATCATTAAACTTAAAAAACGTTTTACATATTTCAAAGTACCGGATGCAGATATATTTTACATTCCTCTAATATGATTTTCTCTTCCATTTTATTTCCCAACCAAAGGTCATTTAACTTCAAGCCTTACTAAATTTACTTAAAAAGTTATTGACCATCTGCAACTGGTACGGTCAAAATGTGTAAAACATTTTTTAGGTTTAATTATAAGGGTTAAGATTATTGATACTGGGTTGATACTGTAGGCCAGAAATGACGTTTGGTTCAGATTGGTCGAAGGCCGTCCCTTCCTTGCCGCATTCCTGAAGAGGTCATTAAAGCGGATACTTTTATTGGTTGTACAAAGAAATTCAAAATGACGTAATGTGCATTTAATTCCACGCATGCACAAATTGACCCGATTTTGCCGCCCGGGTCTGTATAACAGAGACTAGAAAGAACGCTAAAAATTATTTAGCCTTTTTATCCGGTACCAACAAACTGGGTAAGGTTTTAAGTCAACGACTTGACCATATGACTTTCAATTCACAATCCACTGAGAAGCAACACCAACATCTAATTTTTCACCACATGTTTTTGAATCTATATTTTGTGCAATACAGATTAAAGCCCAATACGTGCTCGAAGCTTCATATAAGTCATGTTTTACTTATTTAAAATCTAATGGGTCACAATTTTATGTGGACATCACATTAAATCTGTTAAGTGGAAATCCAGCTTAAGATTACACGTTCACAACACCATCAAATTCTGCGCTTGTTTAAAAAGAGGAACGAAAAAAAAAGCAAGTTTTATTGGTAAAATCATCAAAATGATAGGCAGACTAGGAGAAACATTTTGGAAGGGTAAGTGGAGCTAATTAAAATTAAGGAAAATAAACACTTTAAAACTCTATTTAAAACCCTAATTACAGAGTACAGATTTACGGAAACAAGAGCTGGTAAGGCGGTCAGGGTTAATCAAAACTTCATAAAAACGACATACAAAACCGCAAAGATAAACAGGCAACATACGTGTTGTAACAAGTCCAGAAAACACCCAGCATTGACCATATTGGACTGGCTCTTTCGTTTGAAGGTACCTTTTTAAGATGGCTGCACTTCCAGTCCATTTCCATGGTTTAACTCCATCGTCATACTTGCCATCCCATCTTCCAGTCAGAATTCCATCATCATCAAAATCATTTGCCTGAAGAAATAAATAAAAAAAGGATAGAAAAAAAGTTTGATGCTTGGTTTGTAAATTACAATAAAAAACACAACAGTAATGATATGGCGTTTTATTATCATTTATCTATTTTTTCAAAATTCAATCATTGATAACGATAGCCCAAAGATGTAATTTGCTGGTGAAATACTTAACTGTCAGAGGTATAAACCTAACAAAGAGTTGCAAATATGCAACGATGCAATATTAACTTATTCTATTAACAAAAAAATGGCCATGTGTAGCATTCTGCCTAATTTTTTACATATTTTTTCATCCGCCATTTGACTTCCTTCAAAATCTACAAAATCTGAAAGCACGCCTAGGAAAATTTAGCTATGTACCAAGATGTGCAGTAGAGTGCGCTGTATACAAGACTTTTAACGGTTTTCTGTGGCCATCTGGAGAAAACGTACAGCCATTCTGGGGCCTCCCTCTCTAAAGCTGTGCCTGCACACTGGGTCCCTTCAGATACGAAAGCAAGAACATCTGGTAATGATCCCATTTCTGTTGGCTGGTCAAATCTACAAAATAATTAAAATGCACTTTGTAACGTTTCATGTTTAAAAATAAGTTGAAATATAAGCATAAATGAGAACAAAGTTACTTTAAGTTCCATCTGAGATTGGTTTTCCCTTTTCATGGATCTTCTTTATCTGTCATGTTAGAATATTTTATACCGTACAGCTGTGTGTGTATGTGTGTATGTGTGTGTGTGTGTGTGTATGTGTATATGGTGCTAGGGTGTGTGTGGGAAGAAGACGATGAGTATAAAAACATAAAATTATATTCTTTTTTCATGTTATCAGTGTATCATTACCGTCATCACTTAAACTCAAGAGAAAATAGTGGATACGGTTTAAAGTTAAAGTCCACGAAAAACAGGAACATCAGGAAATGAAGTCATTTTCATTCCTGTTTATTTTGTTATTTTAATCTAGCACCAGGGTCATTCGGCTACTGTCGAGTGCAATTCAGGTAGGTCTCCTTAGCCACTCGTATGCAAATTCTTCGATTGAATTTGTTTTTTTCTTTTTCTTTTGGTCCTTTTTTAGCTCTCAGGTTACGTTGGCCAATTGACAGAGTTCTTGCCATTACGCACATTTCTAGGACTGCGTCACTCTTACTACCATGCTCTTCATGTCTTGCTCCATTATTGAATTTACTTCAATCAAGGAAATGTTACGTTCAGGCATGAAATTCTAAATTACGACCACTTTCGGGTTTGATATAAACTGTATTTCATTAATGATTTTCGTTCGTTTCCTCTTCAGACGTCTTCCATTTACCTTTTTCTTTGTATCTTACGCTATGTCATATACTGCAAGGCAACAATCTTTTAAAAGGTCTCGAATTTTCAGTTATTCTTAAAAAATACTCTGCAAATTTTTTCTTTTAACCTTGCCTTAAGTCCTACATCAGTTCGGTTCGTGTCCACACTCTCTCTTGTTGTGAGCTATCATATGTGTCCTTCGCATGGACCGAATTTCTTTGTCTTGTTTACTCATATATTTTCATCCCAATTTCTGCCTGCCTCTCTCTCTATCGCTGCTAACTAAACATCAGGATGCCGCGATTCGTCTCTTGGTTGAACTGAGTTAAATTTATACATCTATTGAAAATAACCCCTTAGTGACAAAGCAGATTTGAAATTTTTTTAGAAAAACAATGAACTCAAAATCACAAAATATTCGCTCATTACATAAAAAAATTATCAAAGCCATATTTAATAAAAAACTCTATATATCTGAAATAAAATCTCTAAATTACGTACCATGGCTGAGATAACTCTAGCCACTTCTCTTGCGGTGTCTCGATAATCAATTCTTACTCTTTCTAGCAACATAAATATGGTCCGAAATGATTCATCTTTAAACTTGAAAGAAATGAAAAGGAGAAAACAAATAATTAATAAATAGACCTAACGAAATCTGGATGATTTTATATGGCGAAACTTTAAGTTCCAAGAAACCATGGTGAAAAAGGCATATTGCAGCATGTCACTTATTACAGATATTGCATGACCAGCACACACAAACACAAACATCATAAAACTGATAAACTGATACAGACAACTCATGTTTTCACTCTCATAAAGAGCCAGGCATTCTAAAAGGACATCTCATTTTAAAACACTTCAAAGTTCATATTTTTAAATTTTATCTCCCTTTTTTTTTCAATGAAAAAATCACCTCTTAAGGGACCATTATGGAAATAAGGTCAGTTTGACCTTTTAATGTTATCCCTGCCACTTCAATTAGGGGTGATCTGTCATTTTTATTTTAACTCAAATTGTAATATTTTTATGCAACATTCTTTTTAGTATTAATTTATACAAAAGTTTGTAAATTAACTTTAAATTGTAATTTATTGACTTTCTAGGCCTTTCTTTTTTTAAACATTTGTAAACACTTTTCATTTTGTGTTTGTGGCAAATAAAACTTACTTACTTACTTAGGAAAAGATATAGTTGGTTAGATAAAATATGTTTTTTTGGATTAATCACAGCAACATTTACATTCACATATGACTCAGCTATGATTTTTCCCCATTTATTTCAATGAAGCTTTCTAATGCTGTGGGTCGCCCTTAACAAGGTAAGTGGCCATTTCAGAAAATAATGTTTTTACAAAAAATGTGAGATTCCCATTCCACCTCTTCCTGATTTTTGGATCCCTGGTTCTCTGCTGTTTGTTGGCATAGTACACTAAGTTTTGAAGCTGACCTATTAACCTTTCACAAGACCTTCGAACCTCCTCCCAATACAAGAATCTTGATTTAACAAAAAAAAACACAACACGAAAAGACACAAAAACCCACTAAAAACCCCCAAACAAACTAAAAAACAAAAACAAACAACGCACAAACAACCCCCCCCAAAAAAACACAACAAAACAAACCAGGAGAAAAAAGCACAACACGTAAAATGCTAAGTATTTCGTTACCTGGCCAAAGAACCATGGCTTTGGTCTTCTTCCTCCCCACCATACAGCACCAGAATCATTAAGGACATATTCCTCTTTCTCCTTTTCATTTTCCAAAAAAACTTCGTCATCTGAAACAAACAAAAGAACAGTTTAAATCTATTTTATTTTCTATCTGTTTTAAAAAGCAGGGTTTTGTTGAATGTTTTAAAAGACGTTAACGCATTACACAATGACTGGAATTAGATAAATAAATGAAAAAGAAATAAAAATATAAAAACAAAATCTCATTTTATACAAATTTATATTTTAACGCAAAGATTCAAAATAATACTCAGTTTTATTCAGTAATAACCAATGAACAATTTCTCATTCAACTAAAAACCTTATTCAATGATCAAATAAGTGTAATGGGTTAAATTATTCAGTGACATTAAAAGTAACAAGTAACTAACTAACAAGCTAATCATCACTTTTCATATATTGTTTTGATCAAACAACTTACAGAGTAATGCAATTTGACATTAGTTGTTTTGACAATTGACATGACGAATTAGTTTGTTTTTGTATTTTCTTTCAACAGCTTCAAATGGCGAAGACCTAAGTGGGATCGTTACATTTCATAAATATTAACATTCAATCGATGATTTTCATGATTTATTTAAATTGGTGACCCTGAAGTGATATAAACATTCAGCCTTCTGAGATTTTTTGGAAGAAAAGCATGCATAATGCTACGTTGTTTCATTTAATATACTGCTCTTGGGTCAAATTCTTATAAAATATGCATACTGTTTGTTGCTGACAAAATTAAGTTAATAGGAGTTACAAAACTCCTCCTTCAGCCTCTCAAATTTCTTTTTGCAGATACTAAACCTGATTTAATCAAGCATAAACGTAAGGTTGTTATGAAGTGTTCAAACTGAACAATCGTAAATAATTCTGTGGCTAACTACCTTTCCCAGATTTTGGGTAATTTTTAAACCCCCTGGGACCAAATGCAGGAAGAACATTCAAAAATCCATTAATTATGAAAAACCTTACAAATTGATAACTCATTTATATCAATAGTAAATAAAGTAATATAATATAATATAATATAATATAATATAATATAATATAATATAATATAATACAATATAATATATAATAAACTATTGCATGATATTATGCTTAAATCAACAAATTCTCATGCAAGAGATTCAACCAGGCCATGTCTCTAGAAGTACTAAGCCCAATTCGTTGCTTTGCTGTAAGTGCGATATAACTGAGTTTGTACATGTTTTGGGAGAGAGAATTAAGAGAGGGAAGAAATCAATAAATAACAAAGACTAAAAAATACAAAGAAAAAAACCCAAATCAAACAAGAAAAGTAACCCTCTGCCTGTACTGAAGTGGCTTCAAAGCCTTGCTTTAGATGAAAGATCTAAAATAAAATTTCAAAAAATATATGTAATATAATGTAATAGAATTAAAATTCAATTTAATCTTACCCTTGCACCAAGGATTAAATAACATATAAATTTGTCTTCTGTGGTCATATGAAACTGTTTTTCTTTTTTTGCCATGCAGAGATGTGGATTCTACCATCAGACTAAAACATGATACAACACAAGAAGCTGATGTGTGTAGCTTTGCTCGCACAACTGGGCCCTTGATGCTGACAATCTCATAACCATAACCGTCCTTCAGGAAAAGAGACAAAAGGGCATAAAACAAAAAAGACTGGCCTAAATCTGAAATGAAAAACAAAACAAAAGCTCAACTTAGTGGCAAATCTACCCTCTTCAAATCTTGTTTTTCAGCTGCCTTGCAAATGGCCACAATTCAACTCCACTGCACTTTTTTTCAGTAGAGCAGACTAATATTGGTCATCAGAAGCCCGTTTCTTTTCTTTATAGATAGGTCCTCCTTTAAGAACTCTTCTTATATCTTTGAAGGTTTCCCATTTGGTGGCATGTATAAACATTTCAAATCAAATAGAAGTCTTTTTCTTTTGGTATCATATCCCCAACACAGTGAAAATCAGCATAAGTTATCTTGTACAATTATTGAGTTATCCCTGATGAATTATTGATCTATTTTATTTAATGCACCCTTAAAATTTCAAATGATTTTGAAGTTTTAACGAATAAAGCTAGTGATTTTTAAGGATGCATATTCATTTATATTACATACCTTATCAATTTCTGATGTTTCTCCAAAGTAAATATAGCTACCATTTCTTTTCTTTGGATTTTTGCCTGTTGTCAGGACAACTGCAAAACTGTTGTTTGCCTTATCAAAATTGTGGTTAAATTCAATATCAATGCAGAATGGCAAACCACGGCGAATTATTAGTCCTTCTGTTTCATAATCCTCAGTGTGGTGAGCTTTCTGATTCTCTTCTTCTAAATCATAGACTTTTACCACACTAAGTGCTAAAAAATGGTAAAAAACACAAGTTGGGTATTAAAAAGCATATTTATTTCAAAAGTAATAGGGGACTTTTGACAATACCAGTTTATGTGTAATATAAGCTGTAATATAAATTGCTAGAGGAAATAATATAGCACTTCTATGTCCAAATATCTTTATTGATGTGGTAGACACAGTCCTATTTCAAAACAAAACCTAAATAAAATAACATATCAGTCTTGCAGTACCAAAGGTTTATAATAGTACCATAATAGCAGCAGTCCAGTCCAGTATACTACACGTGTCCACCCTAACCTTGAAGAGTCACAGTCCTTCAAATAATGGCTTTGAACAAGCTCTTGATGGTTGTTGAAATGGCTTCAAAAATGGAGTATTGCAGTGTGGAGGAGGTGCTTCTGCCATCCCTGCTTCAGAGAATATAACATTACTCTCTGCATCAACAGAAGTTACTGAGCCATCATAACTTGACTCTGAGGGTAATGTGTGTCTCAGTGCTGAAGGTTGATCCTCATTGTATAATGTTTCAGCATACAAAACATTGTTGATAGTGATGATTCTCTTCTGAACCTAGTCAACATGCTGTCACTGCAGTTTGTTTCTAGCTCTCACTTGGTATGAAAGTGGTCCAGTTACTTTCTCTTCTACACATGGGACCCACTTTCCTTCTGTTCTGTAGTTGCTCACCAACACTGCATCAGTTAATATTAAGGACCAAAACTTACCATCTGTGGAATTATTGATGACTTAATGTACTGCTTAATACTGATGTGCTGCTGTTGATTCAGCTTGATTAAACTAAACTTTGTCACTGATTTTTGATTTATCAAGAGCTTAGTTGAAAAATTTTCAGTTATTGTTTGTGATGTTATACAATATGTAAATAAAAACCATCTCACTCTTTTTGTTAAAGATTCAGAAAATGAAGAACTACACATCTTCCACATCATATTCTTAAATGATTGCACAGCTCTCTTCACACTTCCTGCGGTAGATTGATGGAATAATCCACATGGTATACTTCATTACTCTTTATGAATGTACAAAATTCAGCACTTGTGATACTTGGACCCCTGTCACTGCCCCGCATCGTCAGTAACCCATGGGTGGCAAATTCAATTTGTAAACACTCAACTGTTGGTCTGGAGCAATAATTATATGGACTCATTGGGTAAAACTCTATCCTTTTTCAGTACAAGTCAATGACAATAAGAAAACTTGACAAAACAAGATCCCAGCAAAATATTGGTGTAACTGTGTCCAGGATTTACTAGTATTTTTCCATGGGTGAAGGGATGCTTTTGAGAGCGTGTTCTGAAGTTCCTTGAATGATTCACATGACTTTACAGCTTCTTTGATTGCTAGATCCATTTTGGGGCATCAAATATAGCTTCAGCTTTTATGTTTTATGCAGTTCTTTTAAAATGTCTAATTGGAGAGATAGAATAACCACTTTGGTACCTCATAAGACACATACATCTTCCATGGATAACTCATTTTGATGTGTTATGTATGGCTTCAGCTGCTCCTCATCTGACATATCCTCTCTCCAGCCCTGAACACAAAGTTTAACACTTTTGCCAAGACTGGACTTCTTCATGTGTGGAGTTGCACTTTCCAGGATGTGATTACATAAACATTACATAAAATCTGCTTTTGATGACTCTGTAATGGCAACAATTCCATGCAATTGGCATTGGCATTTGATATTCCACATCAATATTTTAAGTCATAACTATGATGATGATGATGATGATGATGATGATGATGAGTATGAGGTTGTACCAAAAGATGTTTTGAAAAAACTGATGCACTCATAGCTAGATTACCATCTACCTGATTCACAACACTATCAACAGAAGACTGATCATCTTGGAGAGGTGAACCTTCCTTTTTTTGAGTAACTGCAACTTGGCTGTTAATACTGAAATGGAAAATTTTACTATTTTTCTGTGCAGATTGAAGGGAGCGAGGCTGGATAAAAATATTGTTCAGATCTGGATCAGAATTTTCGAGTAAACATTGGCAAATATAATTTGATTGGATTCCTGCCACAAAATCATCTCTGATATATTCTTCACTATACTGTGCTGCAGAAACCAATGAGAAATTACACTCCTTACTGAGAGAATGAAGAATTTGTAAATATTCATCCAGAGACTCACTTGACTGTTGTCTCCTGGTAGCTAGGACATGACATGCAAAAAAGTACTCTTCTCTTTTACATATAACTTCTTCAAGATAGTAGTTGCATCATCATAGGCTTCACTGTTTTCAATATACTGATAAATCCTAGGGCTTACATGATTTGTGATAACTACTAACTTATTGACAGGTGGAGCTGTATCTGGTAATATTTGTATAAAGTTCTCAAAGGTTTTCAACCAATGTAACCACTTGGTCTTCATGGTCTGACTATTCAGATCTACATCCAACTTATCAGGCCTAAGATAACATTCCATGATCAATCAAAATAAAATTATTGTAAGAATATAACAACTAAACTGAATAAAGTCATTGACAAGAATAAAAACCTGATTTGAGTTTTTTATTATGATTCAAAACCACTACAGAAGTTAAAACATTACAATAAACATGGCATGAGCAATATAAACAATGTTATGTCAGCAAGGGAGAATCCAATCTGAGAGCAGGATTAAAAAATAGGCCAATCACAACAGGATAAAAAATTACACTTTATCTACAGTTTTAATTAATTGCTTCTCCTGATTAAGCACTGAAAGGTGCACTGAACACTAAACCAAGCAATTAATACACTTTCTTTACTAAATTAAAGAAAAATGATTTGTGAACCATAAAGTAACCATAATTCTGGCTGAAAAAATGGTATCCAGACAATCAACAACATGACAAAAATTAACACTACTTCCAGTAACAAAGCAGGTCGCAACTTTCAATAACATGACGTTCAGTAATGACTCTATTGTTGTATTGTTCTAATGTGCTTTGCACTGATGTGTATGTAACTAAGCTCATCCCATTACAAGGGCACACGTAACACACATACACATTCATTTTCCTAGCGGGAGCTGATTTAAACAATAATATTCACACATTATCTTAGTCATGTGCACCTTTGTCCAGCTATCCTCTAACACATGTGTACATGGTGTAAAAGAACAATACAACAATAGAATCATTACCAAACATCACATTATTGAAGGTTGCCACCCGCTTTGTTACTGAAAGTGGTATTACTGAATGTCGCATTAACGAATGTCGTACACCCCAAAAAACTGCCATTTCCAGGTTCAAAATTTTAAGTACATACTTGATGCAATCTTTTACAACAGTCAAAAACTCTTATTAAACAATATCTTGCTGCTGTAAAAGATTGAATCCATTGATTTTTTGTTGAATCTGAAAAAGGAAGGCACTTAGCTCTTAAAACATTCAAGGATTTTGGCAGGGTATGGCATGCTGGCTTCCCATATGCTCTCAACTAGTCTTGCTAGTGGTCAGGTCATTAACATGATTGGGTCATTTGTTGCTTTTCATTTTGGGAATATAGCTTTTAAGAGTGACTCCCTCTAAGTATTCTGTTAATCCCTACCACCCTCTTGCTGTCATGAATCATGTCCTGTGAAAATATATAGCCAGGCAGTTAAAACACTTCAGAAAGGTCTTCTTTAAAATCTTGATCTTACTTTCTCAGCTCATTGTTCAAAAATAGTTACATTCACTCATTGTCTTCCCTATGTAAGGTATGGGGACCATATAGATCAATGGGCCACAGTGGTAATTGTGTATCTTCTGTAGTCATTTAAATTCTGTTGTCCTATTTGGGGAGTCTACTATCTCCTCATTTGGGTCTCTTTAAAAGGATTTGGAAACTAGTGTCCAACTTTATAGGTTTCTAGCTTTGACTCTTTTTTCATATTGATGTATTGTTAGTATTCTTAAATACTTTACTATCTTTTATGCTTATTACCAACAGGTGGTCCATTAAACATTTTCCTTTTCTTTCAGATCACTCAATACAATTTTTTGGAATTACTTGTTAACACATTGAAATGCTGTTGTGATTGTCATGAAATTGTTGTGTTTATTATTAATTGAACAGACCTTTAATATGTTTCATTCTTTTATTCCTTTAGGTATATATATGTATTAACATCTATACTGATTTTGTGTTTAATAAAGCCTTTTGTTCAGGCATACTTCTGAGTCGATTTTATTACAATTTATTAAACACAATAAAGATGAGCAAAGCCCTGAAGCCCTTACAATTGGATGTCTATCCAAACTCACCCAAAGCTGCAAAAGAATGGAATCACTGGAAAAGAACTTTCGATAACTTCATCACGGAATGTGGAACTGATGCCCCGGATAAATTCAGGTCCATCATAAATTTCATTTCTGCAGACGTCTTTGATTATGTTGAGGAGTGTACTACCTATGACCAAGTAGTTGAGACTTTAACTAAATTATATGTTAAAACACCGAATACCATTTTTGCACGACACCAACTTGCTTCCAGAAAACAAAAGCCAGGTGAATCCCTTGATGAATACCTTGAAGAATTGAAAAAGCTGAGTAAACATTGCAACTTTACAGCAGTTACAGCTGATGTATATCGTTCAGAAATGATAAGAGACTCATTTATTAATGGTCTTTCATCAAACTACATCAGACAGCGTCTTTTGGAAAATGAGAAATTGACACTTGATCAAGCACATGAACGTGCACGAACCCTTGATCTTGCCCAGAAAAACTCTGAAGCTTATTCGCAACAAAACAATCCCCTAACTGTAGCAGCTGTAGCAGTGGATCAAAAAAGCGCTGATGATGTACCATCCCTTGCAGCCTTACGAAAGGGTTCGAATACCAAATCAACCAATCCTCGCAAGAAATTGTGCTACTTTTGTGGTGGATCAATGCACGCTAACCGATCCTTATGCCCTGCCCGAGATTCTACTTGCCACAACTGCTCAAAAGTAGGACATTTTTCAAAAGTTTGCCAATCTACAAAGAAGGAGTCTAACTTATCTGCCATTTATTCACCAACACTTTGTGCTGTCTCGACAGCTTCTCCACTGAATCTCCGCCATGCATCGGTACCTGTAGTTGTGAATGGCCAAACCCTGGATGCATTGATTGATTCCTGCAGTTCAGACAGTTTTATTAGCGAAGGTGCTTTCAACAAACTTCAAATTCCAAAACTCCCATCCAACAAAACTGTTTTTCTTGCTCTCACCTCAATGGAATCGACAGTTATTGGGAGCTGTCAGTTGAATCTTTCGTTGAATGACCAGACCTATGAGAACGTTAAAGTTGACATTCTTCAGAACCTATGTAGCGACATGATTTTGGGGTATGATTTCCAGAAGCAACATCAAAATTTAACTTTCCAGTTTGGTGGCCCCAAACCTGACTTGATAGTTACACCACCAACCCAAACCAACATATCTGCAATGTCTGAGTCAAATACCTGCACCAAATTTGCTGATGTTAAACCCCCTTCACTCTTCAAAAGTCTTCCAGACGATATCAAACCGATCACAACAAAGTCGAGATCCTTCAATAAAGATGATCGAGCTTTTATTGAAGAGGAACTTCAAGCACTCCTTAAAGCAGGAAAAATTCAGAGGAGTGATTCTTCTTGGAGAGCTCAAGTGTTAGTTGCAAAAGATGAATTTAATAGACATCGTAAGAGACTATGTATAGACTATTCGCAAACAATCAATCTGTACACCGAACTTGATGCGTATCCACTACCTCGGATTGATGAAATGGTCAACAAACTTTCCGAGTACAAGTACTTCTCTACCTACGATCTCAAAAGTGCCTACCACCAGATTCCATTACAAGAATCCGAAAGGAAATACACAGCATTTGAATGTCTCGGTGATTTGTACGAGTTTGTCGTTGTCCCATTTGGAGTAACAAATGGTGTTCCGTGTTTTCAAAGGACAATGGATGATTTAGTAAAAGAGGAAGGTTTGAATGACACTTACCCTTACCTCGACAACGTTACCATTGGTGGAGTAGATGAAGCTGATCTCCAGAAAAATGACACTGCTTTTCGAGAAATGATTGCCAAACGAAATGTAACTTTGAACAACTCTAAAACTGTGCAATGTTCTTCCGTAATTGATATCCTTGGGTACCGTATCAGCCATAAAAGTATCAAGCCAGATCCTGAAAGATTACAGCCATTATTAGATTTTCCACCACCATCCAATGCTGGCTCCCTTCGAAGGACACTGGGAATGTTTGCATATTATGCCAAATGGATACCTCAGTTTTCAGACAAGATCAGACCATTAGCTGAAGCTGAAACCTTCCCACTGAGCGAGCTTGCACTTAAATCCTTCAACACCATCAAAATGGAGCTTGCAGAGGTTGTTCTAGCACCAATAGATGAAGATGCACCTTTTGTTGTGGAGTGTGATGCTTCTGATGTGGCTATATCTGCTTCACTAAACCAAAACGGTCGACCTGTAGCGTTCATGTCAAAAACACTATCAAAGAGCGAACGATGGTACCCAGCTGTTGAAAAGGAAGCACTGTCAATCATTGAAGCTGTCCGAAAGTGGAACCATTTACTATCACGACAACGATTTACCTTGATAACTGACCAACGCTCCGTTTCATACATGTTTGACAATCGAAAGCGTACTAAGATAAAGAACAGTAAAATTCAAACTTGGCGTATGGAGCTTGCTGAGTTTTCATACAGTATCAAATACCGTGAAGGAAAGAGCAATGTTGTCGCAGACTCCTTTACACGGGCTCACTGCCTCGCAATATCCAGTAATCTAGATGACATTCATGCACAACTCTGTCATCCCGGTGTTACCCGTCTATTGCATTTTGTCAAATCAAAGAATTTGCCATTCTCAACAGAAGATGTTAAACATACCTGTGCAAACTGTAAGATTTGTGCAGAGCTGAAACCACAATTTTTTTAAATGCCCTAATGCTACTCTTATAAAAGCAACCAAACCGATGGAACGATTGAGTCTGGATTTTAAAGGTCCTCTACCATCCACCTCACGCAACAAGTTTATGCTAACTGTCATTGATGAATACTCACGGTTCCCTTTTGCAATACCTTGCCCCGACATTTCTACACCTACCGTCATCAAGTCCTTAGACTCACTATTTTCCCTATGTGGCATGCCAGGCTACACACACTCAGACAGGGGAAAATCCTTTATGTCAGAAGATCTTTGCAGCTACCTTACCAGCAGAGGAGTGGCTACCAGTCACAGTACACCATATCATCCCATCGGCAATGGCCAAGTGGAACGATATAATGGAATCATTTGGAACGCTGTTCGACTGGCGTTAGCATCCAATCAGTTACCTGTCACCCAATGGGAGAAGGTATTACCGGATGTCCTACATTCTATCCGTTCGTTGCTGTCAACTGCTACCAACACCACCCCACATGAGCGATTCTTCAACTTCCAACGAAAATCCAGTAACGGCACCTCACTTCCTTCTTGGTTATCTCCAGGACCTGTTTACCTTCGTAAATTCGTACGTTCCAGTAAACATGAAAATTTAGTTGAATCAGTCGAGTTGACCCATGTCAATCCAACTTATGCTCATGTTCGTCACAAGGCTGGTCGGGAGTCCACAGTATCACTTTCTGACCTTGCACCTTGTCCAAGGGACACAGAAGAAACCCACCTGAACAGATCAAATGGAACCTTGGATCCAGAAGCGACACAAAGTGAAGTGACTGTAAGTGAGAATAATGTTCTTGACAAAACGACTGAAGAAACTGTAAACAACACAAACCAATGTCCAGTAGACGATTTGAAATCTGAACAACCATCACCAACAGATAGTGTACGTTGGTCATTGCATATTAAGCGAAAGCCACAAAAGTATGGATTTGAAGATGATTAACTTTGAAAAAAAAAACCACCAAGGAACTCCTAACTGAGGGAGAATGTCATGAAATTGTTGTGTTTATTATTAATTGAACAGATCTTTAATATGTTTCATTCTTTTATTCCTTTAGGTATATATATGTATTAACATCTATGCTGATTTTGTGTTTAATAAAGCCTTTTGTTCAGGCATACTTCTGAGTCGATTTTATTACAGTGATTAAATGGATATGGAAGCCTTTCTACTACTGCAGTTTCTGTCTTTTGACTGATCTTTTTAACTTTTACCCAGTTGTTTTTCTTCCAACCACGATTTGAACTTTTTATAGTCTGCAACGCTCTTTTGCCCTTCATCTTCCTTTACTTAAAATACCTGGCACTAAATTACTTTAAAATTTGTAGGCTTGTACTTTTCAAAAATACATTGGAATTTATGTTTTTAACAGGACTGAAAAACTGACCATTAAAAATACACAATAGCCTCAAATCCAATACTTTTTTTACCTACCTTATTACCACTACCACTACTACTATAACAAAAACCACTCATACTACTTCAAGTTACTATTACTCTTACTACAACTACTTCAACCATTATAATTAACCTCTTATGACCATTATCACTACTACTACTACTACTACTACTACTACTACTACTACTACTACTACTACTACTACTACTTCTACTACTATCACTACTCACAATACTACCATTCTTACTTTTATGATGCAAAATACTACAATTACAACTAATACCATCACTACTACCACTTCTAGTTACTAGTGCTCTTACTACTACTAATGCTACTACAACTATTACTACTATTAGTACTACCACTATTACCATTTCTATAAATACTACCATTACTACTACTTATATTACTTTCACTACTATCACTACTACTACTACTTCCACTATTATGAGTTCAACTACTACCACTAGTATAAATACTACTACTACTACTACCACTACTACAGTTATCATTGTTACTACTACTACTACTACTACTACTACTACTACTACTACTACTACTACTACTACTACTTCTATTACTAGTTACTACTACTTTAAACTCTACTGACACTAATTCTACTACTACTTCTACCACTACAATTACTACTATCACTACCACTATTATTACTACTACCACAGTTACTACTACTGTTACTAATTCTATTACTAATATTAGTACTAATACCACTACTATGACTGATCACTATTACTAGCAATACTACAGTTACCAGTGCTCTTCCTTCTTCTTTCTTTCTTCTTCTTCTTCTACTACCACTACTACTACTACTACTACTACTACTATATGAACTACTACTATAGTTACTACTACTACTACTAATAATTAATAATAATAATAACAATAATACTACTATCACTATTACTACTGCTACAGTTCTACTACCATCAAAGTTAATTCTACTGTTCCTACTACTTCTAGAACTACTATCACCACTATTACTGCTACTTTAATACCACTATTGTTATCACTACTTCTCCTACTTCTAGTACTATTACTACTTCTACTACTAGTATTACTATTACTACTTCCACTACTAGCAGAACTATTAATACTTTTACCACTACTAGAACTACTACTACAACTAGTTCTGCTACTATATCTACTACTAGTACTACAACTACTACATCTACTACTATTACTACATGTACTACTTCTACCACTACTACTACTGTTACTACATGTACTACTACTACTGCTATTACAACTTCTACTATAAATACTGCTACTATTACTTTTACTATGTCTACTACTACCACTACTACTACTTCTACTATTACTACTTCTACTACTTGTACTACTACTACTAGTATTAATACTTCTACTACTAGTAGTACGATGTCTGCTGCTGCTACTACTTTGACCACTACCACTACTAATAATACTACCACTTGTACTACTTGTACTACTACTACTATTACAACTTCTACTACTAGCACTACTACTACTACTATTACAACTTCTACTACTAGCACTACTACTACTATTACAACTTCTACTACTATTACAACTTCTACTACTATTGCAACTTCTATTACTAGCACTACTACCACTATTACAACTTCTACTACTACTACTACTACTACTTCTACTACTACTGCTGCTACTACTACTATTATTACTATGTCAACTACTACCACAACTACTACTTGTACTACTTCTACTACTATTACTGCTTATACTAAATTTAGCACAAATGATGACATACTTCAAACTTTCATCATATGTTTTATTCAAAGGTGATCTGCTATATACAATACTGATAAATTGAACTTTACAATTAAGCCACAAGAGGTTTTTCAACACCTAGTCATGGAGCTCAATTAATTTTCGAGGGTTTTTAACTCACACCAAAAGGCAGTTTTGTTTTCTAATGGAGATGGAAAACCACTGAATTGCAGAAAACTGAAACCCAAAAATCACAAGTTGCATTTTTACAACCAGGAAGCACCAGATAAAGCCATGTCTAGTGCTTTCTAGTAAAAATCCACCTTAATCTATTGCTTATCGATTTAATTGTTAATTGTCAATCGAGTCAAAGTTCAAGAAATATCTGAAGCAATTTGATGCCAATGGAGTGATGTGGAAGCATTTTGTTTATGTTCAGTGTTGACAACAGAATGATCATTAAAAAAAACAACTAACTTTCGGGCTTCAACTTAAAAAAGTGAATCGTGTCTATATCTTCACTTAATCTGCATTTTACGTTCACGTTCCAACATGTTTTTTTCTGTACTATTACTACCCTGTTCTTGATCATGTTTATTTTCCAATTCGAAATAAATAATGGAATTTCTTTTGCTCTTTTTGTTAACCAAAGAAGGCCTATTTTGCCCTTGAAGAAGAAATTTAAAGATTTCTTCTTGTTTTAAACTCCTCTATTCTTTTGTAGATCTGAGAGTGTTACTAATGTTAGCATTTGGCAGTTATGTGATCAAAGTGAAACTTGAAACAAAAACTTTGGATGAGTACCAAATGAAAAGCCCCAAATGGTAATCTCATTGGTCATCATCTTGCGTAAAAGAGTGATTTTCTGTCAGATTACTTGATGCTCCTAAAAACTTTTCCTAAACGGCCAGTAAACTGTTAATTAAAGGTAAGACGTTTCTTCTTTTTCTTCTTCTTCTTGTCTTTTCTTTCCCTTTACGAGAAGTCGCTGTTTTTAATGACTCCAAAGATAAAACGTTGTCATCCACGAATTGCTAAATACATAAACTAGTCGCAAGTGGAATCAACAAAAATTATTATCCCCAAATTAAAAGCGAATTAAAAGGTTTCCACCCTTGACCTTCTATTTTCTGGAAACACCACAATACTGAAAAGAATCTCAATGCGCTCTGTTTTTCACTGAGATCGGTTTGGAAATATGGTAAAAGAACAGTTACACACAAAACAAATATTTGTAAGTGGATTGATTTGTATAAGTTCTTTTCTGTCAAAAAAACATAATAACTGCCTTGATCATCATTTTCACGATCGGCTTGCTGTGATGACATTTTAAAAGGATTGTGATGTTCAATCCATCAAAGTGATTACTTTTAAGAAGAGTAACAAGTAAGTCGGATTCCGATCTTGTCAGACACGTGCTTGTTTAACATGTTCCTCGACAACAAAGAAAATTCGCAGACAACAAATCGATCACGCAAAACATTGATGATCAAAGAAAATATAGAAATCAGAATGTGAAGACAACCTACCTGTGTTTGGTTCACGTTCCAAAGCCATACTGCTTTTGATTTAATCGACTCCAACGATCAGAAGTGCAAACTGCCAAACGTGGACTTCTTTTGAATCATGAGACGGTTATCTTTGCAATGGGAACAAAAACTCTTTTCAATTGATTTTTTTCACAACAACAAATAAGAATCCGGGCCCAAGTGTGGGCGTGAACGAATCTGAAAAGGGAAGATTTCCTTTGGTTGTTGTCGATTTTTCAAAACAAGTTGATTTTGAGGGCAATCACAATAAATTTTCATTTCATTTTCCCTCCCCCGAACGGGGCAGCACAGACCACCATGCGGGTGAATAGATCAACAAAAGATGATTCCAAAGGCACATCCATAAGAAAGAGGAAAAATACAACAAAAAAAAGATCTAAAGAAATTCAAAAGAAACAAAAATCAAGTAAGAAAGGTAACTCTTCATTGAAATGATTTCTGTTCTGGTTTTGGGTGAAAGAAGAAGACAAAAAAAGAATAAACTCAAATCTCCAAAATTAAAAGCCACTGAGGTTGAGAAGACTCTTTGTTATGACGGATTACAAGGTTTTTCTCTTCATATTTCCTTTTCTTCTCTGTCTTCTCGGTTCTACTTCTCTCCTAGTTGTATCTCCAAAAATAAGCGCAAACTCTTGGCATTTACAAGGTTGGTCTAAACCCAAGGAGAGTGTTCACGTCATCTTTAAATGTGGCAACGGATCTTTCAAACAGGAGGTCAAACGGCAATGGTAAAATGGTAAAATCAAGGGATCCCAGAAAGGTGCAACAGTCAGCAAAGCATGCTGTTTAGCTGATTCTGTTGCCATGGTGATACGATCCTGAAACAAAATTGATGTGAGACCTAATTACATTTGGTTTTACTGTCAATTGTATTGTCTTATTCCGTTTTCATTAAACAGACATTTCTGTTTAGAATTTTATCGAGCCTCAAAGTTTTATCTTTGTAGTGAATTAAAGTTTATGAATAAAATTTGCTAATCCAATGAAATCCCACAGTGTTTTGGCTCAGTTAACCCTCCAAAATGTGTACTAATTAAACAATATGACATTTTTGACAACCTTTCTCTTAGGGACCACCTTCCTTGAAGGGGTCAAATTTCATCGACATCACGAATGATCGCACAAAGAACAGATCACTGTAAGATATTCGTATATATTCGTTATTGCTTACTTTCGACCATAAAATAATTTTAAACAGTAATGCGCGTCATATTTTGGGGATGTTGGATATCAAAATGCATTTGTTTGATACAGAAGAACAACAGAATATAGTATTTGTATTTTCTTCAAAACAATCTAAAATACAAATGAACAATTCCGTTTTTTTGTCAGTCTTTTTGTTTCTGAGAGACAAATTCACCGATACAAAGGGTGTTTCTATTTCTCAGTTTAAAATTAGTTTAATTTAATTTCTAAAGTTTAATTTTAATTTCTTTTCTTAGTTTAATTTAAAATTTAATTAAATAAACTTTAATTGAGAAGATCCTATTAGCCAGCTATCTGATCGACGCAGCTCGTGTGATATCTTTAACTTATATTTATATATATTTGTTTTGTAAATTTATAATTACAACACTAATTTTTACTTTTCAACTATTTAACTTAAAACTTACTTATTGATCTTTTTGTTTTACAGGACTACTCTTGAAAACAGTGTAAATATTTTGATATATTGTACAATTGACTTTATCCTGTATAAATATTTGATAATAATAATAATAATAATAATAATAATAATAATAATAATAATAATCGTCCTGGGTATGACGATAAACTGCATCCGGTTGTGGAGTTTCGACGTGGGCGAATGAGGTTACCCTTTGCCACAACTACCTCCAGGTCACCCTTGGGCAAGGTGTAGCACCTGTTAGCCTACTCCGAGACCTTAAAATACCGGGTTGACGTCCGGTGGAGTTGAGTCTGTCCACGATCCGCGATGTGTTCGAAGTACCAGATGGTAAATGGCGCGGAATACTCAGCCCCTTGGCAGTAAGGTTAAAATGCACGCCGAAATGAAATGAGAACAAGACATAAAACATACCGCATCGTCCGTCGCGCGGGTCAACAAGGGACGCGTCTCTCAGTAGGAAACCAGGCTGGGGTGTTCGAAAAATCTGCTACTGGAATGAATCCCTCTAAAAATGAACTACAAGGTAATCAGAACCAGGATCCCCCTAACCCTGAACCTGTAGTGATTTCAACAACATCAACACAAAAGACAAAAAGACATAAATGGTCCATAGAGGATTACAAAAACGTTTTACGAGCATTTTATATAGCCCAAAGGATGCCCACAAGAAATTTAACGGAACAGACTTACGTTGAATGGAGGAAGATAGTAGGCAATGACTTTCAAAAGAATTTTGATAGTAATAAACTTGCAAATGTGCGCAGAGACATATTCAAGTACAAAAGACTGAATGACGCGCAAATTGACCAACTTCGAAATGATAACAGGCAAGTTGATGATAGTGTTGTGGAAGAACAAGCTGGAGATGCAAATGCAAAAGCTATTGTGAGAGTAGTCAAGATGAATGAAAATGAGATAGAAAATGTGATTAATGTGATTGGAAATGAAGAACAAGATCAGAACAATAATAATGATCAGCCTGAGATAGATGACTTTTTAGAAAACAACAGAGCCAAGATTGCGGAAGCACGTGATGACATCATTAGGGAACTAAGCAAAACTGAATTTATAAAAATTGAAGATAGAGAATCACTACCTAAAATTGCTGCAAACTCAAAAGCTAAAAAGATGATTAAAATTTACAACGTTGCTTTAAGGGAAATCATTAATGAAACCGAAACCAGAATTTGCAGTATTAACAATCTTATATATTCAACTGCTAGAGCTGTCACTGCTCAATTAGGTGTAAAAGTAAAGAAAAAAGGTAAAAAACACACTAATAAGGCCCCTTCGTGGAAGGTAAAAATCCAAAAGGAAATTGAATCTCTGCGGGCAGAGATCTCAATTTTAGATGAAATCTCAAAAGGAACGGCTGTTAAAACTAGGAAAAGTAGGAAAGTTAAGAAAAAATATCGGTTTACAGACGAAGCATCTATAGCAGAAATCAAAGAAACACTAAAACAAAAAATACAAGTTAAAGCACAACGATTAAGAAGGTTTGATAAGAGAAATAAGTTCTATCGTCAAAATAAAATTTTCAAAACCGATGCCAAAAAGTTTTATCGGGAAATAGGAAAAGGTCAAATTGAGATTAAAGATCCCCCAAAAGGTGAGGATGTTGAGGAGTTCTGGAATAAGATCTGGGGTGAGGAAAAGCTCTTTAACAAAGAAGCAACGTGGATAGAAAGAGAGGAAGAACGAGTGAGTGAAGTTGAAGAACAGGATTGGGTGAGCATTACTATGGATGAAGTCCAGGCTGCATTAAGGAAATCTAAGAAGTGGACGTCCCCTGGCATCGACAAAATTCCGAATTTTTGGTTAAACGTACTAGTACCTTCACACGTAGAATTGGCACAATCTCTCAATGACATCATGGAGAAACCTGAAGATGCACCAGAATGGCTAACTGAAGGCTTATCTTATCTTTTACCTAAATCTGATGACACTAAAAACCCTAAAAATTATCGCCCTATTACTTGTCTTACAACCACTTACAAGCTATTAACCTCAATCATTACGGAAAGAATGTACAACTTTTTAGAAATAAATTCCATCCTACCACAAGAGCAAAAAGGATGTCGAAGGAACTCATACGGATGCAAGGACCAACTATTGATCAACCGAATGATACTCGAAAATTGCAGAAAAGGAAAAAGAAGCCTCAGTACTGCTTGGATTGACTACCGCAAAGCCTTTGATAGTGTTCCACACGACTGGATCTTAAAAAGCCTTAGCATTTATAAAATTTCTCCCTATATCTCTAACTTTCTCAGACACAGTATGGGACAATGGAAAGCACGTCTTCTTCTTTCACACGACAATGGAGTAGCAGAGTCTAATTTTATTCGTATCAAGCGTGGAATTTTTCAAGGAGACTCTCTATCTCCACTTCTCTTTTGTATGTCACTGATTCCTCTTTCAAACGAGCTTAACAACACCGGCTCAGGGTATAAGATATTTGATAAAGTGATAAACCATCTGTTTTACATGGACGATTTGAAGCTGTACGCGAAAAATGATCAAGAACTTGAAGGGTTATTAACCACAGCGAAGGCGTTCAGTAATGATATATGCATGGACTTCGGCCTTGATAAATGTGCGAAAGCTACATTTGTTAAGGGCAGGCTTAGAGAGACCTCGTCCATTAATGTCGACGTAGATACTATTATTAAGGAACTAGATCAAGAAGACACCTATAAGTATTTAGGTGTTGAGGAAGGTGATGGTATTAGCCACGCAACTATGAAAGAGAAAATCCGCAAAGAGTATTATCGTCGGATAAGGCTAGTGTTGAAGACAGAATTAAACTCGAAAAACCGCATTGAAGCGATCAACACTCTCGCAATCCCTGTTGTACAATATAGTTTCAGTATAATCAATTGGAATCTCCCAGATCTCCAAAGAATGGACAGGAAGACTAGAAAATTACTAACATCCAATCGCATGCTCCACCCTAAAGCTGACGTTGATCGTCTCTACTTGCCTAGAAGCAATGGGGGTCGGGGGCTCATACAACTAGAACTGTCGTTTAAAACTACTATTATTGGTATGAAACAGTATCTAGAATGTACAAATGACTGGATGTTGTCCCTAGTCCATCGACATGAAATTAGTAAGAAACTACATTCTATTATCAAGGAATCTAATGCGTTTGAACGTGAGCTAAAGGTAGATCCAATGGTCGAAGCAAAACAAGTACCTGTCACCAAATTGGCCAAAAAGGCAAAAGAAGCTGCCAAGAAAAATGGACAGGACCAACTTTACCAACGATGGAGCCAG
This sequence comes from Morbakka virulenta, assembly GCA_003991215.1. NCBI lineage: Eukaryota > Metazoa > Cnidaria > Cubozoa > Carybdeida > Carukiidae > Morbakka > Morbakka virulenta. The sequence continues at coordinate 1,284,574 of RDPX01000099.1, read as the reverse complement.
AAAGCTCTGCATGGGCAGTACGTTCTCCGAAGTCAAAACGCTGATGTAGATCAAGTTGCAACCCATCAGTGGCTGAGGAGTTCGGGACTGAAGGCAGAGACTGAAGGCTTCATAGTTGCAGCACAAGATCAATCTCTCTTTACGCGGAACTATCAAGCTAACATCTTGAGGAACGGAGCCGATCCTAAGTGCAGATTTTGCGATCAGTTTGTTGAAACCATCGACCACTTAGTCTCGGGATGCCCAGTATTGACACCGAGTGAATATGTGAAACGTCATGATAGGGTTGGACAGTATTTGCACTGGGGAATATGTCAGCATTATCACGTAGAAACACCTACCAAGTGGTACGAACACCATCCTCTGCCAGTGATTAATGGTCCAAATGTTACCATCTTATGGGACTTTCCGGTTAATACTGATAGAACCATTCAAGCTAACCGCCCAGATATCATTATTAAAGACCACCTAACGAAAACATGTACATTGATCGATATGAGCATCCCGAATGATAAAAATATCTCCGTCAAACAGTTTGATAAGTTGAGCAAGTATAAGGATCTTGAAATCGAGATTGCTAAAATGTGGAATCTTAAAACAACAACGGTTCCAGTAATAATAGGAGCTTTGGGAATGATTAAAAAGGGAACAGATAAACATCTTGCGAAAATTCCGGGCAACCATAACCTACAGGAGATACAAAAGATTGTCCTTACCAGCACCGCAAATATACTAAGAAAATCTTAGACACATAAAGAAACAATTTATTACAAGAACTTTTATACTTTTTGATACAATTTTTAATCCTATTTGTATTATACTTTCTTCTGTACTCCACATTTATTGAACAATTAAGTTGCTCGTAGAAACCTTTGCTTGCCTCAGGTCACTGAGTGTGACCCGGTAAGTAATTGTAAATAAACAGCATTCATAAGAAAACCGTACATAATAATAATAATAATAATAATAATAATAATAATAATAATAATAATAAGGCTTCCCAGGTCGTTATCCAGCGAAATCCTCGTACCAATGTCCGAACTAAATGGAGTAAGGAAGTGAATAAAGTTGTTATTGAAAAAAAAGCCTTGTTGGGATCTGCGAGGATAATTAGAAAAGTAATAGACATTTGAAAGAACCCTCTTGGCCCTTGGCCACTAGTTGTGGCTCGCCCAAGAGGAAAATACTCGGCAATACGAACAGCCTGTGCGAAAGCTTTAAAACAGATAATAATAATAAAAACTTTGAAATGGTGAATGAAAAAGATCTTTGGTAGTCATAACATTCAAATTCTTTAACTAAGGTGGTTTATAATTGGTGACATCTACAATTATATTTATTCCAAAATCAATGTGAAAAAAACAGAGATAAGTTACACTGTACACAAACCTGTTGTGAGCAGATACATCTATGAATTGTCCCAACTTACCGATCTTACTTATCCATAAAACCTTTTTCACTCATAAGGTACATAAAAAACCATCATTCCTCCTTGTCCCGTGTAATAGCTATAAGCCCAAGAGAGATGACTGAACCGTTGCAACTGGCACCGATAATATGCTTTGGGTTCTCAAATTTCTATTTTCTGATGTAAGATACAGTCTTCTTATTCATTTATACAATCGAACTCTTTTCAAAACTGCCTTGTTATCGTGTTGGTTACGTTGTTCACATGTATTTGTTTGCTATTTCACTGATAGACTAGGTTATTCTAGGAGATATTCCAATAGTCATTGTTACATAGGTGCTTGTCCCTGCATTTGGAAAATGCCAGCAAGAGAGCATCTGTTGGGGTTTTGGAGATAAAAGGGAGGGTTTAAATAACTACAGATCGAAAGCGTTACCTCTGCGAAGGAAAAAAGGGATAGTTTTCATTTTTGTTATAACTTATGGCATTATTTGTTGCATAATACAATTTGATATTGGTGAAGATTTTGTGCGATCAGATATCAAACTGAACTTTAGCATACCCTTATAAATATAAATATCCTTTGCCACGTGTGTTAAATTTGTCCTGCACTCTAAGTTACAATTATTATTCTGCGTTTTAGACCAAATAAATCCTGTCGCCAACTACTAAATGTTTATAGCTCGAATTGGGTTCAAATAAGGAGTCCATTAGTTATTGCCACCGAAGCAGGATAATACAGAATTGCAACTGAAGTAAAATCATTCAATCACTTTTTTAGAGTCCATGCGGGATTATGGGAAACATGAAAACGAGGATAAGCAACTGGTGTCAATTTGCACAAGAAAACAAGTTTGGTTTTGCGCTAAATACTACAAGGAATTTCGGAAAGATGAAGGGAAAAAGAGAAAATTGGAAAATAAAAACAGTAAAAAACAAAAATTTTTGTACTCCTGCTAACTGAAGGAAGAACAAAGTTGGCAATCCAGAACTTAGCTTTTATTGTTTTTTAGCAAAACCCACAGCGATGAGTTTGTGAACTCCAAAGTTTCCAAGTTAAGTTCGTGTTCCCTTTTCATTAAATAAATAGCTCATCAGGTGTTATGAATGTTGCTAAAAATAACGCTTTTAGTTTGTTATTAGAAGAAAATAGTGATATTGTTTAAAGACTCGCATTGAAAAACTGCTTTACTTTAGCCATGGAAATTGCCATTTGATGGATATCCTTTCGTTCATTCACTTATCAAGTGTTTTTCATTACAAACTTACTTATCATTAATATTTCAGGAGACTTCAATACATAATCAAGTGTAGTTTCATTTCTTTAGAAGCTTGGTGGTTTTCGTCTCCAATTATTTTCATACAAATATGGTTAGGATGCAGAACTAGAGTGTATTGTCCGTAATGAAAGGAAGGATAGTAAAGATACTAAGACCAAGCATATCAAAATTGCTAACAAACAGAGCATATTCGCAGCAAAACAACTACGCGAGTAGTTAGGTGGTGCAAAGCATCATGACAAACAGCCTTTATGTCCCAAAGGATATTGGTCTAGACAAAGACCAACACATAGGAAACCGTGTTAAAAAAGTTTTCTCTTAATTTTTCATATCATAAGACGAATGCACCCCCGTGCTCTTCAAAGTTTGATCCACGAAAAGAGCTATATCGTCAAAGACCAGCCACAAGGTTTACCCTAAGCAATGTAATTATTGGAAGAAATATGGTGTGAAGCAAAAACAACAATACTATTTCCCCGTAACAATTACCAATGAACAGGCAGCTAACACATTGAATAAGACAACAGAGGCAAATTAGGATCAAAACTTGTTTTACGAAATCAAAGATATTGATCTTATAGCAAATGAATTCAAATATCATGACTTGTGTTACAAGTAATTAAAGGAAAAGAAAGGGAATATTCCCTCTCTTGCAGAAAAGGAAAAGGATGAACCACTATACTCTCTTGGTGGTGATTTTAAAACTGTTATTAAATGTCCAGAGGAGAGGCTCTTTAAAAAAAATCAAGCTGTTTTCCTGGAAGTCTTGCATAACATCTTTGGACGTAAAACTGATGATGCAAGAAAAAGATCGAAACTGGAATAGAGGGTTCAAACTACTTTTCCTCATGTGCTTTATATTTGGAAGTAAACAGAAGTGTTCTAGATGTTGTTATTAATGCAAGTGCAATTGACAGTCATATTATTTTTAATGACCTTGGTCATATTATGCTATAAGAGCTCAGTATCGACCGGAAGATATTCTTGAAAACATATCAACGAAACCTGAGTTGGCATGGGTAATAAGGCTTGAAGAAGTCCCATCCGATGCACGCCAGCCATCCAGATCTGTTTCAGGGGTTTTGATTTGCCTTCTGAGGAACAAAGACCATCCGAATCAAGGGTCCGTTAATCAGGTAATCCAGTCATATATGGCAGATCTTGTCCAACGGCGTACTCGCGAAAAGCTTATAACATCAAAACACTTTTTGCTTGATCTTGGTCTGCAAAATGTTACTTGACAGAAAAAGCCTGTGCAAACAGCGAGCCATCTTGGTCAATGCATAGCTTACAACCTTGTCTGTTAAAACAGCCCAGCAACTGGGTACAATTAGTGGTGCTCTTTCTGTAACCCAAGAACTTCTAGCAATACTATTTTGACATTTTCTGGGTAGATAATTTTGATTTAAATAATAAAATAGAAACTGGTCATGAAGCCACCAGTTCTACCAGAATGAATGATTTTTAAGAGGAAGGGCCTGTCACTATTCAGGAGTTATCTGTCCAATTTGAGAGAAAGAGGTCAAGGTATTTAAGCGTATCTCCAGCACTATCCTTTGAGATACTTGGTGCTCAAAGAAAGAGCCATTTTCTATTAGCACTGAAGTAGTAGCCCAGGGTTAGTTCTACACAGCGTCATTCTCCAGCAGCTGGCTCATAAAGTTATCCAAGAAAATAATTGACTCTCCCATATCCTGTTGGAATTTTGTCCCATTGTTTTTGCAACAGATAAGACAAATTAATTCGGCTAAGACACTCATCATGTTGCTCTTTTAAAAACGATAGGTTGACTGTATCCTGGTCTGGAAAATCTTTTGGAGACAAAGGGAATGTCTGTCGAAGTACAAGAAATGGTCCCGTCGAGAGTTGCAGTTCATCAAAGAGGCGAACAAATCTTAAATCTACAAAGTCTACCGGCGGAGTAAAGCATTTCGCAACAGACAATTTGTCCATTCTGAAGTCGACTTTGAATGGTGCTGTGCCAGCAAAAATAGCTAATTTATTGCCGACATTGGCGGATTTGAAATTGACATGCAATACTTAAAAGCCACAATGCCCATCATACATAATGAAATCAGAGAAAATGTTGTCTACTGTCGTTTGTGTGCTTGAAATTCAATACCGATTTAGTCAGATGCCCTCTTTAACCTCAGCACAGGTATACTTATTCCTAATGACCCCTTAAATGAAATCTTTGGCTTTAAAGACTGATAAAAAGGAATATGAATTTTTTTTCAAATATCGCATCAACAGCAAGGGCATTGGCCTTCATGAGCCGATCTCAAGAAATAATGTAGAACTGTTCGGTAATTTCAACAGAAAAATAGTCGTAAAGAAGAGATGAAAAAAAAAGAGTACTGAAACGAACAGGAATATTCTTTGACCTTTACTGGCAATGTCAACAAGAGATGGGAGAGCTATAAATTTGAAGACTGCACTTTGTTATCCTCTTTCCTTTTTCCCGTTCAGTCTTGCCAATCCCGATGGATTCAGAAAAGCAAGGTAAAGAGTAAATTTCATTATTTTCAAGTATCCAAGGGAAACAGTTTGGCATTCCAGAGGAAGTCTCCCACAGAAGAGCGAAGACTCCACGCTTTCGTACTTTGACGGAGGTGGCGCGGTATCAGTTAACTTATTCTAAAAACACAAGGTATTTTAGCTACTGTTTTCGCCTTCGGCTATGCAATAAAATATGACGCTCTCTTCAATGAAAATATAATTTCTGAAGGTCCGGAAAAAAAGAACGCATGCCGGCTGCAGTGAAAATATTTCGATCAATTGGGAAGTAAAGCAAAAGTATAACGCCAAAGATAATCATGCTGGTACTAGGGGATTTTTAGTCCAAGATTTAAAGTAAGACGTCATGTTCTTATCACTGAGAAATTTTTACTGTCAGCTATTAACAATTCCTCATTGGATTTGCTTCAGAAAAATTATCATTTTGAAAGATTCTGATATTTCGTTGTTGATCAGGTAATATAGTACCATCTCCAGTCATGCTTTAATGTTTAAAACTACGACCTTCTTAAAATATGTTGCAGCCTAACTTAATTATCATTGTTTAGTCACTTGTCACGATGTGAAAAATGTTTGTGGTAGTAATGTCACTCGGCCAACATTTTCCCCTATTACAGATCCCATCAAACACACACACACACACACACACACACACACACACACACACACACACACACACACACATATATCTTCTCCTTGTGTGCTCTATCTTCCTCTCTGTGTATCTGTCTGTCTGTCTGTCTGTCTCTCTCTCCCTCTGCCACGTCCTTACAAGTAAGATGTGGGTAGTGTCTTTTCACAGCTTTCTTTCCTTTGTTTTCTTCAGAATCTCTTGCTACTCCGAACTCTCTCCTTCTGGCATACACTCTGCCATTCATGTGGTAACGTATTGTAACATGTTCTATTCGTGTAATCCTGAAGAATTGAACATGGGACTATTAAAAATGTTTGAAATCTAAAATCCAAAAATTGGACGATCCAAAATTTAAACGTCCGAAATAAAAAACTTCTGAAACCTAAATTTTCAAAATGGTAAACGAAAAAAAATAAAACGTCCAAAAGATAAAGGTCTGAAATGGCACCACATATGTTGTAGGTCTGACATGAAAATAAAACAGAAATAAAATGTGCAGCATTTACACTCCCAAATGCTTATAACTTCGAAAGCCAAATTATCTAAATTCAAACTGTAAAAAAAATCAATATTTAATACCTAAATCTTCATAATGGCTAAAATTCAAAGGTTTAAAATTTAAATCCTCATGATTTAAAACACCCGAAATTCAAACTACAGAATTTTGACGTTTCAAATTATACATACTCGTAATTTAACCATCTTGTAGTTCAAAGCACGAAATGTAAGGGTAGTAAATTAAAAGTTTGCTTTTTGTAGTCAGCAAAGTTGAATAAAAGCGTAAAAGTTTGACCATGAGAATCACGTACAACATTACACGAGCCATAAATAAAGATATTTACATAAGCATGCGCACTCCATCTAATCTTTCCTTACATTTGTTAAACCTTTACAACGAACTTCCCGGTACAGGAAAAAGGTATAATAACATCAGCTTACAGTTTAAATATTAACACAGAGTAGAAAATTAGATAAGAAAATCAAAATTTCAAACGTTAGTATCCCTGAAACAATGGGCATTTTTCATTGCTCACTGCAACAACAAAGGATGTTTGCAAGAGCGTGAATAAAATTTTATTGGCTTGCCGACTAAAATTCATCCAAAAATCTCGGCATATTTAAACAATAAATTTTGCTATCCCTTAAAAATGTTCACCTCAGAAATATCGTCTGCCAATTTGCTGTTCTGGTAACGTGGGGCTTTAAGGTGTCAAATGAAAAATTTTGAACACGTTAAGTATATGGTACATTTTATTATTCTTGTTACCCATACACACCTAACCCGTCCACAGAAAAGAGTTCCGTAGTTGCGCTGGTTCTAAATATCTGATACTATTTTTAAACTATTGCATAGGTACTGCTGTTATTTTACACTTAATTTCTGTATAACATGATAAGCATTAAGTCCATCTGATTTCATTTTACATCAACAGTAATAAGACAGTGCTGGAAAATGTGATAGTGCAAAAAGTAATAAAGGGAAAGTCGTTAGAGGCATTTCTGCGGGAATGCACTAAGAGAAAGTTTTAGTTTGTCAGTTTGACTTGTATGTTGGTCATTGCCCTAGAGTCTCGTGCGGGCGATTGGGCTAAGAGATTATGTATGTATCTACAAGCTGAGGTAAAATGCCAATGCAGTAAATAATACATGTCTACTGTATGAAGCTATGACTCGAGTTAGGCTTATCAAGTACATGGTCACAGAGAGGAATTGTTAAAAAGGACTGCACCACTTGAATAAAAATAATAACCTACGTTACCAGATTGCTTTTTTTAAAGTATGTATCACACAAGTGGAAGCCAAATAAATCCCGACAGTGAAAGTCGAACTGATCACTCAAATATTCAGTACGTGTTATCAAATGCCATTAAAGGGCCTGGCCTTAGGTTCACATTCGACCTACAGTCGCAACGTAGTAGCTCACGAGAGACAAATAGCCATTTTGTTTTAAACCTTGAATGATAACAAAACTTTAAATCTGAACTTTTTCAGCTATATACCAAATAAATTACCGTATTTTCTAATTTGAAATGTGCCCTTTTATAAAAGTCGCATATTCAAAAGCCGCCTTAATTGGAAAATTCAAAATCACCAATTTTAGTCGTCGTCAAGATTATCATTTTTATTACCATATCGTATTTCTCAATTAAAAAAACAGTGTTTATTGGCAGAAAAACTTAAAAAGTCATAACTTCTTAGACAAGAAGAAAATACTTGTTTCAGAGCAAGTTATCTCCTTTTTTCCCAACAAATTTTGACATCCAAGGTTGAATACGTACACGTTTGTTTAGTTCTGCAAGGAGAAATTTTTCTCGTTTTCTGTTCGATGTATATTACATAAGTCTTGGAGGTACTCTAACATCAAGATAAAATTTTCATTATTAATATTACCATTATTATTATTATTTATTATGAATTCAAGATCTCGAGATTGATCTTTCTTCTCGGTTATTTTATATGTGATCACGTACAACAACAAGTTGTATGGGCAACCACACATTCCTTCTCCTTTGGATTTAGCAGTCAAGTACAAGTCTTAATATCCGCGCTGTTCCTAACAAAGCTGTTTTATTTATTATTATTATTATTATTATTATGACTACTACTATTATTATCAGATATTTAAACAAGTTGATTCATTCAGTTTGAATTCATTATGGTTTATTCCGCATGGCCGAAGGAATATCTTATTATTTTGAATTGACATTTTTTACTTTTTTCCATGCTAACTTTGGTGATAAACACCGTTTCCCAAAGTTCCAAAGCTTATTAAAAGCCGCGGTGTTTACAAGAACAAGAGAGTGCCTGACTGCTAAATACAGATCTATGATGTGGACCACCGGGCACACTGAATTATCTGTCCAGGCACTGAAAAGCCGTATATAAATTTTCCGTTTTTGCAACTTGCAAACAATAAAGCCTATTTCTACAAAAGATCGAAATATTAAACTGACATATTTTCCTTTTGCAGTTGGCTCTCTAATTCGAATCTCTACTATTCGAATATTTCTATTATTTGAATGAATTCAAAGTCACCGTCAATTTCCTTTAAGAAACCCTTTTAATTGACGTTCTACTATTCGAATTTCTGTAATTCGAAAACCTCCATAATTCGGACGAATTTTAAGGTCCCCTCGGCAAAATTCTCTCTGTAATTCGAATTTTCAGGGTGACCTGTATTTTATTTCTCGTCCATAATATCTAAGCGACTCCATGTAGATAAAAAACTTGAGATCAAGTATAAAGCTTTGTTAGAATTAGAGAAAGGGAAATTTAATAAAGAAGTTGCTCGATCATTTGGTAACCCGCCTAATACGCTTTCAACTTGGAAAAAAATTAAGGAAAAGGTTTTTGCGGCTTATGAAAAGGGGAATGCCAAAACCAAACGGATGAAGTCTGATACCTATGAGCAAGTCAATAACGCTGTTTTGAAATGGTTCACACGTATACGAGCAGAAAATGTTCCTGTTAGTAGCATCCTTATCAAGGAGAAGGCTCTTTATCTATCAAAAGAACTGAACTTTGAGTCGAAAGTCGAAAAAAAGGTTCGATTTGATATTTTAATTATCGAAATATAGTACAAAGTACATATTTATAAGATTTTAGGAAGTATTTCTTTGAGAATATTAATGTACTTTTCTTTTGCTGTGAAAATTAAACGTGATGGTACCTTCATTCCCAAACCATCGTTTTTGTTTACAAGTTTACCAACGACCACTACTTTGCATTTGTTTTCTTTGTCAGCTTTTAAAAAACAAAGTATCGTCTTAGCAAACGTCCCTGATTTTCCAAGTGGAAGACGACCGATGACTTTCTCTTTTCTTTCTCAGAAAATTGCCACAGCGTATTTTTCCATTTTGTTGTCTGGCTGCACCGTTACATCTAATTTTTCTTTAACAAAAGGTGTCCATGTTTGTTTATATACCTGGTAACCTATGACAAAAAAGCTTCAATCTCATAAGTCTTGTTCAAAACGATTGGTATTAATTCAAGATTTAATATATCTTGGGCAGATGGTTTTAAAGCAACCATCATCTTTTAGAATTCGTCATTAAAAAATGAAAAATACTGGATGACTCTATAAACAGATCGTCAATAGCTGAGAAGGCCTCGGTTCCAATTACATTCCTTTTTTTTCTTTTTCTACAGGTATGGCGTATCTTTTAAGACCATTGCAGGATAATCTAAATCAGTTACATAAGAGATGACAACGCCCTGGCTGGAAACAACTCTACTGCAATTCTTTCCAGATACCCAACTGAAAATGTGCTGATTTAGCCTATTCTATCAGTGCCTTCCCAATGAAACCTTTCACATAAAGAAAGAAAAGTGTAGTGGTGGCAAGCACAGCAAAGTTCGATTGACCGGGACGGCAGCGGGAAATGCAAAAGGTGAAAGACTTTCAATGTTTGTCGTTGGGAAGTCGAAGAATCCGCGATGTTTCAAAGGTGTTAAAAGTATTCTATGCCGTTATCGAACCCAGCCAAAAAGTTGGATGTCGTCCGAGTTGTTTGAAGAATATATCAAAGAACTCTATCGTAGCTTTGGCGTCAAACGAAGGAAAATAGCTGATTATGGATAACTGTCCTGCTCACCCAACCATCACAGGGCTCAAATGGATTGAACTCATCTTCCTTCCATCTAACACAACATCGGTAACCCAGCCTATGGACCAAGGAGTTATCAGTGCACTGAAAGCTAAGTATCGTTCTCTTGCAGTTAACAAGCAAGTTGCTAACTTAAAGAAAGGCAAGCAGCTACCGAAAATTTCCATCTTGACAGCAAAGACAATGCTCAACAAAATTTGGGGTTCTATACCTGATCGCACTTTCTTGAACTGTTTCAAAAAGTCTAGCATTTCTGAAGAATCTCCAGAAAAGGTGTTAAATGATGATGATGACCCATTTGCAAATTTGGATGTCGAAGAGGATGTCATGGAGAATTTACAAGGTGATCTATAAGTGATGAAAGAAAAATTTAATGTGGACTTTGCATTAACCGCAGACGAGCTAGTCGATATTGTTTCGTAATCAGTGTTTCCGATATCGTATCCGAAGAAGACATCATTGCTGAAGTGAGTGGATGTGTAGGCACCAACGATAATGAGGATGTTGATTTCGACAACGAAGAACCATCCGAATCGTGGAACAAATCCGACTTAAAAGATGCCACGAATGCCATTTCCATCCTCGAGGAATACAGCATATTTACGAAATTTGGAGTCGATTTGAGGAAAGCACTCATCGACACAAGTCGTGTGCTTGAATTGGACTGTCTTACAAACAAAAAACAATAAAAAATTGAACATTTTTTTCAGAAATCTTGAAACGTAGGAAATAAAAAAGACTTTCAAAGATAACTCAATCTTTTTGCTGTTCTTTCACCTTGGTGCTTTTTCTCATTTTTCAAAATTTCTGATTTCTCTCTCTAATTCGAATTTTCACCCCACAAACCTGAAAATTCGAATAAGAGAGGCTTTCTACTATTCGAATCTCTTTATAATTCGAACAAAAATATGTGCCTTTTGAGGTTCGAATTAGAGAGCCAACTGTACTTCTTATAGGAATCCCTCCAAAATGTCCACCAATATGGTTTTGGTCCGCAGAGGTAAAGGCGTTCTCACAAATCGGTATTTTTAGGAGCGCTTTATCATTTGCTAAGTTTCTATGACCAAATATCAATATTCGGAGCTGAAGACCTTCTAGGATTGTTGGTATCCTGTATCCTCCAGCAAGGGAGCGGCCTATGTCAAAGAAGTCAATTTGGGTGTTCTTCATTTACTTCTGACCAGTCAGTGAAGATTAAGTCTAGCTTTGTTATTCGATGCTTCTCCCAGAGTCTTGGCGTAATTCCAAACTCCCATTTCGTCAAAACTCAAAGCAGGTGACGTACAAAAACTATTTGTTGTCCACTATAATTTTCTATTCATGTAATCACTCAAAATGGCATCAGCAGCTTCGGCCGTTGGTTCTAAAAACAACAACAAAAAAAAAACAACAAACGAGAATCGTAAATTCAAAATGAGGCTGAAAGGAGATAAAGAGAATATCATTAAGGGCAGATTTCATGAAAACAATACAACAAAAAGTTGATATGACCTGTTGCAATAAGCTGCATCGGAAAAACCCAATAAGAGCTGGCTGACAAAAACTCATAGAATGGGCAAAAGCTTATTACACAGGACAAAATCAAACAACTACTTTCAGGACTGCGAAAAGCAGTGCAAAACAAATATTAAAGTTTTCGAAAATGCAGCCTGCCTCAGCTAACTGTAGTCTTATAGGAGTAGGTAGCAAATTTAATCGGAAAGAAATTGTAGAATGTATTAATTATATTAATAATAAAATGGTAGAATGTAGTGACTCAATAACAATGAAATGGTTGAATGTATTAATTTTACTCACGTACGAAAGCCAACTTAATTTATATAACGTGTAAAAAAAAGTACAGATGACAAATCTTAATCTCTGACGATGTTCAAAGTGACTACAAAGAAGGGACATTTCAATATATTAATGGTTACTGAACTAACGTCAAAAGAAATGATGATTCTAGAGAGAATGCTAACGATTACATACCGTTTTCTGCCTGAGGCTGCTGCTTTTGTAACTTTAACTGACGAAGTCGCTCTTCGTTACGGGCCGCGATTTCCTCAATGGCGAGGGTAGCCGATGACTGAATTGAAATAGCTCCTGGTGTCGATGGTTTCTGTGATGTGGACGGCATCTTCATCCATGAAAACAAACATCAAAAACAGAAAAACACCAGGCATTAAAAGGCATACAATAATTCACTTGCGGTTGGAAAACTCAAATATAATAACAGTAATACTACAGATTAAGTAAGTCATAAACTCTAAAATAGAAATAATATAAGGACAGTAGACACCTGATAAGTGAAAAAGGCAGAATTTAACGCACCGGTGTTTCCGGAGTTTTAACGCGTCGATTTTCTCTTTCTTTGTGCCTTAAGTAGTCCGATGATTGTAGTTCACCCGTTTCCGGTCGGCTCTGTGCGGTACCGTTTTCGTATCCAACTCCGATGAATTTGCTGTCAGAATCTAACAATGAGGTTTTACTCTCGCGCATCTACAAGCAAATTAGAAAATGCGCACGTCATTAAAAATTGAAAACAAAGTTAGGGGTATGGTTCAGACTTAAATCGAATACATTGTTATAGGTTTGACCCAGATTTATTTATTTAACAAAACGTTTTCCCATTGATACTAAAACACATTCCATATTCTCTTTATTGTTGCATTAATAACCATATATCTTATTATCGAAGTACATCAATTGAAATAACTAAAGGCAATGCGATAATTCCAGAGGGGAAAAAACCCTTCAGTTTTAGCTTACCTATTGAATCAGCAATTCATTTTCTTCCATGTACTGAAACAAAACAATTTCTTGTACTGTTGTAGCTTTGAACATTTCTATTAGAGCCTTTGACCGTAGCCCGATCGTCGCACAAGTTTTTATATTAATAGTTTGTCGTAACCATGTGCTTGATACATAATTTAGATTCTCGTTATGTAGATATACATTATGGTCACTGTTCTTTAGAACTTACGTGGTGACAGGACTCGTAGAAGAGAATGAGAGAGAGAGAGAGAGAGAGAGAGAGAGAGAGAGAGAGAGAGAGAGAGAGAGAGAGAGAGAGAGAGAGAGAGAGAGAGAGAGAGAGAGAGAGAGAGAGAGAGAGAGAGGAGAGAGAGAGAGAGAGAGAGAGAGAGAGAGAGAGAGAGAGAGAGAGCGACAGAGAGGGAGATTGCGAGACAACCACAATGCATCAAGATATACAAAGATGCTTCATCACCATATTGAAGCTGCTGCATTTTTTCTGCACGAGGTATGGTATTTTTGGGGCAAGACGAGTCAAAACTATCTGCATAGAGGTAATCTTCTTAAATCGATGGATCTCAATGTGTACTAAAGTCATGAATTGCGTTCATTTCTGGAACAGGAATATGTTACATATCATCCACAAAATGATTTAATTGATTGAATTGCCAACAAAGTGCTCAATAGTATCGTGTTTTTAGATGGATGTAGCGTGTAATTTCAGCTGCTAGATAAAAAATGCTTAAACCGAGAAAAGGAATGCCTTTGTTTTTTCAAGCTGATCTTTGCTTGCTTAAATCCCTTCTGAAAAAAACCCACATTTCAAAGGCAACGTTTTCTGTGGTTTTTAATCTACTAATATACAACGTTTTGAGAGATTTCCATGGAAACTGAAAAACAGAGATATATTTGTGAGATTATTGTTGTATTTTTTCTGTTTTTTAGAATTTTCATAGTGAAATGGGCGACACATGCATAGATTCGTATAACTGTAGCGATAATTTCACGACTCTGTTCGAGGGGAACTAAATACAAGCTGTTTGGAATGAAAGCGGCGATGATAGAGCGAGGCGTTTCCAATATGAAGGGTGTGGTCTAAAAAAGTTTGGGACCATCGGATAATCTGATTTTTCCTCGCTTCGGTCGGAGAAATTTGAATATCAATTATACAATTATCATTGCCATCTTAAGGTTCCTTTCTTTCTTCTTAAGTTCGTATATGTTTGAAATGACGCTTCTTACTCTTCCACAGCCCGACAAAAGAAAACGTTTCTTTCAAAACGTAGCTAAGAATAAACTTACGGCTCATGGCATGATAAAGCTCCTACATCTGTATAATTATACACGCTTACAACAATTCCGAAGTCTTCGAAATTTAGGGGCAGACAAACAACTAGACTAAACAACATGGTGACTAAACAACAAACAACACTGTCGCGACAAAAAAAAGAAGAGTTAAAAACAGAAAAACCTTCAAGGATTAGTAATAAATATCTAGTATAAAAAATTTATATAAAAATAGTTAAAGGCAACAGAATTGCCACTTTTGCAAGCAAATGGTAGCGTGCTGATGTTATGTTCTGACGTCAGTTCATAGATATTTGCCAATAAATTTTCAGTGCTCTCCTTATCAATTACTTCAAAATCTAATTCAAGTTCAGTCAACAATCTAATCTAATGCATGCAGTGGATTAAACGTATAAAAATGTTCGTTGATAAGTCAAGCCTATATACCGTTTGAAAATGTTACAGAGCAGGCTTTCAAGTCCAGAATAACGTAGATGGAACCGAGTTGTAACGTAAAAGAGTAGCTTTTACGGTACGACTCAGAGGATGAAATGAGTTTATTAATGAATGGAATTCAAATTTAATGTCCTCCCTCCCTATTTCCTCAATTAGACTCCGCCATTAGTACACAAACTTTCATAAATTTCATAAATGCTACTTTTACAAGAAATATTGCAGCAGTCACCTCGTTCATTTTTTGACTTTCTACATGTAAATTTCTGGCTGACTTCTCCAGTAGTTCTCGAAGAGTAACTAACTTTTCTTCTTGTTGCCTAAAAATTTTTCAACAGAATATGAACAAGAATAAAAATAGTAACCAAAAACTTTCGTATATTTAACAACACTTGGTTACCATTTGCACTGTATAAATGGTACGGTAAAGTTGTTAGCAACTGTCGTAAAGATTTAATATTACGAAATATTAAATCCAAATAAATATATCTTGCGCAGCAGATTAGATTATAGTAAGAATCAATAAAGAGAAATTTAGAGGTCTTCTTGAACTACCTTTTCAAAATTTATTCTAACGATCCATCAGTATAACACCATCAATGCACGTAGTGAATAGTGGCTGAATATTTTTGTGGCTCTGCGTGCACCTACCCTTTCCTCTCAGGTATGTCAACATCGAAGTCAAGTAACAAATATATTATGTTATGATATTGAATATGATATGCTAAGGTATATAATATGATATGATAAAACATATGATATGATATATGATATGATATGATATGATATAATATGGCATGATATGGTATGGTATGGAATGGTATGGTATGGTATGGTACGGTATGGTACAGGGTGATAACAGGCAGCAGAAAATTCTATTAATTATATCTAAGACCATTGTTACCATTTGAAAGAATCCAAGTTTTGGATCTTGATTACTAAGGTAACGAAGAAAAAAACTGGCTGTAAATAACCTATAATAACAGCATTTTGGTTAATTAAGCAAATAAAGAATGTTAATATGATCCCAAAAGTGGAATATTGCCGTAAAATTTTCCTAGAAAAAAGTACAAGTAAACGAATTAGGTCAAGAGATTGCTGCAATTATTCTTACCTTATAAATTCTCGTTGCTTTGCATCTAAATCTGGTGAGAGGTTTTTATTCGATCTCATATCCAGGATGGAGGATATGTCTACAATGAACAGATATATAAAGAAGACATTGAATTTCTGAATCTATAAAAAAGTACTCCTATTTCTTTGTCGAACAAAATTCATCAATATACATACTTATTTCTACTGAGAAAAAGTTTTGACGTGTATTCTCTATTTATCTCCGGCTGTCTTCATTGTATTGACTTCCACTTCCAGGATTGACAATAAAGTTATTTTATGATTCGATCTTCCTATTTACCATCGGTGTGGCCTCGCCCAGTCCATACCGAAGCTATTATACATCTATGCCATGCCACGCTACTGATACTTGGTGCTGGACAGTAGATTTCCAATTATCAGTAAGTACAAATCATAGTGAAAGAATATATATAATGATATGCATTATTATATGCACACTATGATACAGGCTTAATATGTTTCTGATTGCTTCTCAGCCCAGTCAGTACAATTTGTAGTGGTAGGATATTCTATTTTATATCACAAGTTTGATGATTTGTCGAGTTATATGCTTGTTATTTCAAATATTACAACAAATAGTGGTTCAGCGTTGCTTATTACTTACAGTTGACTATCCGTTTTAGATTATCAGTGCAGTAAGAATACTTTACAGTCAAATGATATGATAAATCATCATGCTGTGCGACCTAGGGTTTATGTTGGGCTATGTTTCCAAATATGTGCATCTCATCAATTGTCTGGATGATGAAAGGCGTGTACAATTACAAAAACATCCAGTGATTTGTATTGGAAAATCGTACAAACTTAAAACGATGTTGACTGATATTGTCTGGACAAAAAAAAATGCTATTTGACAATTATCAGGAGTGATGACACCGTTTCTAAACTAACACTTGTCTTACATAATACATTCTTTACTTATTGAACCTTATTTAAACAAGAAAACCTCCATTCTTTTCATCGTCAGGATATGAGATATGATGTTTGACCTGCTTCGTCTTGATCGCAAGCAATGATCCAAGGAAATAGTAATATTGCTAAATACCGCTAAATAACTTAGAGTTTGGATTTCACATTGCAAAAAAGGGAATGCTGAGGCAAACCTCATAAGGGAGTAATGGACAGATAAGAAATAACCAAGTTGAGACACAACGTGTATAAAAATGAAATGTGAAAAGTGTGGCGAGCATTGATCAATGGCGTTCCGTAAAGGGCGGGACAGATGACACTTAAGGCACAGGGAGAGAAATAGAAAGAGGGGAGAGGGGGAAGAGAGGAGCAGAGAGGGGGAGAGAGGGGAGACAGGGGGAGAGAGAGAGAGAGAGAGAGAAAGAGAGAGAGAGAGAAAATTAAGATGGCAAGAAAGCGAATCATAAAAAACAGATTAACAAAGAAGATCCCTTACCCGTTATTTTTCTAAATTCGTCAGCAGCACGATTGTCCTGGAATTTTAAAAAAGAAGATATGTATCACATCATATGGTCAAACCACATTTTTGTTTGAGGTACTAAAATTTGGTCACTCAGTTACTCATTTTCTATTTCCTATCTAATAAACATTTTAAGGAATACTCGATGGCACTCTTTCTTCTAAGGTTTCTTCGAAGGAAATTAAAAGAAATAGACAGACAAAAGCATAAACAATTATCCATACGAAGAGCTTAGCAGTTTATCCTTTTACTTCTATTTCTTGCCAAAATACAAATATGGGGCTGCTTCAAAAAAGGGGCTGACGATTTAAAGGAAAAAAAACCCCAATTTCTTTCAAAGAAATCCTTTTTCTCTAAGGCCCTATAATGATTTATATCATTAATGTTTTTCCAATGATCAGGACCTGCATGTTTGCAGTTTGCTCAACATTTTTCTTACCCTGTTTTTGCTTCCTATATACCCGTTTTTCTCTTTCCACTCCTTACAATATTTCTATTTTCTGCCTTTTTCATTGCTGATCACTGTCGTTCCCTTTGTTCAGTACTTAGTTTTGGCCATGCTTCATACAAGTTCATTATTTCTTAACTTCATTACTTCAAATAATACTTCAAATTAAAACCAAAAGATTTCTGTTTGTAATTTTTATCAATTCTTTGGTACTTGACTGGGTCTTTATCGTCATACATACTTTACAATTTTTAAAATATACGCAATACGCTAAAACTTTACGGGGTAGAATATACAAAAATTTTCAAAATGCTGAAATGAATGATAATTGCTATTTTTGTTTAATATCACTGCAGTTCCAACTGGCGTTTTTCCCTGATCACAAACAAGGATGTGAATTTTTCCTGTTTGTCAAACAGAAAATTTTGATTTAAAGGAAAACTAAACTGACCTGTTTCCTTATCTGCGAATTCTTCTTTATTCTAGCTCTCCCAAAAATTTCTGCACCATCAGCACTTTGCCTAGCGTAATAAACATAATTGAAATTACCTATTTAGGTCAAGACTCTTGGAATTTATATAATTACTGAAGATGAAACAATGATGTCTACGTACCCTAACGGAGAAAAGTTGTGAACTTATAATTAAAGGGAGAAATCAGAACGACACTTACTTTCGCAAAGCACCTCTGGCTTTCAGATCTCGATATTTTACCTGAAAAAAACCCAAACGATGTGTAAGATAGGTTCAAAGTTGTACACATGATTTACAAATAAAACCAAGTCGAATAATAAAAACAACAAACAAATAATATAACATAACATAAAACAACAAACAAATAATATAACATAACATAAAATAACACAACATAAGATAAGATAAGATAAGATAAAATAAGATAAGATAAGATAAGATAAGATAAGATAAGATAAGATAAGATAAGATAAGATAAGATAAGATAAGATAAGATAAGATAAGATAAGATAAAACAAAATGAAGCAAAACAAAATAAAAAGTCAGCAGCCAGGAGACCTGGTATGCACCTAAAATCGATCTAATTTTTAAGAACTATAGAAGCCACAAGTGTATGGAATTGCGAAGAAAAGATAGAGAAAAAAGGTTTGACCAAGAGGTAAGAGATTACCTTTGACTTACAAGCGAGCAAAATCACATGATGGAGGGTAGCACTCAGAAGCCAAGGAGCTCCACAATCTAGGTGTCAGAGGGAAAAACTTACATTCACAGAAACAATTATTACAAGAGGCAAGAGGATTGAGAGGAACAAGTTAAGAAAAACAGCAAGCTAAGATTGCACCAGAGAGGCAAGCTCATCAGACAAGACACATTTCCTCAATGAATCAGTGGATTAAGAGTAGCAGCAAGATTTGGACCTATCAAGTTACAAACACGTCTCCGAACGTGATCAAATATATCAAGAAAATATAAGAAAGTACCTGTGTAGATATGACAACAGTACTTTATGCAAGTATGGATAGTAGATTTATAGAGAAAGAAAAGGGGCTCAGGCGAAAGGTAATCTTTAGTGCCATATAACTCAGCAATTTTGACGCAGGTAACAAAAGATTGAACATAAGAAGCTCAGGAAAGGTTAGGAGAACGTGCAAAACAAGCACCCTTACTGGTTGAGTATTCCTCAACAGAAGACGCCACTCCATCGGGGTTAACACCAGAATGATTGTGCGTGAACATTTGAGGGAAATAAGGGCAATCCAGTGTACGACATCAGTTACCTTTTTGCCACATTGAAAGAAACCAATCTCTTTTTATGCCATTTCTCTGATAGCTCACAATTCAAATTCTTCGCACATTTGCCTTGTTCTTGCATACTGCCTTGTGGCCAGAGCCAGAGTACATGGTAATGCCATCAGCATAGACATTCGTTAACAAGATGTGGAACAGGTGCCATAACATTTACAGTAACAAGAACTATATAATAAGAAATTAAAGGATGTAATGATGTAAGCGTAAAATACTGAGGAACAGAAGTCAAACTGAGATCCAAAAGAGGTTTTTTTGAGTCAAAATTTGTGGAAAAGGCAACAAACAGATCAATGGGAAGAGCCAAATTCTAAGAATCTTTTCCAGGTCCAATTAGAAAGAGTTAACCAGGTCATGTGATGAACACTGAAGTGGCCAAAGACAAATATAATAGCAGCATGGTGCTTGTCCAGAGCTTTAATAACGGATCCTGATACTCCCTCAAGAACTGAGCAAGAGATTGAGAAAATTAACTTTCAAAATGTGCTGCATCTCTTTGTAAGCATCCATATAGTGTATTTTGTGGGTTACCAAACACTTCTTTTTTCTTTCGTATAAATGCTACGGAAACGGACTTGTACCTTCCTCATGTAAGGTTGTTGAATGGATTAAAAAAACAGGGTTAGATTGAGTTAACAGACGAATACATCCAGCGGGAAAAAAATGCTCAAATAAGGGAAGAAGTTTCCTGACAAGTCCAGAAACTGCACATTTGTCTTTACGCTCTCACTATGGGAGTGCAACTTCGCCGTCTGGCTAGTTCAAAACTAAGCGTGACAAAAAAAGCGGTTTGTGCATGGACTAGCATCCCAATCCCGTAAAAAACAATTTGTTACAGAAATAGCAACGAAGAAAAACGTTGCAACATGTGTGTCTGTATGTTTGTGTGTGTGAGTGTGTGAGTGTGTGTGTGTTGGAAGGTGGGTCCTGCGTTCCAGTCTGGGGCTTGTATGACTGCTAGTGATGAAGGCCGTCAGGAAGCTACTGGCATGACGAAGGATCCCCTTAACATTGCAAAGGAACTCGCCAAGTACTTGATGGAGTGGTAACCAGTCAACAACAGGCTAATGAAAATCAGAGTCAGCGTTATGCAAACTAATATCCATTCTACAGCGTTACTCACCCACTAACCTCGCTGAAGATGTGTTAGATACAATTCCACACCACGACATGGCATTAATCATGGGAGACATGAATGCGAAAGTAAGGAATGACAACACGTGCTATGCAAGAGAAAGGGGAAAGCATGGCTGCGGAGCCAAGAACGAGAAGTGAGAGAGCGTGGATGACTTCTGCGTCTTGAACAAGTTGATCATCGGGATAACTCTCTTCCCTCTCGTGACATGACTGAATGACAGAGACATCAATCGCATTGCCCAGGTGCGCATCAATGGCACCTGGAGAAGAATCCTTCAAGACGTGAAACTGAGGGAAAGGGCCGATGTTGAAAGTACCCAATGCCTTGTGGTGGCACACACCAAGTTAAAACTGGGAAGAATGAGCAAGGTCAAAAGAATAGGTTTGGCGTTTATAGGCTAAAGGGAGAAAAAGCAAAACAAGATTTTCACTTAAGGTAAAAAACAGATTCCAAGCCCTCGAGGGACAGGAAAATTCAGGATATATTGATGTAAAGAATGTGAAAAAGAATGTGAAAGACATTTTCAAAACGTTCTGAGACTTGTCAAGGGTGCAGGATAGCAGCAAAAAAGAAAGATAGGGTTAAACCTGGGACAGTTGACGCCTTGGTGGAGAGGAGAGGTGCAAAGAAGAAGGTAATGGATGCAAAATCGGCAAGGCTAAAGGAAATGTTTGACCTGCAAAGAACGGAAGCTCACAAAAGGGATGAGAACTCTTGCAAGGAGAAACAAGAGGAAATACACAGAAAGTTCAGCAACAGAAGCGGAAAGTGCAGCATTTAAAGAGGGGAGCATGGCGTATTTTACAACATCACAAAGCAAGTTTGTGGTAAATTTAAATCCTACGGGAAGGGCACAGCCAAGAGCAAAAATGGTAAACTACTAACTTCGGACAGCCAAATAGAGCAAAGCTGGGCAGAATATTTCAGCGAAATGTTAAATAGACCTGAATCAGAAGAACCGACGCTGATGTAACTACAGCAATTCTTCATCCATATTTTACAAATCTGGCAACAAGAAAAGATTCCTGAAGAACCGAGCAAAGGTAACATCATGAAATACAGAAAAAGTATTCCTAAAACACTGTAATAATTACTGAGGAATAACTCTTCTCCCTGTACTCACCAAAATTCTTACAAAAATAATCACAAACCATGTTTCAAATGCTGTTGATAAACTCCTCCCGCAAGAGCAGGCAGGATTCCGAATAAACCGAAGCTGGATAAACCAAATTTTCATGCTAAAAAAATAGCATGAAGCAATGCAAAGGATGGCAGCGCAAACTTTACATCAACTATAAAATTCCAAAAGGCCTTATTAAGGCATACTACAAAAACTCCACCCACAGTGTTGTAAAAAGCAATCTCACCTTCCAGGTCAAAACGGGTGTTCCATAGGGCTGCGTCATGCTGTCGCTTCTGTTCACCCACGTTATTGATTGGGTGATGCGGAAGAAAATGAAAGGACACAATGTAGGATCCGCTGGACGCCCTTTAACTACTTGGATTTTGCGAATGACCTGGCTTTGATGTCAGACACACACAGAGTCACATTCAGGAAAAGACGGACCGTTTATACACCTTTGGAGGGCAGGTTGGCCTGACAGTGCCCAGTCTGCTTGCTAAGCAAGACAATATCACCACAAGCAGAAGTGTCAAAACAACAAACATTATTTTTGTAGATTGTGATTGAAAGTGAATACTATCTCGTCGTAAGGCCTCTTATTATATAAAAAAGATCGTACATAATTCTACCTTATTTTCTTCGATATTTGCCTCCAGTTTCTTTTCTTCGTTGAGCAGCTGGTTTCTAATCACTCGTAACTGTGTAAGCACATGTTGTTGTTCGACCATATCTGATTTGCCTATCATGAATAAATGGAAGTGGCATAATTTAATTGGAGTAGATGTTTAAAAAATATAATATAGTCTCTGATCTATAATACGAATAATAGGTAGGCAAAGCATAGAAATGGTCACCAGTTTAAGTTTACATCAGGACTTCTAAACTTGCCAATAAAGCTTCTAGCCAAGGAAACACTGAAACTACTCCTTAAGATGAAACAATTCCATTCTGTGCTTCGCTGTCAGCTATTTTGGATTACCTAAAAACTTAATACTGTCGTGTTATTAATTTTTATTCCAGTCTAGCGTTTACAATAAAAACAAGGACAGACTGTTCAAAAGCTGCGGGGTCTCCTATGAATTTGTCTCTTAAATTGAAAAATGATTGAAACAGTTCATGAAAATGTCTTTGTTTTATGAGTCAGGCATAAGTGAACATTGTCTGGTCTTAGATTTCGATAAAATACGATAAAACAATTACGATAATAACAAGAAACTAAACTACTCATCCAATTAGGCCTTGGCTTTTGCAACGAAAAACACTAAGATCGAAGACCTTACATAATAGTAATAGTAATAGTAATAATAATAATAATAATAATAATTAGTCATGGGTATGACGATAAACTGCATCTGGTTGTGCAGTTTCGACGTGGGCGAATGAGGTTACCCTTTGCCACAACTACCTCCAGGTCACCCTTGGGCAAGGTGTAGCACTTGTTAGCCCACTCCGAGACCTTGAAATACGGGGTTGACGTCCGGCGGAGTTAAGTTTGTCTCATGGACAGCCTTGGTTAGCAACCTCCCTAGAAACCTCCCCTGTGGTCTAGAAATACCAGGTTAACGTCCGGCGGGGAATACCCATGTTACACGGACAAGCGAGGCGCTCTTGAGCCTTGGTTTGCAATCGTCTAGAGATGGTGTCTCGATAAAAATACCGGTGGTTGTGTAACCTAAAAATCAATAAACCTCTCATGAATGAAATGTTCAATCAAAGTATTGAGATTAACGGCGTGAATGGGACCGGGGCTCAAGGTGAAGGGCCCACACCTGGTAGGTGTTTCTCGGCGCAGCAGCGAGAATTCGGTCGTCATCCTGCTACTGGTAGGAAGAAATGGAGTAAAGAAATGGAGTAAAGAAATCAATAAAGTCATTATGGAATGATTCTATAGAAATAATCCATTTGATGAGAACGGTAAACCTATCAGAGGGTACAGACAACGCATGTTTAGAGAATGTAGGAAAAGAGGAATGTTTGAAATAACGGAGCGAATATGTGACCAAGCAAGAACAATTAGGAAAAATGGATGGTTGTCAGAACTTGAGTTGGAGGAAATAAAAAGAAAGGTGGATGTTGAAGTTTTAGGAAATGGAGAGCTGCAGGTAGAAAAAAAGTAGAAGCCAATAGTGAAGTGGATGATCCAATTGAGGAGGCAAGGGATGGGGGAGGAGGCAAGGGGTGGGGGTGGAGGCAAGGCAAGATGTGGTTGAAAATGATTCAGACACGGAGGAGAGATTGACAGAAGCAAGTGATGAAACAAAAGGTACTGTGGAAAGCCTAAAAGCGATACTAGTAGAACTAGTAGAAGTGATGGAATCATGTTTAAAAAGTTAGATAGAAAAGCTCTCAAAATTCAGGTTAAGAAAGTAAATGAAGCAATGAAGTACACGAAGCGTAGGAACATCATAGAAACGAACAATCTGATCATAGCTGGAAGTGTATGGGTTGCAGAGAAATTCGGGTTGAAAACAGGTGCTCGACAGAAACGAAACTAACCAAGGTGGGAACGGAGAATAGCGGGTGACATAAGGAAATTGAGAGATGATGTTAACTTACTGGAAAGAGATCAGAAAGGACAGTTATGTGTGAAGAAGACAAAGAAAATCAAACAACTAAATGAAAAGTACAGAGTGAACATAAAGGGGATAAAAACTGTCATAGAAAAAATAAAACAGAGAATTGTGGCAAAAACTGGAAAACTGAAGAGATTTGAACAGTTTAGGCAAAATAGGATTTTTGGGTTGGATCAAAAGAAGTCCTACGACGAATTTAACAAATGTTCCAATTTTTCAAAGACGGTACCAAATGCGGAAGAGTGTAACCAATTCTGGGGTGACATTTGGAGTATGGAAAAGGAACGCAATAGAACTGCTATATGGCTAAAAGAGTTGAAGAAAGAAACAGATCGTGATATGAAACACACGAAAGACACGGTGAAAATAAACACTGAGAAAGTTAAAAGGTAAAGTAGGAAACTTTCGAATTGGAGAGCACCAGGACCAGATGGAGTGCAGGGATATTGGCTAAAACACTTCGCCGCTCTTCATGAAAGAATCGCATCCTAACTTGATGGTATGTTAACAGAAGAGGTGGTCCTTCAATGGAGAACACATGGTCGAACAGTGCTTTGTCAAAAAGATCCACAGAAAGGCACAGCGGTTGATAATTATCAACCCATTATCTGCCTTCCACTACTGTGGAAACTTTTGACGGGTATTGTAGCAGATGAAATGTACCAGTATCTACAAGAGAGCAATATATTAGCAGATGAACAGAAAGAATGTAGGCGAAGAAGTAGGGGCACCAAAGATCAGCTGCTCGTAGACAAAACCGTACTCAGAGATTGCAAGAAAAGGTGTACGAATCCGTACTTGTCTTGGATAGATTACCGAAAAGTCTATGATCTGGCCCTACATAGTTGGATAAGCGAATGTTTGGAGATGTTTGGAATAGCTGAGAATGTAAGGAACTTTCGTGGAAGAACCATGAAACAGTGGAAGCTATCACTGACATTCAACGGGGAAGATCTTGAAGAGGTTTTTGTGAAGAGGGGGATTTTCCAGGAAGATCACCCCTATTATTTGTCCTTAGTATGATATATTGTCACTGATATTGCGGAAAGTGAATGCGGCTTATGAATGGGGAAAGAGTGAATACAAGGTCAACCATTTAATTGCTTTTGGACGCCCTGAAGCTATACGCCAAAACTGAAGATAAGATGAGTATGCTTGTTAGAAGCGTTCACATGTTCAGCAACGACATTGGTATGGAATTTGGGATGAAAAAATGTGGCATTTTGTGAAACGAGGAAAGATTGTTAGAAGTGAAGGAATTTATTTCTGTGTTAAATCCCATTATTTCTTGCCTTAACGAGGAAGTTAGCTGATGGACAAACAATGAAAGAGGTCGAAGAGGAAGGTTACACTGATCTAGGTATTGTGGAATTAGATAAAATCAAAGAAGCTGAAATGAAAGAGACCATTGGAAAGGAGTACAAAAGAAGGTTAAGGCTAGTACTTAGATCAAAATTAAATGCGAAAAATAAGGTTTCAGCGTTCAACACATGGGCAGTGGCTATATTCCGGTATGTAGCGGGAAATATACAATAAAGAGAAAACGAGCTTAAAGATTAAGACGGAGAAACAAGGAAAAAAATGACAATGTATGGAGCTTTCCATCTGAAGAGTGATGCTGACAGGCTGTATGTGAAAAGAAAAAATGGAGAAAGTGATCTTATAAGTATAGAACGATGTGTCAAAGAAGAGGAAAGTAGTCTGCCAGTGTACGTGGCCAAATCTGAAGAGAAACTGTTAAAGGGTGTAGCCAAATTCGAGAAATTACATGCAAGTGAACAGAAGAACGTTAGAGATCTTAAGGCAAGAAATGAAAACAAAGCGGAAGATACATGGAATGAAAAGAGAATATATGGACAATTTGTCAGAGACCTGACAGATGATGTAGACAAGGAGAAGACTTGGAAATGGTTGTCAAAAAGTGATTTGAAGGTTGGTACAGAAGCCTTGATTTGTGCATCACAAGAGCAATTAATCTGGACAAAGTATGTCAAGTATCACATTGATAGAACGGCTGGACGCCCTCTGTGTCGATTGTGTGGCTAAACAGGTGAAAGTATCCAACACATTGTAAATGCATGCGAGATGTTAGCTCAGAAGGAGTACAAGAGGCGTCACGATAATGTAGCGAGAAAGATCCATTGGGATATATGCAAGAAAAGAGGACTGGAATGCAGTAAGAAATGGTATGAGCATGCGCCTGAAGGAGTTTTGGAGAGTAATGATGTAAAGTTGTTGTGGGATGTAAATATCCAGTGTGATAATGTGATTGAAACAAGAAGGCCAGATTTAGTCTTGGTAGATAAGAAGGAACATACGGCAGTAATTATTGACATAACAGTACCGGCGGATGCGAACGTGGCAGAGAAGGAGAAAAAAAAGTAGAAAAGTAGCAAGATCTGAAAAGAGAAACAAAAAGACTGTGGAAACTGAAGAAAGTAGAAGTTTTCCCTGTTGCTATTGGAGCTCTGGGATCTGTGACCAAAGAATTTGAGAAGTGGGTTGAAAAGCTTGGGATTCACAGCAACTTAGGAGTACTTCAAAAGACTACGTTGTTAAGAACAGCCAGGATTTTGCGAAAAGTACTGGAGTTTTGAAAAAGAAAATGCTGGTAGCCCATGGTCATTTGTTATGACCCGCCTATCAGCATAGAACCCGGCAATAAGAACAGCCAGACACAAAGTGTGAAAAAAGATAATAAACAAAGTTCATGTCCAGCATGACAGCCCGCACAGGGAGATGGTATTCACCTGCCGGGCTTCCTGAAGGTACGTTTTGCAGCCGGCGACAACATGAAGAAGGGTTTCTGTTTCAAAGCAGGAAGAGCAAGAGGACGATAGACNTCCACCCAAGACATCAGGGATGCCCAACTCTTTCAAACTGCGCTCCAAGCGCTTCGTCACCACTCCTAAGCTTCCCACGACGATTGGGACAACGCTGGTACATACACTATGTAACTTTCGGATTTGTTGGGCCAAGGGAGAATACTTAGTGACCTTTTCTTCTTCTTTAGCTGTCACATTTCGATCGGAAGGCACAGCAAAATCTACAACCAGCCATCTCTTCTTAGTGCGGTCAACAACAACAACATCCGGACGATTACATTCCACCTGTTGTATTGTCTCCACTGATCTATCCCACCAAACTTCAAACCTACCATCTTCACTGTTTCTAACTTTGTCAGGCACCTCTTCAAACCATTTCCCCGCACATTTCAACCCATACTTCTTGCACAGCTCCCAATATATTCTCAATAATAATAATAATAATAATAATAATAATAATAATAATAATAATAATAATAATAATAATAATATGATCTAAGAAGAGTTGATAAATGGTATGAGCAATATTCAGAAGGGGTAATTGAGAGCGAATTAGTGAATATTTTATGGGATATGACAATACAATGTGATCATTATATCGAAGCCAGGAGACCGGACATTTTAGTTGTGGAAAAAGCTTACGCATTTACGCATTTAAGTGGGACCTCCTCTTTTTCAAAGAAGTGCTCGTCACCGATAGATAGAACAAATTGAAAGCCTCAAAACTGTTAAAATTGCTTTAGCTGTCAATTTAATTCATTCGATATTGCTTGTCTGAAATATGCCTTTTCTGTATATAATTTTAATTACAGCAAATCGCTTTGTAAGGAGGTTGGATTACGGGACAAGATTAACATCTAATTTTTGCAAGTACTATTGGATATCAAGATGTGGTTTATTGGTTTAATCTTTATATTTTATCCTGTAAATCACAGCTGAGTCAAGGATTTGACAATCCTGACATTTTCCTAAATAAGATAACATGATAATTGCTTCAAAACTTAGATAAAATACATTGCACCTTCTGCTGAATTTACAGAAGATGAGCTTAAAAAAAAGTTGGGTCACTTATAATTAATGTAATGTAATATACAAGTACAAAATTTGCATCCAAGAGACGGTGTTGTAAGACTCTACTTACTCCAAAACAGAGGAAGGAAGCAAATTGTAGTGGTTGGGCTAGTAACAATACAGGGGCCTAAAGTTGCAATAAAAAAAGTAAATCAGATGTTAGTATTATCGATATTTGAGGCAGAAGGAATACGAACAGAGATAGACGGGGAAATTACACATAAACAGGTCTTCTGGCTGAGAAGGACGTTGGATGATTCAGAATCAAAGAGATAGTTCAGCTTAGCGAAATTGAGCATGGAGACGGGCCTTTTCAAAATAGTGACACAGACTCGGTCATTGGAATCAAATGCAAGGAAGCGTCATCGGAATGCCACTCGAAATGCAAAATACAAAAAAATAGGAAAAACACAAAGACTCAAATAATTAGTAAACGCTTGAATGTGGCAAAGATAGATTATGAAAGTGTCATGTTCATGAAACAAAATATTTTTATTGTGATCTCTATATGACATAGACGGCGGAAGGAAATGATATGCTTCCGAAATAGACATTGTACTGGGAATACAAAGATAGGCCTGATCAAACAATAAAGAAACAAATCGTATCAAATATAATAATATCATACCAAGGTTCATAAAGTTCCGTGTACCAAATAACGGCTATTTTGATCCGGCAGCAGCATATAATTTTCAGAAAAGGAAATAATTAGTCCGTCTCATAGGTGGGAGGGGCTCAGTTGGCAACTCTCCTAGATATGGTGTCTCAATAAAAGCACCGGTGGCAGTGTAACCTAAAATCCACTACCCTCTTATGAGTTAAATGTCTAATTCAAATTGTAAAGATAATGGTGTGAATGAGACTGGAACAGTTAGTGAAGCATTCTCCCCCAGCAGCTGTCCCACTGTACGGCAGGGTGAAGCTGGCCGTACATGAGGCCTTTGCCATAATGAGGTGGAACAGAGCGTTAAATGTTGCTGTGATGGAGTGTTATTTTCAGAGTAAACGAACATATGAAAACGGAAGACCCATATGCCGGTACAGAAGGATGCACAATGTTAGAATTGAGAAAGAATTACCAATAGTAACTGTCCAAAACTTGAGACCAGGCTAGGGCAATATGTAAGAATGATGGGTTTACCACAGTAGAGATGGAAAATATTTCTTAAAAGATTACGAGTGGATAATGAACATGCAGATAGGAAGAATCGAAGCAGGCAGTTCCGACAAATAGAAACACAAAAACATGAACACGTTAAGGAGATATCAGTGGAGCTAAATAGAAGCTACGAATCTAACAAACAGAAACATTGTATAATTGGGGAGATAGTTCACATTATGAGAAGAGGTTACGCGTGTGATACAAGAGGACTAAAGAAAGTAAACAGAAATGTTTTGTCAGAGTGGACTGGTAAAGTAAACAAAATCATCGGTAAAATAATAACTGAAAATTTAACTAACACAAATAAGTTGATTCATTGCATTTGCTCTCTACATCTCAAAACTGGTAGCACTGAAGTCAAGGAATACACGAAGAAACGTAAAGAAAGAACCATAGTTACAAAGAAGGATAAAGAACGCAGTCAAAGACTTGCGAAAGAAATAAAAGAGGAGAACAAAGTAGGTAGGTAAATTATATAGAGTTGGAGAGGAAATAGCAAATTAAGAAAAAAGGAGAGAGTGCTGTGATTGGAGAGTTTAAGCAAAGACTATAGACGAACGCAGCAAAGTTAAAGAACGACTTTTTCAGCAAGATCAGATAAAAGTATAACAGGAGATTAATGGAGTGTCAAGAGGTGAAGGAGTAAAACCAGATCCTTAAAAAACAAATTTTAGTTGGGTATTTGGGGGAATGAGATACAACACAATAGGGATGCAGAATGGTTGAAGAAATTCTGCCCTCCACTATTTAGCAGATTTCAAATGAAAA
Organism: Morbakka virulenta; assembly: GCA_003991215.1. Taxonomy (NCBI): domain Eukaryota; kingdom Metazoa; phylum Cnidaria; class Cubozoa; order Carybdeida; family Carukiidae; genus Morbakka; species Morbakka virulenta. Next base: position 1,254,203 of record RDPX01000099.1, on the reverse strand, counting down.
CTCTCCAGTTTTTCTCGAAAATTTCGTCTTTTGGGTCTTTGAGCATCATCATTGCCTTGAACTTTTCTGCTTCGAAAACTTTACACTTCGTCAACGGCCATGCCAGTCGTGGGTATAGGGCGAACTGGAGACACCACATCTTATGCTTTTCGGGCAACTCTGATCCATCAATAACCTTCAGACCATCTTCACTTTGCTTCAGGATTTGCACACCCCACCTTCTGCCTGACAGAGCTTCTACATAGTCATAAAATGTCACTGGTTCCTCTTAAGGTTGGCATTTCATCCCAAGAATTGTGAAGTTTTCTGCTTTTGCTTCCCCTTGTCATAAGTGAGGCTTCTGGATTTTTCTGCTTTCAGCCTCACCCTCCACCACGTCACCAGCTCATCTAACCGGATAAGCACATGTTTTGTGATGGCCTTGTCACTCCTCAGGCAATCGTCATTTCAAACTGGCTCTCTGTCTTCCCATACTTAACTCAGCATTTTGAAAAGCATGTGCCTCAGCCTGACACTGTACTTACTCACCTTTTAGGGCATACCATTTGCTCCTGGTGTACGTTGACTCTTGCTTTCTTCACACAATCGCCGACTTCTTTTTCTCTCACTTATCTGTCTCAGCTGACAACTTAGGGGGCTGTTGGACGCTTCAAACTTTTCATGTATAGCAACAGTTTATTCCGTTTTGGATCGTTGTAGATTTGCTTTAAGTGAAGATTCAGCTGTTCTTTAGCGCAATTTTGGGAATCACTTCGTGCTTTGGTTAAATTATTTCTTAGCACCCTGTTAGATTTTCTTACAAATTGCTGATGCTTTCTCCTGTTTTATTTCCTTCGGATACATCTTTCTTGCCTCTGCAGAATTCTACTTTTCTTCGCACGGTTTTCAAACAAAGATTTCAAATCTTTCCTTTCTTCCAGGGGTCCTATTTCCCTCTGGATCTTGAGATCACACTTCTGTTTTCTTAGCAGAGCTGAGACATGTTTAAGAATTTCCCTTTTCCTCACTGCTGTTGTCTTCTTTCCTTTAGCAATGCCAAAATCGTCTATTGCTGTCTCGTAGATGATATGTTCAAACTTCCACAACATTTCTTTGGCATCTCATCTGGGGGCATGTTTTGCTTCCATGAACTTCTGACAAACCGTTTCTTTAAGAGATTTGTGCGTTGCCTTCTCACTGGCAGTAGATACAGAAGTAAATTTCCTTACTTCTGTATCCTGAGTTTACGGTTCTGCATCACTCTGAACCTGGGTAAATGGCGAGCTGCATTAATCAATGCGATTTGCTTTGATTCCTGAGCTGATTTGAGTCGTACCTGACGACCTGACGACCTGACGACCTGACGCCCTGACACCCTGTCGCCCTGACGCCCTGATGAACTGACGCACTGAAACCCTGAC
>RDPX01000099.1:1229944-1252778 GCA_003991215.1 Morbakka virulenta | reverse complement strand
GGCCTTCGCGCTGGCAGTAGATACAGAAGTAAATTTCCTTACTTCTGTATCCTGAGTTTACGGTTCTGCATCACTCTGAACCTGGGTAAATGGCGAGCTGCATTAATCAATGCGATTTGCTTTGATTCCTGAGCTGATTTGAGTCGTACCTGACGACCTGACGACCTGACGACCTGACGCCCTGACACCCTGACGCCCTGACGACCTGATGATCTGACGCCCTGACACCCTGACGCCCTGACGACCTGATGATCTGACGATCTGAAGATTTGCACTGTCTTTTTTCCTTATACAGGGTCTTCCTTGGTACACCCTCAATACATGTAAAGTATCGTACTTTTTTAAAAGACTGCTAGCAAGAGACGCTGTTTTCTTGTGTTCCAAATTCATAGTCCTATTCATGCGTGAGTCGTTTTCCTTATAGTGCATCTTATTGGATCCATTCTCTACTACCCCTTCTCAGAGAAACCTAGGACTACCTCTTTTTCGTGGCTGCACTTACTGTTTGTACACTGGCTGTACAAACAGTTACTAGTTAGCCAATGCAACCGTCGATCTTTCTCGACGTCCTTGGTCTTTCCCAATATGACCTGTCACTTATAATGTAAGTGAGAAAAGAAGAAAGTGGGAAACAAAGTGAGATAAATTACATTATAATATTATAACGCAATTTATCTCACTTGGTAAGTTGAACATTCTGCTGAAACCTCAACTCCACTAACAAGGCTTAGTATAACATAATATGTTATAAAATAGTATTTCACAGTATATTATGGTATAGTAAGGTTTAGATTTGATTGAACGGTAAAACGTAATATGGAATAATTAGTACATCGGTGTAATTCCAAACTGCAGTTGACAGCAGTACAGAAAGATTTTATTGTACAGTCTATTGTAAAAAGGAAGTATAGTATGGTATAGTAGTGAGTAAAATATAAAACTGCATGGTAATATGGTAAGGTATACCTTGTATACCCTATGATACTATAGTATAGTACACCGCAGTATAGCATTGGGAAGTACAGTAGATAAAAAAAGGAGTGTATATCAGTTGTAGGATTACTAACGTACTGTCAGGTTTACTCCAATAGCTCATCTCGTCAGATAACCGTTTAAAGCCAAGAATCCAAGTTTCATATTCGGTGAAAATACTAAAATCATGGAATTAATAATGAACACATTAAAAATCAATAGAGTTTTGATCTTACCTTCTGAAGTGGTATTAAAAATGTTGTCTCGAATCGAGTTTAGATAATTCATATCCACATTTTCTGTTTCGTGACTCTCTGTTTTTGGGTTCCTCATAGGAGGTATATCTTGAGATGGCTGATATTCATAAATGTGAGCTATTCTTTCAATTTCTTGTTTTTCTTTTTTAAATGTTTCTTGGGGAGCCTACAGCAACAAAAAAACGATTTTAAAACAAACACTACTGATTGAAATAGGTATTCAGCTGTACCTGGTTTACTCTCAAGGTAGAAAATACTGACCTTAAAAATGTCTTTCGGTTAACAACAACCCTGAATTGCTATCCCTCTCGTTCTCCGTCGTTTTCTGTCTTTTGTCATACACAATGCACACACATAAACACATACACTACAGGAGACGATTTACAACTGTATGTAATATATGTGTATATTACAGTTTACATACAAATGTACTTTTTACTGGTTAATATAAAAGTATCAACAGAGAAAACCTTCTTAAAGGAGTATTCAAAAATGCCTGCTGCCGTTTAGTAGTCCTATAAAATTCATAGAGTCCATCATTATTACCTTCGCCAAGGAGGTTATATTTTCGCCAGCGTATGTCTGTTTGTCTGCAAAATAACTCCAAACATTATGAAAAGATTTGGACGAAATTTTCAGAAAATTCTGATTGTAACACAAGGGAGAATTAATTAAATTTTGGTGTTGATCAAAATAACCGTTTGGAGCAAGGAATGTTTTGAAGGGGAAAAAAGCTTCTTGACGAAGGTTTACACCCTCTGGGTGCTTTTCTATTTATTGTCATTACTGTTTTTATGGTTGTTATTCCTCAACTCAAGACAATGGATCTTAGTTGCTTTGAAAAAATCAAGCTGCTTCTAAAGATCGGGTGCCTCTCTGAACCAGGGTATTTATGAACAAAGTACCAATCTTAATACCTTTGTTGTCCCTTGCAGAACTTTAATGACACCAGATTGACATCATTCAATTAAGTGCTGATTAGCATGTTGACTCTCTTTGTGACTTCGCCCGCTCAAACACATTCTTGGTTCTTATTCCGTCCTCGTCTGGATCAACTGAATTCATTCGCTCTTTCAGCACTTCCAATCTCTTACCTCTCACCATTTGGCCTCGTTCGAATACATTTTCAGGGCACTTTGCTTCTCCATAGCATGCTCCATTGCCAAGAATAGCGTGTACAATGTACAATGTCTTTAAAAGTTTTGTGATTTTCTTGATACTGCTTTAGGTCGTCTACAAACAGGCTATATACTCGATTTATGTCTCTACTTCCAGGTGGCTTCATCCTGTAGCCTTTACTTTGTTGCAATAGTAAACATGCTCGTATCTCCGTGATACAAAGGCCAACTGGCAAAAACCTGTCTCACTGCAGGAGCCCTCACGCAATGTCGATCCATCTGCTTGCTAGCTTTACCCCTTTACCTTGTCTTGTTTCCCACTTTTCCATTAATTGCGATATCAATGTTATCACTTTTTTTGGTATGCCACTCCAGTGGTAAACTCTCAACATCCAGTCATGGTGTACTTTATCATAGGCCTTTTTGTAATCATAAAATGCAACTGCAAGATACCCACGATATTGCTTCACTTCTTCTATGATAAACTCATTAATGATTAACTGATCCACCATTCCAAGGAGACCTTTTCCTGCTACAAATTGTCCTTTATCTCATATTTCACTTTCCATAGTGTGTTCTCTCGTGTACTTTGTTACCACTTCTATCATTATTTTGTACGAACTTTTCAAACACCTTATTGGTCTGTATTTTTCTGCATCTTCCAGGTTCTTGGTTTTAGCGAGTAATACTATTCTTCCCGTTGTCCATAAGTTGGTATCATAGAATTATTTTACTTCAGGGTAATAAATGCTCAGGAGAGTGCTCTTTGAGAGGACTCGAACTTTTTCCACCAATAATTACTACAGAAAAGTGCTTGCATAGCTTCCAATGCAGATACTGCCCAACTCTATCATGTCGGTTTTTGTATTCATTAGGTGAAAGGCCAGAGAAGCCGGAAACAAGATGGTCTATTGTCTCGACCTTTTCCTCGCAGAACCGACAATTAGGGTCAGCTCCGTTGTGTAAAACACTAGCCTGATAGTTGCGTGTGAAAACTTTGGTCTTGGGCAGCCAGAATAAAACCCTCTGTTTTCCCTTTCAGTCCGAAGCTGCGTAATCACTGATGGGTTGCCTTTTCATCAACATCAGCATTCTTGCAACGAGCTAGAAACTGCCATTGGATAGGTTTCTCACACCATTGATTTTCGATCTGCTTCATACCAGAATTTTTAGCCTTTTTCTTCGTTTTTTGTGCTATTGCCGTTGGTGATAAGGTGTTATCGGTGTCTAGATCGATTTGCAGTTCACATGAAAACTTATTTACTTCTTTGACAACAGAGTGTAATTTCTTAGTATTTTCGTGTGTGTTAACCAATTGTAACATATAATCAACTGCGTTATGCAGATATTGTGACAGACAAATGGTAGAGGTTTTATAGGAAAGTTCTAATTGTACCATACCTCTCCCGCCTTTCTCTATACTTTCGTACAAATGTTCTATATCGGATTTAGGAAGGTGCATTTTACTACACATAAATTGTTTTCGAATTTTATTATCTAGCCTCTTCAACTCAAAAAAGATTCCAATTTATCACGTCGAAGCTATAAGTTACGACTGATATAGCTAAGGAGTTGATTGTAGTTATTTTTAGAATTAAGTTCTGTCTTTAAAATAGATCTCACTCTCCTCATAAATTCTTTTCTGACTTTCTCTTTCATTTTGGCATGCTGTATGCTGTCTCCTTCGTTAACACCAAGGCACTTGTACGTTTCTTCCTGATCTTTTTGCTATAAAGTCATCGACATTTTTAGAAAATTAATCAAAATGGGAGCGATTTTAAACAGTTCTAAACAACGTAAAATTCAAGGATGGGGAGCACTAACAAACGCCTTTTTATAGTCTATCCATGCTTTGTGCTTTGACGTAGCATTTTCCAGTATGACTTTATTGATCAATAGCTGGTCTTTACAGCCGTAGAGTCTTTCTAACAACCTTTTTTCTAAACGGGAATGATGTCATGGTCTTCTATGTGAGTGTAAGTTCTCTCGGTAAGAATTGGAGTTAGCAGTATATAGGTTGTTGTGAGGCACGTTATGGGTCTGTAGTTCTCAGGGTTACTAGTATCAATATTTTTAGCAAGCAGGTAAGTTGTGCCGAGAAAGAACCATTCAGGTGTTGAGTCTGGTTCTGTTAATATTTGGTTAAAGTTGTGAGCTAGGTCCGAGTGCGCTGCATGGAGAGTGTTGAGCCAAAAGTTGGGGGTGTGATCAATACCCAGTAATTTCCACTTGTGAGATTTCTTGAGAGCCTTCACAATTTCTTCAACAGTCAAGTTCTTCAATGTTTGTTCGGGGATGTCTTTAGTGGAAGCTGTAGATGTTCTAACCATTCGGTACTTTCATTAAACCCTTTGTCATTTCCCCAGATGTTATTCCAAAAACGACGAACCTCTTCTTTCGGTGGTATTTCATCCACATAGATCTCAGATTTAACAATTTCACGATAAAACGTTTTGGTATCAGTTTCAAATATTTTGTTTTGCCTATAGAACTTATTGCGTTTAACAAACCTGCGTAAACGTTGGGCCTTAACTTGGGAGTTTTTGTTTTAGCTCTTCCTTAATGGCGGGAATACGGTTTTTGTTTTCAATTTTGTATTTCCTTATTACATTTTTAGCCTTTACAGATCTTAATTCTTTATCCGTCTACTCGAGGGACGCGTCCCTTGTTGAACCGCGCGACGGACGAGGCGGTATGATTTCTGGTTTTCATCTCATAAAAATTGCTTTTTAGCCTTACTGCCAAGGGGCTGGATATTCCGCACCATTATTATTATTATTATTATTATTATTATTATTATTATTGATGGAGAAGGCTCTGCATGGTACGTTCTTTCGGGAGATTGACGAAAATGCAACAGAGAGATCAGTACAGTGGGTTAAGGGTGGTTTCCTTGCAAAAAGCACAGAGGCATTTGTGTATGCTGCTCAAGAGCAAGCATCGAGGACAAGGTTGTCCCAGTCGAAGTGGGATGGTGGTGTTAGTCCTATGTGTCGCATCTGCGGAATTGAATCTGAGTCAGTTTGGCATGTTGCGTGTGGGTGTAAGGTACTGGCTCAGAAGGAGTACAAGAGGCGACATGATAGGATGGGATTGAGAATATATTGGGAGCTGTGCAAGAAGTATGGGTTGAAATGTGCGGGGAAATGGTTTGAAGAGGTGCCTGACAAAGTTAGAAAGAGTGAAGATGGTAGGTTTGAAGTTTGGTGGGATAGATCAGTGGAGACAATGCAACAGGTGGAATCTAATCGTCCGGATGTTGTTGTTGTTGACCGCATTAAGAAGAGATGGCTGGTTGTAGATTTTGCTGTGCCTTCCGATCGAAATGTGACAGCTAAGGAAGAAGAAAAGGCCACTAAGTATTCTCCCTTGGCCCAACAAATCCAGAAGTTACATAGTGTATCTACCAGCGTTGTCCCAATCGTCGTGGGAAGCTTAGGAGTGGTGACGAAGCGCTTGGACCGCAGTTTGAAAGAGTTGGGCATCCCTGATGTCTTGGGTGGACTCCAAACATCTACCATCATTGGAACCACCAACATATTGAGGAAGGTGTTTAACCTCTAAAGCTACTGGTCGGTAGCCGGGGTTACGTTTTCTCGCCTGGCAGGTGAATACCATCTCCCTGTGCGGGCTGTCATGCTGGACATGAACTTTGTTATTATTAATATTATTATTATTATTTATTTTGTTGTATTAACATACATTTATAAGTAAATACAGTCAACTCTTGTTTTTTTCCATCAAAAGTCTTCTTATGTGAGAATAAAACCACCCAAGTAGAAATTGGTATGACTGAGCAGTTAAGATCAAATAAATAAAACAATGTTTGTACGTGAATATGTGTCTTATAATCATGCTTACCTTACTTACTGTAACATTTTCGTCCTTAATCTGCTGCAGCTGCAATGCAGGTACCGGCGGAGAGGCGCGACCTTGTGGTGGCTGTTGCTTCATTAATGCAGGAACAGGAGGTGATGAGGTCCGTGCAGTTGACTGCAGTACAAAGAATGAAAAAATCAAAATACAAAAATAAAGGAACAACAGGGGTTAGAAATGTGAATGTTTTCTTGGAAGTATCTGATACATGACAACATATTAATAGCAACTAAACATAATGACAAAAAATAAAGTGATATTTTTAGAGACATCTGATACCAAGCGATATATTAATAGCAACAAAACATTATTAAAAAACGAAATGACATCTTTCCATGCATCTGAAATATAGGGAAAAATTATTAGCAAAAGACATTTTATTGAAATGAGATGGTATTTTTGCAAATATCTAAAACACAGTGATGTATTAATAGGAAAAAAACCATCATGACAAAATGTGATGATGTGTTGGTAAAAACACTGCATTCTATTTAGGTGTCATCAAATATTTGTTCACAGTTGGCGCAAACAAGCTCCTTTGCACAAATATTTGTTAACAGTTACATTACGTGCTCACGATTATTCCAGTCCAGAATTTCAATCGTCCATAAATATCCGGTATTATTGAAAGCATCTGCTTCAATCAGCCCTTTTCACCCATGGCTACGTGTAGTTGCACCTGCCAACAACTACGTGTTAACAGCTTTAAATAAATAACAGGAAGGACGGCACCTAAATGATACTTCGACTAACTGCCTCCTCTATAAGATTGAAAATTTAAGGTTGCAAAAATTTGAGTCCTGTGGTCTTTTTAAAACACTATCTGTATTGTTATTAAAGAAATATCATTAATGACCTTACCGTAAGATTACTTTTGCTATGTTAGACGGTTACTAAAACTTGTGTAGCTTGAGACCATTGAAGAAACGAGCATTTAAAACGCGCTATTCAACTTCAAAAAATAAGCGTTTTAAAAACCCGTTATTTTGAAGAACAGAATTCAAGGGGTAGAATACAAAAGTTAAAAGTCATTGGGAGTCGCGAAACCAAATAAAAAATGCAATTAAAACGGATTTTGAATGCCTTCTAATAAATCACAAATGAATATATTCAGGGGTTTAGTGCTATTATACGATAAAGCTTAAAACTCAAAATTTGCGATGTAATCTATTATGAACATTCTTCATCAATAAAAATTATATTTTTTAAAAACCGAGTAAATAACGCAACATTGCAAAAAACAATTATGTTCTGATTTAAAAAAAAACCAACAGTAAAAATTGAAGTTCTTGAACATTTATAATTGTCAAAAGAATGGTAAAAGCTGGTAATCTTGAATTCAAAGTTGGAACTAATACAAAACGATCTCGGTAAAAAGTATCTTACCAACAACAACAAAAAAAGAGAATAGATCAATTAATAGCTACCTGTTCCGGTTCTGTTGTTAAAGGTTGTGACCCTCTTGCAGAGCGCTACATGGCAAAACATAGAACATATCACAATTACAAATTGAAAAAAATCACCTGACCAATATATCTAATCCGATAACAAATTAAACATAAATTTAGAAAAGAAATACTAATACTGGTGATAAGAAAAGGAAGATATTTCTTACTATGCACACAAACACTTAATAAAATACTCGCCATTTTTTAGCAATTACTGAAAAGGAAACCATAAGGACCAATAGAGTGTACCAACAGAAGATGTCAATCATAACTCCCTGAAGGTACTTCTTGCTTAATAACTGATACGTAAATGCGTTGGAGGTGACAATGCTGATTACTATACGGATGATGATTACAATGCCACGTACGAATTTAGTAATAATGTCAACAAAAATATCATACAGTGAACTGTCTTGTCCTTACCTCCCCCTCCGCCGCCCCCCAGCTTATTTTCACCTTTGTTACAAAATATACGATACAACATAATATATGCTGGAACCCTATTCTGCTTTCAGAATTACAAATGTTCGGTAATATTGTTTATTTACACCTTTTGAGCAATTTTGTACAACCAATGTACATCGATTAGGTTTTAACAGACACCGAAAGCTACATTAAATATACATACATAGTAAAACAAATATCAGGCTACAAAAAAAAGCCTGATGATTGTTTTAATAAACATGAAACTCAGAGTTGCTAAATAAGTGAAATATCCATAAAATATATGCTTGATACCACAATCTCTAAGATTGAATGTGCGAATACCCGAATACCTAGCACTATCCCGCATGATTGTCTTAATACTAATTGGTGGGGGCCTATGTATGGAATGTATAGAGAAAAAAGAAAACATACAAAAACATTTATTCACAGGTCAAGACAAGGCACTATGGTCACTGGGAGATCATTACGTCCATTCATTGTCTAACTACTGACATAAGTATCATAACAACGAGAGAACAGAATCCTCAATACAACAAAACTATGCTGTTTGTTTAAAGATGATAGGGACCTGGTTTAGTGAATCTCAATAGAACTGACATTGTTCATACAGGGAGAAAAGTTTTAACATTGAGGTAAACTGCATCAGTTGTCTCTTCAGTCAAGTTGCAAAGCTTATCGCTTTGAAAGTAGATTGTTCTTGGGGAATCATATATTTTAAATACATAAAAAAACCCTGTTATTGCTCTATGCATTATCATTTCTGTTAGTTTCTTTTAAACACAGTAGTCCACTTGGCACTTGAGGGTCTGGGTCGAATAACTGAAGCTAATGTCATCGATATAACTGAAAACCGTGAATTGTTCTATGTGACATTTAAACTGTATTGAAGCTATTTCGTTCCCAGTCATCATAAATGCAATATCATGGGTTACTGCTGTTTATCAAGAGTAAGCAAATGTCAATGTCTTATTTCCTTACTTAGCAACTGTCTTGCATTTTACAGTAAGCATAGTATATCGTAAATTATGGAATAATACAGCTACTATATCAGAATTAAGTGTTGTAGTCTCAAACAAGCCTGTTCAAAGTAAAAGAAAAAGAAAGTAAGAGATAAAATACAATGTAACACAAAATTGGCAACAACGTGCAAATGTAGTTACCAGTGCTTCCTCTAAGCTTTTTCTCTCCAAGGATCTTCTTAGAAGGCACTGGTGTCTTTCCTCCTCGGCAGCTCTCTTTTTCCTTTCTACTTCCAGTCTTTTTTCTTCTGCTGCCTTGCGTAATTCGTCATTTTTCTTCCGCAGCTACGATGGGAACAGAAAAAAAAGATTTAAAATAATTCTTTTTTCAGACTCCATATTTCAAAACCACAAAAAACCGTCTCAGTACAAGGAAGCTAACGTTTTGCTAACCTACTTATTTACTTCGGAAACTGTAAATGTCGCCAGTTACAAACTGAGGCAGATTTGGATTCCTGAAATAGCGCTGGAGTTAAACTGTCTTATTATCTTACCGTTTACTTGATACGGAAGCTGATTTCCATGTTAGTACAACCATAACAACATTGTTACATCCACGTTATTTTAGGTATCATGTTTACTGCGAATGTCGTTCCTTTTGGGTTGCTACAACTTCTGATGGCTCAAAAAAAGTGTTATAGTAAGCTACCTTCTTCCTCGGTAATTAAACTGGGTAGAAAAATGTTATTTTATCGACCGCAACCTCATATCTGATATCAAGCCTGCTCAGATTTTCTAAGATACTAATCTTCGTTACATGACCAATATGGTATAACTTCTGTTAAACGTCATCTCTATAAACACTTCTTTATCATGTCCCGACGACGTTAGAGATGCGTTTAACGGAACTTTTCATTACAATTACTCTTAATTATTTAATTACTCTTAATGGAAGCGAAAACAGTCAACATGTGCTTCATTTCATCATTACTTTCTTGAGAATAATTTTTTCTAAAACTAAACAGATTTACGATTTATTCCTTGAAGTTTAGTCATGCAAAATGCAGTCTGTAACATGATCTTTACCAACTCTCCATATTATAGGCAAAGTGAAAGGCATCTTTTGATATTTCTCCAATCACACAAGTTCTCAACACATGTTTTGGAGCTAACATGGGGTGCTTGTCCTTGTCTCCAAGCTTAACTCCAAAGTAAGTATGATATGACTTCTTTACAAAATCAGTTATTTTTGCAAGCCTACCAGGAAGAATCATATTACCACACATATAACAGAACCTGTCAAGATGATTTGTACATTTGCGATCCATTCTCTCTTGATCTAAAATACTAAATAGAAACACAACATATGTTCCTTGCGATTTCAAGTCACATTAACTGGGGTTCAGCTCTGCTAAACAATAAATGACCATCCACCTGTAAAAAGAACCCCTTTCAGTTTCAGTCTTCTAAAGTTAAAGACAAATACAGTTTCGTTTTCAAATTGAGGCTGCTCCAGTTTCGTTTTTTCACAAAATAAAAACAAAGATTAGGCCAGCTGCAGCCCTGTTTTTCTTGAACTGAGTACTATCCAAGGGTCAAAACGTGCACTAGTTATATCTCAAAAACTTAACCTGACCAAAGAAAATGGATGGAATTTTTGGATTCGCACATTAAAAATACACAAATCAGTTGAAAAACCTTCAACTTTTGAAAAAAAGTTATTAAACGCAGGCCAGAGTAGTATATAGACAATTACAATGTAGATCAAAGGATGAAACCTGCCAGCATTGTTAAATTAAATGCATTAAGTTAATGAGAAAATAGAAATCAAAAAAGTAGTGTTAAATAAGAGTAAGATGAAATATTCTTTCAAGTTATTTCAAAATTTATTATGATTCTATACCTCTTCTTCCTTTTTCCTCTGATTTTCTTGTTCTTGAAGATATTCCTGTTCGATCTTCTTTCTTTGTTCTTCTAATCGTCGACTCTAGAAACAAATAGCACGTTTTTTCTGATGTGAAAACGTTCAGCTCAAAAAATTAGCTAAATATTTAAGTTGTGAAAGTCACACATTTCTACCCTTGTAAAAAGGGTAGAAATGCTTGCTAGCGAAAATGTACATAAGTCACTTCCATTTTCAAAAACTAAATAATTGTGGATGAGTGAAAATGGTGTAAAATTTTGAATTATGTATTCTTCTTATTGAGTTAACCATTCACAGATAATCTTCCCCAAAACCAAAATTCCTTGTGCAATGGCAAATCAACAAATAAATAAATATATATATATATATATATATATATATATATATATATAGATGCATATGGACGTTAAAATAGGCCTCACAATAACTGTTGAGCACCAAACATTGCCAATTGTATTATATCGTGTAAAAAAATTGTCTGGATTTTATTTCCAAAAAAAAGCACATTTCAACTTTAGCAGTATAAAATCATAAAACTTTTTGCAAAATGATTTGAAAAGCTCAGTAAATTATGCTTTTTTAAGTTGAATACACCAAGGATGCTAAATAGATACAGCATATAGATAGATGATTGACAGATGTACGATTAAATTTGACACCTACCAGGAAAAGTGTCTAAAAGTGTAAGAAAAACTAAAATTTTTGTCAATGACTATATATATACATAGACGTATATAATATAATATATAATATAATTAATATAATATAAAAAAATATATATAATATAATATATATTGTGAAGGTATACTTCACAATGATGTCTCTCAGACTACTAACACCTTCTTGGTATCATAGAACACTACTGATCAAATAGTCTTACTTCCAAGGCGATGTTGTAGATGATACATAGTACAAGGAATTACCATTCTATTGTGTACCGGAGTAACACAGCTACACATTTGGTATTAGATACTGCAAACACCTCCTTTATCAGATGCACGTACATTATTACCCAAGTACGAAATTCATCATGTTATTGTACAAACAGTGCATTGTGGACTTACTTCAAATTTGTAGGACTAGAGAAATTAAGTCACTACAGAAACTCTATAAGGTAAGGCTATCGGTCAATGACACGATACAGTGGACGGGAGAGTAAAAGGAAGCATCACTACAATGAATAGATGAAAGAATGATTAATTGGTAAATTGTAAATGAGTTATAAATAAATGAAGGAAAATTAATGGATGATTAAATAAAAGGCCAATCAATAAATGTTAACTAACCATTTGAAAAATAAAAGGCTCGCCAATCAAGAGACGTGATTACAAAGGGTCCGTAGAAGATGAGTTATTCTGTACCAAATTTCAAATAAAACATAAAAAACAAAATTCACTTACGTCAACAAAAATGGAAACTAAGAAAAAAATCCACATTGCTGCGGTCTTATAAGATCTCACCTCTTTCTCTTCTTCCGCCTTGAGTTTGTCTTGCTCTTCTTTTTTTCGTCGGCTTTTCTCTTCAACCTAGCAAATCATCATCACCATCATAATATATGGAATATCGATGTCAATATTTTAAAGTAACATGAAAAGTAAAGGCAGTAGACAGAAAAGACAGCGTGTGTGGTGTGTGTGTGTATGCATGTATTTAAATAAACCAATACCATAAATATAGACTTAGTGCCCCAATTCAAGTAAGCGATCTTTCCGAATTGGTGCTACATTTTGGCACAGCTTTTAAATCTGAGCCTCCCACCTGTCAATCATTAACTACAAATTTGTAAAAAATCGTGCATCCTAAGTAAAGTATTAAATAATCAAAAAATAATGAAATAATCAAACAAATTGGATGTTTTCTTCAGTCAACATTGTCCTTAAAAAAGCTTGACGATGAGATAAATATGGTTTATGAAAGATGTCATGTGATTGATTTATTGTTTTGTTAACTTGAGAATACGAATTAAACCACCTCTAAAATTTGAAATTATTTAATTAGCATTTTCTACAAATATTTAATTTCAAAATAAGTGCGCCTTTCGAATCAGCTCCCCTTTTAAACACGTTCATCCCTTTAAAAATGACCGTTAAATAACAGTCACTGGCGCTAATTTCATCATGTATGGCATGATAACATGAAAGATTGCATTTAATATTCAAATGCCTTCTATTCTCTGTGAAGTATCGCACCTTCTACTACATTGAACATTAAGATAAATGGTGTCCTGCTCTCTTTTCCATTTCAAAGGTGTTCATGCATAGGATGCCTTATAAAAAAATGTCGATTACCTCGTATATGATGCAGCAGAATTCTGAATGTTTCTTTGGTAAATAAAGACCTGTCAGAGTTACACATGAATAAAATATCCTAATCTTAAATCTTTAACCAGATGATTTTGCAGTGGAAGGAACACGTCAAGATGTATTACAAATAAACTTTTTAGCTTCCTAAGAAAAACAAACAAATGCAAGGTGCAAGTGTGAAGTAATAAATGTTGGTCTGCTTTCAAATTCCTCGTTATCGGCCCAAAAATTGTTCGAGACATGAGTCTTCAGTAAGCTAGGCTTAATAGAGCTTAAGTGGTCGCTATGTAGATGTCTGAAGAGGAAAGCTGTAGCCGGGCAAAAATTCGATCAAACAAGCCAATAAACTAACAGAAAATATTAATTATTGTGCAATCAATACTATGAACGATGTTCTAAGCTCCAAGATGTCGTGCCTCTCTCCCCCTAAAAAAAGGGGGGAGTCTTGCTTTTTAAAAACGACACTAATTAAAAAATATACCGTTGTCTCTTTTGCGTAAATTACCTGTAGTCGCAAGTATTCTCTATATTCATCTTGATGCGCCTTCTGCTCAGACCCCTGTAAATGGTAAAGTGTGAGAAAAATGTTTTAATCTTCATATTATTCAATTCCAGTAACAGTAAAGCAAAAACAATAGTGTTTCTGACGTTACCTTACACTTTATTTAGTGTAGTCTGTCACTCTATGCTCATTAACCTAATCTCAACCTAACACCTTTGTGCCGTCATTCTTTTATTCCGCTGGTCTCACCATGCACACACCACTTAAAAGAGTTCCTTTCCTTTCCCCCTGAATATAACTGTCTTTAGTTCCTTCTGGGCCCAAGGGGAAAAAAGTATAATTTTCATCTTTAAATATTTTACTTGTTCTCTTACAACAAGTTCCAACATTACCATACGCACGGGCAAACAACCTTAATTAATCTTAACTTTACCTAGTATCTAAACTATTCATCAATCTAACTCTCTATCGGACTACATTATTACCTATCCAAATATCAATCCACTTACGTAAGTATCTACTAAAGTACTTTACCGCTAGGAACTGCCCACATTACTACCTACCTTGGTACGTACCAAGTAACTAAAAATATCTATTTTCCTATACGTTTATATATAATATATATATATATATATATATATATATACTCAAGCTACAGACAGTACTGTTTCGCCCTTTGTGGGTTCATCAGTGCAGCACAGAGTTTCTGAGACATAACTCTCATATATATATATATATATATATATATATATATAATATATATATATGTATATATTTATATATATACTTAATCTGCAGACAGTACTGTTTCGCCCTTAATATATATATTCGATACCTTATCCATTTATCTATCTTTTAGCATAGGTAATTATTTACGTTTCTAGTTTCACAGTTTTATACCTATTTACTTTTCAAATACCTACCCATTAATATCCATTTGTCTATATACTACCTATCTAACCATCTATTTATTTACCTATCTACTTAGTCAACCCCCTCCCCATCACCTCTCTCTCTCTCTCTCTCTCTCTCTCTCTCTCTCTCTCTCTCTCTCTCTCTCTTTCTCCCCTCTCTCTACACAATGTTTTATTTAATGTCCTTGATCCAGCCATTAAAAGATTAATCAAATTTCTTTCCTTGAATAAGAAAAATATTCGATTAGTTTATGTGTGTAGTCTTAAATTAATGATTTAAAGCAGGGCTGATGAGCTACCAGATTTACTCCAATTCATAAACTATTTTACCTGATTCAATCCTTGTAGTTCCTTAAGAGCTGCACCTCTAGCAAATGGGGAAGACTTGTTGAAACTTCCATCCAAAGAAACTAAGAAACATTAAATACAAAAATATATGAATGCAAAACAAACTCAAGAATGGTAAAAAGCAACAATGCAGGCCTAATTCTTTCATTAATCTGAAGCTTAAGATTAATTTTGACTTTGACCACACTAAAACAAATACACATATAGGTTAATATATTCACATATAAGTAAAATATATATATATATATATATATATATATGTAATATTTATTTGTAAAAGCATCATTTGCCTGCTTAAATGTGTCCTTGTCTATAGATTATATTAAAAAGTTGTCTAGGCTGTATTAGTATCGAATCATTAAAAATTCTTGTTTTTGTAAAGTTATGTAGGACCAGTACATCTGCCCGGCGCTGCTCCTCATATTGTGCTCAAAGTAGCAATAAATCATCGTGAATCTCACGATGAATATATGAAATCAAAATCAAAATTTGACTTTTTCTCCCTATATTTTTGGAATTACCAAGCAACTTTGGTTAACCCAATACAAGACCAGTTATTTCAATTTAGCCAAAAAAAAATATAAAATAATGACAGTTAACCATCATCCTCAGCGATAAAAAAACCCAGAGTGATTGCTCTAAAAAGATGATGCGAAAATTCGGTAAGATGCATATTATTCATGGTGATGCATTTTCTTCATTCAATAAAGACAACAATAACCTACAATATGACTTGGCAAAACATCTGCAAAACCTTCCTATGTTCTAAATTTCTTCTCTTTTAATTTGTCTTTATATTCCCCTCTCTCCCCTTCATCTTTCTCTCTTTTCACGTCATTGCTGTTGTCATTCTTCTTGCCATGTACATCTTTCCATACCAATCATTCTTACGTTCTTTTGTCATGTATCTGCGAACGATTTGTGTGGGGTGTGGGGCGTGGTAGGGTGAGTGTGGGTATTACGCGTTGTGTTGTTTTCGTATTGTCCTGCTGCTTGTTCATGTATGTGTCATTTCCTCATGGCCATTACGTTAGCCTAAACCATCTTTGACTCGGAGTGTTACACTATATATATAGAGAAAAAGTCGTGTAATAAAAATATATAACCAAATATATGAAGAACATAATTACAGCCTGTAAAAACGCTTACAAAAAATGGGCTTAATAAGACTTTGCCCCAATGTTATTTTGTCAAACCCATACTCACGTCTTGGTGAAAATTTACTTTGGTTTGCCATTTCCAATGCTGCTAACATGGGGCTTTGAATGTCTTGTACAAGTGAAGCCTCTGCTTCCTTATTATTAGTTTGACCACGAGGAGATAAAGCTTTTCCTTCCTGGTTGTACTGATGCATTGTTCGTAGATCAGCTAAAGAGTGATTACAAAGATACGGTAAATATAAAAATGGGAATATATGCCGGGTGAAATGAGAATATATGCCTCAGAAGACTATTTAAAAATGTTATATGAAAATTACGACCCTTCCTTATCTGAGTTAATGAACACGAGGGGACCTGAATTTTCAGTTCACTGCTGGAAATGAAAGTATCTAACTATAAACCAATGAGCTGTATAAATGACTGCAAAGGTCGTAAGTGCTGTTTCTTTTATAATGGTCCAACTGACGAAAAATACACAACTTCAAAAACAAAATCTTCCAAGGGCTCTGAACGATAGGATCAAATAATAGAAGAAAATGATTCCGTTTTCTGCATACTCTTGCAATGGCGATTCTAGTGAAAATAATAATGCTAATAATGATTATAAAGTTTACGAAGATAATTTTCCAGCTTAAATTGCTATTTTTCACGTAACTACATCTCAAAAAACCAAGACAGTTAAAGGTTGGTATTGTGGCCATTTAAAAGTCTACTTTCCTTTCTTCTTCTTCATCGTCATCTTCTATAAAAGCTAAATGGCTTTTGAGATGCTTATATTTAAAATAAATCTAATTGATGCAGACTTTATCCACTTTCAAAATTAAATACAAGTAAATGAAAAACACATAATACAAATTTCTTTTACGATTCATGCCATTCTTTAGAAATAAAAAACGGGGACAAAAAAAACCCCAATTATTTACCAACAACGTGGCCTTGATCATTCTTAATTGGGGCTCCTCCTCCACCTTTACCCCATGGGTTGTAATCTAAAATTTCTGCTTCGATCTTTGCTTCATACCTGAAAAAATATGACAAATAAATTTATATGGTAGATTTCACATTTTGTATAATTCTCTTAGAATTTACTCTAAATTTTTCATCCGTTTTCGGATTTCTGAGATTTGTAGTAGTAGAAGTAGTAGCAGTAGAAGTAGTAGTAGTAGAAGTAGTAGTAGTAGTAGTAGTAGTAGTAGTAGCAGAAGTAGTAGTAGAAGTAGTAGTAGAAGTAGTAGTAGAAGCAGTAGTTGTAGAAGTAGTAGTAGTAGGGAATAATTTTTTCGATTTCACTGAATACTTTCAGTATTTTATCCTTTTGATTTGAGTTAAATTGAATATTATTTTTCAAAATTGATATTAAATATTAATTTTAATATGTGATACGTAAATTGATCTTTTAACAATCCTATATCGATTTTCACAGTAATTAATATATCCAGCAGCATTTTTATAACCATAATTAATACATACTATTTTACCATTATCATTTATCTTTTCTTGATTTTCACGACAAAAATATTTATTTTTTTAATTTTCACACTTTATAATTATTTTATACAAAAATGTGTAATATATAAACCAGATACGATATTACGTTTTGTGGGTAAAAATCTGTTTAAACTTTAATAGGGTTGCTATAAGTGTTCAGAAACAGTTTCATCGATGTAAAATTCAACATAAAGACTTAAATCACTCTTAAAAGGTTCAATAACATTATGAATTGTATACAATGGTATCGGTTGTGTATCAATGAAAAGTATACTTGAACAGCATTTAGCAATATCTATACTGACATCATCATCATCTGTTGTACACCATTATAAGGCTCCAGGATAAAAATCATCAATTATTTTTCATGTGTTTATAAAATAACTCCATTCAGGTATGTTACCGTTTATTTGTTTAAACAAACTTTTTGGTATGCTTGTGTATGATTACTCCGTTTAAAATCCTGCATTTCAAATATTCAAAAAAAGAGTTGATTGCATATTGTCTTTCTTACATCATATTTGTCGTTAAAAAAGTACATATTCGATAAAACCAACTAAAATACTATTATTATTCCAATGCATATATTCAACATAAAACGCTTCCTTTTTGTTATACAAATCAATTGCATCCCTCAACTATATTTCAGGAGGAAGAACAATTATATAATTTTCTTTATAATATGCAGAACTGCAATGCTTATATTATACATAAATGCCATGATGAAATCAAATTGTGAAATGGTATTGTAACGGTCTTATTGTGGGGGTTAATGAGACAGGCGCGATGTAGTTTCATTGGAAAATAGGGAAATGCAGGGTCAAAAAGAGTAGATAAGTGAGAGAAAAGAAGGTAAGGTAAGTGAGGAGAAGAAATGGAAGGAACGTGAGAACAAGGGAGAGACAGAAGGGCAGGCAGACATTTAAGTAAAGACTGTAATATGGAATGTGGTTAAGAAGATGAGGAACAAAAACAAGAGACTGTCATAAAGAAAAGTGAAAAAGGAAGTAAGAAGAGTGGAGAAATAAAGGGACATTGGGTGTAAAAGAAGAAGGGTAATTTCATTGTTTTGACTACAAACCTGGGTTTTAGAATATGTATGTTTCACAGGTGTATATTTTAATTCCAATTAGAACATATTAAATATTGTATAGAACTGACGAAATGGTTATGGTCTTTAAACTAAAATGTCCTCGTTCCTGTAAATAACAACCTGTTAACTGTTAGTCTTGCCTAGGAAATACAATAAATATAATTTTGCTCGTAAACTCAAAATTGGTAGGAATGTATGCACAAAAGAAAGGAAACAAAGCATATAAGAATAGCGGAAATTTACGATCAAATCGGGTGCCGTAAATCAACTGGGTAGGAAAAAAAAGTTTGTACCGAAAAGCAACACTATCTAGAAGATGAAAAAAGAACCCGACAGGTAAATGACAATATGAATTATAAAATTTGGGCACTTGTCTGTGTCTTTGATAACATCATATAATAATAATAGGCAACCTAATTAATACCAATTAACTCATTATCCAGCTGTAATATACAGATACATGATCTATAAAAAATCTTAAATGTGCCTACTTAGCACGTGCCATGCAATTTTCCTGGTCATCAATCATATCAAGCCTATGACCATTCGGCAGAGCATGTAGAAGGCCAGGAAATTCATAAATTACTATATAGAATACCATAAAAATCCGCGTAAAAATACCTCTCCTTTTCTGCCTTGTCTTTTTTCTTTGCCTTTTCCTTTTCCTCGATCTGATATTTAAAAAAAATTACAATATAATATCGAGCTTATTTGCACATATTGTACATGGAATTACTTAAAGTAAACTATGTACTATATTTTACGTACTCTAATAAACTAAAAGCCTTCGGCTCCAAAATGTTAAATATTGTATAGTCCTATAAAGACCCGTTATGAAAAAGCCTTCATACAACTTTAGATCCTGACATGTGTTTAATGTTGTAACTTCAAAAATGTTTATAATAAAAAAATATAGGAAAATTATTCTACATACACTTAAAGTTCATAGGTGTCAACAAATATCTTTGTTGTAGGGTAAAGGTCTAGTTATCTCTATCATATTAACTGGGCATCAAGTATCTGTACTTGTGAATGAGCTTTACGGCCAAAAGAACATTCTCTCTCCGAAACAGTTCACGCACCATGAGCTACATTCTGTAACACAGGATAAATCTGTAAACATACGCTTGCATGTCTCTCCATCTAGTTTTATTTCAAGTTGGATTGGGTAAATCTTCCAAGTTAACATTAGTGTTAAATTAATCTTCAATTTTTTTAACTAATCTCCAATTTGTTTTATTGAAAAAAGTTGCGGTCTACCTCTTCTCTTCTTATATTCGCTTTATATTCGCTAGTACAATGTTCTTTTATTTAATCTGAAGGGGTATCCTAACCACTATTTTCTTCTTTGTTTCCTAAAGAGTGAGCAGGGCGGTAGTGCTGCTTTCATATACACTTCATCATTTGTTACGATCTGAGGGTACAGTACATTAAACATATACGTTCTTAAAACTCTACGATGCAAACTTTCCTCTTGGGCAAAAACAAAAGAGCACAGAGTTTTTAACGACAGTCTTCATGATTTCTTCAATGGTATCCCCCATGTTATGCTTCGTAGTTTTTTTGATATTGGTATTGCCTGTCAATTAGTATAAACAGGTCAGACACCTTTAGTATTTTGAGGAAGTTTCTGGGAATAACCTTTACTCTTAATAATCCTAAGTTTTAAATTTTACTAAAATTAGGATAAATTCTGACCGGAAGTTGACAAGCCAATTACAGAAGAGAATTCTTTAATAATTCGCTTTTCACTTGTTCTCATTGTACCGTGGGTACTTTCTAGCCTCCTATCCTGTGTTATCCTGTTACGTAACTAGGAAATCCAACTTTACATAGAAGCTATCAAAGCCCAACGTCTTGTTACTAAAACCTGTTGCATCAAGCAGTGAATATGTCCATATTTATTCATCTTTACATATCATTCTTATCAAAGTTCAATATCTTCTTAACAAAAATTATTGCATCAGCCACAGGATAAGTCTCTCATGACATTCATAATCAAAACATCTTTACTTACCTGCTTTCTCAGCTCTTCTTGGTAAGCTTGCTGCTTGGAGCGTGTATTTTGTTTCACCTTTACCTCATCACTTTGGGAAAATATATTGGTACTCGTATATCCTCCTGGTGGAGTTTTATCTTTGTTCGATTTGTTGTTGGATTTACCATCAGAAGTATCAAAATCTGAGAATAATATCAAGGGAAAGCATTACAGCTGGTGAAAAATAAATTCATAAATATAGCCAAGACTATCAATGTATTTTCAAAAACTAAATGCAAGGTTCTCTCATATCCATTATCATTACTACGACAATTATGAACAACCATAAGCCTCTTTGCTACTTTAACTCATCAGACTACCACAGTCATCATCACTATTACCATTACTAATGACATTACTACTTTTCTCATTAGAATAATTATCACAATCATCATCAGCACCATCAATACAAACGCAGTCAGCAAAACCTCCATTATCACTACCACCATCACCACTATAAAAGTTTGTTAGATATGACATAGCATCCCAGTGTATCTTAAAAACGTAGAGTGACATGATAGTTGGAAAGCACTAAAGGCCATATGTAGTTAGTTCAAATTTTTTTTGTCGTTTAGATCTAGGGTAGTATTGTATCAAGTTCTAAGCTTAAAAAACGTTATTTTAAAAGAAAACAATTTTTGCTAAATAAACAAAGGACTATACTATCATCGTCATAATCACTACTGTTCTTTTTCTTGCCGAATAACACCTCCTGGGCGAGCCACAACTAGCAGCCAATGGCCAAGAGGTTTCTTTCACCTTACATTTCCAATACTTTTCGAAGTATCCTGGCCGTTCCCAACAAGGCTGTTTTTTATACCACCCCAACACCTACTTCAATATCTAGTTTTTCTATCCATCCATTTAAACCTTTCCCATTGCACCTACTAACACTGGTGCAACTAGCGCTTTTCTCAATGACCAGAGCCTTATCAATTCCCTCTTTACGTTTTGGTATTTTTCAACTTTTTCATTTTCTTTGCCATAGACCCTATTATCTCCTGGAACCGCAACATCAATGATTATGCATGACTTCGACTTTCTCTCTACCAATACCAAATCAGGTCTCCTTGCCTCAATTACGTTGTCGCACTGGATATTCATGTCCCACAATAATTTCACTTCATCGTTTTCTACTGCTCCCTCTGGGCAATGTTCGTACCATTTTTACTTCCTGTCAAGTCCATGCTTTTCGCACAACTTCCAATGAATTAGCTTGGCAATATTGTCATGCCTTCTTTTGTACTCCCATTGAGCTAGTTTTTTACACTCGCATATTAGATGTTGTACGGTCTTTCCCCCCGCACATCCTACACAGTGAACTTCCACTAGTTTCGTCGATCTTGAGCTTGACATAGTTTGTCCTTAACGCTTGTTCTTGGGCAGCGAATATTAGTGCCTCTGTTTGCACTTTAAGATCACTTTGCAAAACCCATTTCCAATATAATCTTTTATCTATTTCATCATTCATCTCACGGTCGAACTGTCCATACATTCTTTTATCGTGCCATTTAATTTTGGCCTTGTTTTGGATACTCCTTTTAAATTCTTCCTTCCCCATCAGGTTACCAATTTCAATGATCCCAACTTTCTTTACACCTTTAAGAAGCTCTTTTTTTTGAATCCCGCACATAGAATCCTAAATTGTTCTCATCACCTCGCACACAATCTTCAATGCTAATCAAACCTCTTCCACCATCTCTTCGTTTCACATACAGTCGATCAACATCACTTTTTGGATGGAAAGCACCGTACATAGTCAAAGTCTTTCACGTTTTTCTGGCGATTTTTTTTCAGTTCGTCTACCTTCCACTCAATAATTCCGGTGCAATGGCGCATGTGATGATTGCTTTTATCTTATTCTTGCCATTACATTTGGATTTCAGCACTAATCTTAACCTTCTCTTATGTTCAGCAATCAATTTTGGCCTTCATTTCCTGTTCTTTTATCTCATCCAACAAGGTAACTATACCCCTTTTCATCTAC
>RDPX01000099.1:1169771-1227441 GCA_003991215.1 Morbakka virulenta | reverse complement strand
ATTGGTTATTGACTTTGTTCTCGTCAATCAATATATTTCTCTGCTTCACCTTCCCCATCTCTCCTTTCATTACCTTCAACCAATCAGCTTCCCTATTATGCTCTTTCTTTACACTCCATATCTTACTCCAGAAGGTCTTACTTTCCTCGGCATTTGGGATATGACCATCACTGTTTCCTGTCTGACCATTTAACTGATTGTAGACTTTCTTTTGATCAATATCAAACAATCTATTTATCCTATACTGCTCTATTCTTTGCTCGTATCTTGTGATTTTAGCAGCTTTGGCAAGGATTCTTTGCTTTATTTCTTCAAACACAGTTGTTAACCCTTTCCGTTCTACTCGGTATTTTTCCTTCACAAATTATTATTATTATTATTATTGTTACTATTACTATTACGATAATAATAATTGTTATTATTATTATTATTATTATTATTATCAGTAGTAGTAGTAATAGTAGTAGTAGTAGTAGTAGTAGTAGTAGTAGTAGTAGTAGTAGTGGTAGTAGTAGCAGCAGTAGTATGGTATCCGAAATACTTGTTTATATATGGAAGTAAAAAAATATAAATATTTACTTCATTATCATCATCATCATATTAGCCACTACAATTATTCACTCTACAGAAACCTAAACTGCAGCAACTTTCATGAGTCAGGAGTTGCAGAGCAAAACATGGAAACCCTAGAACAAATGTACCTAGTAAAAAACGTGAAAATGTTACCTCTATTTACTTCATCTGAATATTGCGCCTCTCGTTCTTGTCCACGACTTCCCATCCTTTCTCTACTTGGCCTTCTGTCGTAATCATCCCGGTCAGAGCGATGACGCACATTTCCCTCGGGTAGCCCTCGTGGGTCATAAGGATCACCAGCATAACCAGAATATCTTCTTGCCATTGGTGGGTAATTCATGTATGGATCATGATATCTATCTGGTGCTCTTTGGCCACCGTAAGGTCCAAACATCATAGCCATGTAAGGATCAAATCCACCATAGCCATGGTTAGGCATCTGTGGCTGGTACCTTTCATGTGGCTCATCTTCATATGGATCTTTCCACCTTCCTCGTGTTGTCTTTGACTTGGGTTTTCTAGGAGAGTCATCTTTTTTTTCCACAGACTCCTTATCTTCAGTTTGTGGTGCTTTGTCTTCAAGCTGTTTAAAGGAAGCAAACAGGATATATACATATACCGAACTTAAAAATGACCTTTCTAACCATAAGCGCTATTCAAAATTCTTACAGGGCTCAACATAAAATAAACAAAATTCTGTCCCTCTGCATTTACACAAGCTTCGAGTTGGTTTTAAGGTTTTACAAATGCCACTTTGAAGTTGAATTACAAAAATCCAAGTATCATTTTACTTTATTTCTATCAAATTTGCGGTTTTTCTTCATAGGGTTTCCCCATGCGGTGCGATTAAAGCTTTCTTTGTTTAATTTTTTTGTGGTTTATCAAAAACGCGGAAAAACTTCTTGACTAGATGCTCTTGCAGATACCAACAATGGCTTGTAGTAAGATCCCAACAATCTTTACACTCAGGAAACTCTTATCGACATACGAATGTACTAACCAATAAGCCATCGCCACTTCATAATCTTGTACGTTTTACTTAATTCTGCGACCTCTATACTTTTTCTTGTCATTTAGCCCTCTATCTTATCCTAGAAGGGGGGGGGGGGTATTTCCTAAACAATTATTAGCTCAACCTTGCTGTAACGTTAACAATGCGTCTTGTATCTGTAAATAGAGAGAAATTTGCAGTATTGAGTACAAGGCCTACTGAGAGAGATTAAAAAGTTAAGCTTTTATATGCTTAAAAGTGAAGTTTGGCTTTGTAGAATAACACGTAAATCCTAGATAACCGTGCCCCGGCCCCATTTAAACCACTTACATAACAAGTTAATGACTTCAAAAGCAGGAGAGCACAGATTGGATACAAAGCCACGTGGCCATGGTGAAGGTCATGGCAAGGTCAAACAAAAAAAAAGATGCAACTATTTTAAATAATAACAGTATAAAGTATTTTGGCGTTACACTGAACAAAGAGAAAGGTGACATGGATAGAGGTTCAGAGAGGGAAGTCAGAGCTGGGCTCCAAGCAACGTTATTAAAGGTATTCCTTAAAATAAACGAATGTCACTTAAGCTGAAGATAGGATTTATGAGAAAATGAATTGATCAGTGCTACAGAGGTATGGCCAGTGACAGAGGAGAAGATGTTAAAACAGCAGAAATGCGGAAGCTGGGACTTATTACAGGAGTTACGCTGTTGGAATAAAAAGCAAAGATAACAGAATAGAGTTAAGAGTTGAAAACATACTGGGCATGAGACAACAAGCAAGACTCCACTGTTTTGTACACTTACTAAGAATAATAGATAATAAAAAACAAAAAAAGCATGAAAATGGAAGTTGAAAAATGCCAATGAAGAAGGCAGCGTCAACAACGTTGAATAAGTAGCATCAGGGGCGGTATGGAGAGGACAGCATTGAGGGGAGAAAGTCTTCAAAACAAAACAAGGCTGGGAAGGAAGATATAGAACTCCTGACCTGGCAATAATGCTGGACAAGCAAAGGGAAGATGATTTTAATATAACAAACATATTCTATTCATAAAATGGCACAATTTCTTCTTAATCGTCTCAAATTTTTCTTTTTGGTTTGCTTCCAGTAGTCTAAGTGTGTTCCTCACAGAGAAAGACTCTTTCGATTAGATAACTGAATTTTTTCATGGCACTCTTTCATCACACATATTTCGCCAAATCCTCCCATTTTTCCCCAACTTTTATTTACTCTTGACCGAATCCCTATTTACCAAAGACTTTTTTCCTGCAAAATAGAACCAAGAAACTAGTATTCATTACTTGCTTGACTAGGTCATCGGTCAACATGATTACCTTCAGCTCTCTTTCTTACATATTTTGGTGTATTGCATG
Source organism: Morbakka virulenta (assembly GCA_003991215.1). Lineage (NCBI taxonomy): Eukaryota > Metazoa > Cnidaria > Cubozoa > Carybdeida > Carukiidae > Morbakka > Morbakka virulenta. The sequence continues at coordinate 1,224,501 of RDPX01000099.1, read as the reverse complement.
TTTAATGCGGTAATCCGGTAACCGGTATTTCCACAGCCGAAAATACTGCATTTTTATAAGAACTTACGCAAAGACCACATTAAAAATTCAAAGTTTAAGTGTGTGTGTGTCCGTGTGTGTCTGTCTGTGTGGGTGTGCGCGGGTGTGCGTGTGCTACAAATGGAATCACACTCAAGACAACGTAGAAAGCTCAAACTTCGTGTCAGATACTTTGAAACCCTGCACTGAATATGACCAATGTTATTTTGTGATGTGAGCGCTTCGGCAGACACAAAGTCAAAAAAAGGGGGGGTCATTTGGGCCCTTTTCTAAAGGTTAGGACCTTGAATCAAAAGGTAAAGTTGGCCTGGCTACGTAGAAGGCTCAAATTTAATGACAGGATGGTTTGAAACTTGTTCTGAATGCAAGTCATGTTAATTTTCAATATCACCGTCAATGAGACTAAAAGGGGGCGTTGTGTGGATTTATCATCAAAGATAAAAACAATAGATAAATGAGACAAGAGAATAATGAACATGAACCGGCAACGATGGCAACTCAAAGTTTGGTTTCAGGGTACGTTGCAGAGCTGCACAAACCATAGGCAGTTATTTTATTTCACGACTACTGGGGTGAATAAATAAAATGCTTTTTAGCAGAAAACCCAATTAATTCTAAAACGTTTAGATCGTACCTTTTTTAAGTCAGTTGAAGATGTTATTTTTCCCATTCTCTTCAGTTTTTCTCTAAATCAAAAATGAAACTCTTTACTAACAAATTATTATTCAAAATTGGTCAACAAAACAACTATCATGTGTACCATATATCTATTTTTTATCATTACTTTACCTTCTTCTTCTTTATGTTTTGTGTCTTCTCCATATTTCCGTAAATCTTGCATTCTTGCTTTTCCTTCTTGTGTTCCCTATCTGCTTTAATGCCAAACAAGCTAATCAAGAGCTTTTGACAATTTATACACTTCCTCTTGATAGTTGGGTCAAATTTTTATTCAATATGTTAGGAATTTTTTTGTTACTGTTTTTTCAATTTTTCATTATTTCTCAAAGGTTTGGTTGCAGACCAATTTTCGTTTTATGTACTTTTACACAAGCATTGGCATGACAGACACACAATCATAATCAAGTCCATTTCTCTTCATTTCATTCCTTGGTTCTAAACCAGATTTCCTTATTATCTTTTATCTTATTTGTTCATTTCCTTTTATTGCGGTTTATTTTCCTAGGTATCATTTGTTTTTCTGCTATTCCTCTACCATCATTTGATCTTCCTCCGTTTCCCCAAGCTCCACCATTATTTCCAACATTTTAAGCCTGATTCCCACCCTTTGTTTTGTTTTTAATGGCTCAAGTTGACCCGGTTGGGGTGTTTTCACCTAATTGTGTATCTTGTCCCAAACATTCTTTCTTTGAACCTTGTTTTAGCTGGTTCACTACTAATAAAACATTTCGTTAGCTGCTTATTCAACCCTTTCGTTCATTTTATTTATCATCAGTTAGCTCTGGCAATAACACAAGCACTCTCTTGACTATATCTTCTCACATTGAGACATTTCCAGACATCTGATTATTAAACGTATTACAACTAGTCATTTACTCTCAAAAAACAAGATAGAAAATTAACATTTACACTATTACCAGTATTTTTATGATGACGTTATCACTAGAGTAATTTTTAAAGAGATCTAAAGAGTTCATCTAACATTTAACCCAGAGGGGATGCGGCATTTCAAGGCCTCAGGCAGACGTGCCAAATTCTTGTATTACACCTTGCACCACGATGGCCTGGTAAATGGAATGGGTGACCTTAATTGCAAAGCCAAAACTTTACAATCGGATGCAGTTTCATTTTCAATCCCTATATATAATTTTACTATTATCATCTTTGTTAATGTAGGCTTACCTGTTTATACATATAAGAGAATCCAGCTGGATTAACGATTCGGACATGATCAATTAGGGTTTAAAATAAACAATTTATTTGTTATTTTTGTGCCTCGTTTCATACAACACTGACTACAAGTCTTACTTTCCATTTTTTCTTTCTGTAGGAAATCTTCAAGGGACAGGAAATGTACGAATTTTCTATTAGTAACTGCTCCGATTAAAACATATACAGTTTCGTCATTCTTCAGAAAATCCAGATTTTTCCTTCATTGATTCACTTTTCACCTATTTTCAAATCGCCCAGCTGTAATAATATGTATATTCTGGCTTTTAGCTTGATGGTATCTTACAAAGGTAAGAATATAAAATTCTCAAGGTAAAAGAGAAATATCTTGGGATTTTCCTAAAACTCAAAAATCTTGTGTATGCCTATTTTGATTAGTCTTAGCAGAGATAAGCTCCAATCTTCTTCTTGTTCTTTGACTTTCGGCTGCTCCGGTTAAGGGTCGCCACAGCGGATCAGTCTTCTCCATTTTCTACGGTCTTCTGCATCCTCCTTTTGTACTCCTGCTGCTCTTGTGTCCTCTGCTATCACATCCATGTATCTCCTCTTTGGTCTTCCTCGGTTTTTTCTTCCTGGCACATGCATATTATTCCTCTCTCCTACCCACATGTCCAAACTACCTGAGCCGTGTTCCTCTTTGCTTATTTCTCAATCTCCTGACATGAGCTGTACCCCTTATATATTCATTCAGAATCCTGTCCAGCCGCGTAACCCCGAGTCACCACTGGAGCATCCGAAGTTCTGCAATTTGTAGCTCAGTTTCTAGGTTTTGGGTTCTTGCCACAGTTTTAAGTCCATACAGTAATGCTGGTCTTACTGCTGTCTTGTAAACTTTTCCTTTTACTTCAGGAGATATTCTTCTATTGCACAGCACTCCCGTTACTTTTCTCCATCCACTCCATCCAGCCTGCACTCGCTTTCTCGCCTCCCTGTTGCAGTCTCCGTCAAAAATAGAGATAGTTCCAATACGAATCTAATATCACCGAGTTAAAAAACACATTGACTATCAAAAATAAATATGTTCATGTTATTATCATTGCACATAGTCCATCTTACAAAGCCACAAGCCACTTATTTTGGGTGACATGCAGCCAAGTGAACAAACTCTTTGAAATACTCTTTTTGTTGGTTGCATAAGGAACAATATCATCAAGCCATGACAAAAAACATGAGGAGTCCTGAATATTATTTTTCCACTTCTTAACAAATTGCCTTTAATGTTTCGTTATAATAAGAATATTATTTGAACTAGCCATACCTTACTTAGCAAAAATCAATTTACGAAACAAGTAACTAAAATGTATAACTTCAAAAACACGTGACTTACATTCGTTTCTGCTCCTCTTTCTGCCTAATTTGTTCCTCCAGTTGCCGTTTATATTCCGCTTGCTTCTTCTGTTTCTGTTCAGCATTGCTTGTTCCTAAGAAAAAAATATTTATTAAACATTATAGTCCTTATATTTTGCAACCCCTCTAACCTCAAGCTAAAATAGCACTACCATCAACGGTAATATTTCTAAAATATATCAAATAAGATCACAAATATTTTGGAGAAAGCCAGCGAAAAAGGCCTTTTCCAAACGAAATGTGATTTTAACCGCGATATCCACCTTTTGGGTCACATATCGTCTATTTGACACTATTTCTCCAGCTACGTACACTTTACAGCTAATGCTATTTTTACTACTACTGCTACTAAAACCCTTAGTACTCCTACTTCTACCATTAATGCAAATACTATTACCAATTATTAATATCATATATACTACCACTGGTGCTACAGGTGCTACAGGCGCTATCACTACCAGTGTCACTACTGCTGCTGCTACTACTGCTGCTACTCCTACTACTACTACTACTACTACTACTACTACTACTACTACTACTACTACTACTACTACTACTACTACTACCTCTACTACTACAAGAACTAACTCTACTACAACTGCTACTGCTACTATTACTGATGCTGGAACTTTTATTACAACTACTACTGCTGCTACTACTATAACAGCTGCTATTGCTACTACTACTGTTACTACTACTACCACTACTATTACCTCTACTACTACTACTATTACTACTACTACATCTACTACTACTAATATTACTAATACTATTAATACTACTACCACTTCTACTACCTCTACTACTCCTACTACTTTTACTACTACTATTTCTACTACTACTACTATTACCACTACTACTATTACTACTACTACTACTACTATTACTACTACTATTGCTACAACTATTACGACTGCTATTGTTACAACTATTACGACAGCTTACGTCAGCCTTTACAATAATATATAAGTCGTTCAGGTCCTAAAATGTGAGATATGTGTATCAAAAAAAGATCAAACACTATTAGACATTACAATAAAGCACCTGCCTAAAAGACTCCATCAAACAAGTACTGCTAATATTCAAATATCATGTACTTACAGAAATAAGTCTCACATATCAGACAGCGTAATGATAAAGTTAAAAATACATTTGCAGTCAATGGAAAAGAATCTAGACTAATATTAAGGAAAGCATTTACCTCCAAAGATCCCTCCGGATGGCTCGGGTGGAACTGATTTGGCTCTTGTCATAGCATCATTTGATGCAGCCTCTTTTCTAAAAAGAAATAGCATTAATATGTAAAACATGCAAAAAGAGCAAAAACACTAAACACTAGATCTGGATTTAAACCACTCTTATTCAAAATTAACTTTTAGAAACCCATAGTTATCAGAAAAAAACAACAATTCTAGCTAAGAACATTTCAATCTCTTGAATAAGAAGGGCAAAGTAAGCTTAAAAAATAAATATCGCGAAAAAATAAAAAAAGGGTTTAAGCCAGGTTTCAATTCTATCTAAATAAAAAGGTTATGAAAACTTGGCTTCTAAAGCAACTATTTAGAACCCCTCGGTAACACACTCATACAAATGCTATTAGGGAAGAAAAGCAGCAGTTAAACGCCTGAAAATACACATCATTTCACAAAACGGAAGTAAATCTCTTCTCCTTTATGGGCAACACACATTAAAGGGTTCACAGTATGAAAGTTGGTCACTAAAAAAGCAAAATCTTCATCCTCCACTACTCTTATGAAGAAATTCTACGACCCGGGAAAACAAACTACTAGTGTTGACTATAGATAATTTTAGTACACAGCCAATTAGAAAAGATTACACGCGATTTCAGTATTAAGTAACACAACAAAATCAGCAGCGGCTGCAGCAACACAGCAGGTGCTTTAACTGCAATGGTAAAAATCAGCGTCAATTGGTTGATCATGCTTAAAAGGTCAGCTTAAAAGGTCAAAGGCATCAGCTTAAAAGGTCAAAGAAAGACAACATAAAAGGATGAGGGTTACCGTCCAAATCATGCAAACAAACGTATATTCCAACTAGACGTAGTATGATCCCCAGGAGTCCTACAAAGTCCGTCTGTCGCATACTTAAAATTAAGAAAAGAGTTCAGCAGAAGAATATACACTGGGTTGATACAAGCAAAAGGAATCAGTCACTAAGATCAACTACTTTTCCATCAATATACTAATGAGTATATCTTATAATGTCGTCATGATAGTAAATGTAAATGCAAGCTAATAAGGTATACCCTACGAGACAAAACAGTTCCTGCTCTACTTGTCAACAGACCCATACTCGTACTCCTTTTCGAGAACAAAGCTTCAAATAAAGATAACTTGATAGGAGGTAACTATAGATATCCTTTTTCGTGGATTTGCTGATTTTACGTGTTTTTTGTTATCTATGTGCAAAATAGCTTGGTAAAAAACGCAAAAAGCTACTGGTTTTATTCATTTTGTGTACTTTTCTAAAACAATATTAGTAATCTTATTTCTACCATTGTCATAATCATTAGAATTCACAAGAGTTGTTCTGGATATTCCCCTGCAACAGCACTGGGCTGACCTTTACATCTTTCACAAGACAAAGTTTCAAAACATCCTCAGATGGGGTTTGTCGATATTTGTAAATATATATACGTTATTGAATTAAACCTGAAAAATTTTGCTTTTATTAATGAAAGGATATTTGTCATACCCCATAATATTATATGCAAACAATTCAGAAAATAATTACGAAGATGATCAAACTCACAGCATCGATGGAAAGAGTAACATCTTCAAAATCCTAAAAATGACTCTGCTGATACCTCAGTATACTTATTCTTTGCACAATAAAACCAATAATTCATATGATCCAAAGAAGCAGTCAAAGGATGCAGGACTTAAAGCTGTACTACAATCCATTATTTCATCCAGCACATACATAACAATCCATAATAAATTATTGGCTTTTTAAAGGCATATCAATATTTCTTTCTGAAACTCTATTATTTCAAGTTTTGATATCTTTATCCGTAAGATTTTTCAAATTTTTCTGTAATTACACAAACCAAGTTCCGTCATTTGTCACCACCCACTGTTTTTCTGCTTGTTATAATATCGGCCATCAACAGCTTCACAAAACTAATTACCTTCACAAAACTAATTACCGATAGCCATAAATTTTTTTCATAATAAAATATAATAAATAAAATATGATAAAATAAAATAAAGTAAAATATATTGGCCATCCTATGGCTGTTATTCTTCTTGTTTCAGACAAATCCTTAACTCGTCAATTTTTAAGGAATACAAAATTATACCTTGTCTTCAGACTGGTAAAATGTAGAAAAGTATGCTTTGCTCCAAACGATGAATGCATTTTGTACTGTACATAGAAAGTCGTGATAACGTATGAATGGAAGCTTAATATTTCCGTTAGCATACAAAAACATCTCCCAATCAATATAGTGAAACAATACATAATGAAGTTTAGTACAGCGTAACAATATAGAAGTATAATGTAATACAGAGTAGTACCATATTACAGTAGAATATAGCAAAATATAGCACAGTACAAGACAGCACGACAGTAAAGCACAAAAGCTGTACAGTGTACAGTTTATATGCTTTACTGTCGTTCTATTCTTTTCACGTACAGGACGGGCGAATGAAATGAGCTTAAATTTATTATCAAAAAGTAGTTCTGGTGAAGTCCAATCCTTAAGTGGTCGTTTATACATGTAATAAGAACGCTGATAGCTGTGTCTGTAACCATAAAAGTCTTCTGATCAAGATTAACATCTTTTAAAGTATTTTTGAAACTGTCCATATCCTTTAAATAGAAACCAAGAGACTTAAGTTTGATAGAAATGATTTATCTTCTTCATAGTATCAGTAAAGGGTGACCTTATACTCGTGCAATCTGACCAAGTTCGTCTCAAAGCACACTGTCACTTCAATAATGTAAATTTTCAAAGACGCCACCAATACTAAATCAGGTCCTTGTGCACACGTGAAATGTGTGTTTGTGTCTAACACTTGATGGTTGACAGTTTCCGGGGACAAACTTTATGATGTTTGTTTTTCAGTTACATAAATTTGGTCATGTACAAAATTGGGGGATTGGTCTTCCAAATCTCATAGCATTTCCCACGAGGCACTTTCTTGTACCTTCGTGTGTTTTTACCGTTTCGTCTGATATGCTGTTTATGTTGTAGGTTTCTACACACCAGGATCATATGTTTTTCTCCTTTGAGAAATTGCCGTACTGTCACCTTGCACTGTTGATGTAAGTGCGTAAGAAGAGTGAGTCCCAACTTTTCAAAACGGAGACTCAGATAACGAGTATTGGCTCCCAGATGAAACTTGAGCCACCTTCGAATATATCGTAAAACAAGACTGTCGCATGACTGTTTCACCCAGGCATCCTTGAGATTGTAAAACGAAAAAAAAAAACATTTCAATTTGCTGCACATGTAAACCTCAGTCATGACAAATTTGTAACTTAGGTGCGGGGGAAGAGTGTGTGTCTTACTTATGGTCTTTTCCAATACCTTCATTACTGCATCCTTCGCGTTACTAATGCTTATGTAAAAACCAAGCTCTTCCTCCAGGCACATAAATTGTTCTCAAAGTTTCACGAATGAGGCTCTTTCCCTTCCCAAGGTTAGATACGGCAGAAACTGCACAGTTGATGAATGGAATCTTTGGATGGCGAAGCAATGACATTTGTCGACTTGAATAAGGAAATCAGTTTGTACGCAATACTTCTGAAACAAGTTCAACAACAGTTGATTGTCGGACTCCTGACTAGTTACGACGACCGTGGTGTCTCCAAACTAAAACCAATTACAAGGAAAAAGGGTATTACCAAAGACGTATGGATTACATTTTATCTGGTTTTGATTAACTGCTTCCATCCGTGTTAAACCATATCTCAAATAGCAGTGGTAACAAATTGTCACCTTAAAATACCCCTTCCTTCACTAGGTTTCGTATGAAAATCATAATTTCCAACAGAGATTGAAAATCTCTTCTATATGTTAGCAATAAAATTCCTCATTTCCTGTGGTGGGTGGCAAAGTTTCATAACTTCATTTTTAAGTCTGTGAAGTGTAAGATAAAGACTCTAATGTCATTATTATTTTCATCTCTGATGCCTGGTGGCATTGGAGATGAAAATACTGAAAAACTTTACTCTGTATCTAAAGAAGCAGCAGAATCTGAACAGGAATTACATTTGACACCGAACACAGATGAACGATATTTTCCTGCAACAAAAGTAGCTAGAATAATAAAGAAACACCCCAGAAAAAAGATCAAGACAAAATTGATAAAAAGGTGAAGCCAGACGTATTTGCACGGACAGTATGCTCTCCGATGGCAAAAGGCTGATGTACACTAAGAAGCAACCCATCAGTGGCTTAGGAGTTCAGGACGGAAGGCAGAGACAGAAGGCTTTATCACCGCAGCGCAAGACCACAACCCTTTCACCGGGACCCCAAAGCTAACATTGAGAAAAACGTAGCAGACCAACACTGTCGATTTTATCACCAATCTACCAAAACTGCTGAGACTTGTGTGTAGGTGTTCTATATTGGCACTGAATGAATATATGTGGCGCCATGACAAAGTGGGGAAGTATCTTTACTGGGGCATTTGTCAATACTATCGTACCCAGAGTCACCCCAGCTGGTATGAACACTATCCTCCGCCAGTTGCAGGAAAAATAAGAGAGTTCTTACAAAGGTTGCCACTGGTTTGGAAAATAATCACTGGAATAATTGGAGAAGAGGCATTTTTTGAATAAAGATCTTTACTATCAGAGGAGCAAAAGGGCTGTACAAAGGGATCCCGAGGAACTGGAGATTTGTTATGCATCGACAGAATGTTACTACAGGAGGTCAAGAGATGAAATAAGAAATTAGCAACGGGACATATCAATTAGTGTCCGATAGGGTGTCTGGAAAACATAGGAAATGAAAAAAACCCCAAAAGAATTATGAACGAATGCATGAAATATTGGAAAGTCGAACTGACTTATGGAAATGGCGTTCTTGGTAAAGTGAAGATTTAGACAGGCATATCCCAGGAAGATCCATTGTCACCTTTATGGTTTGTAATGATACTCATCCCACTAAGCCATATATTAAGAAAAGCAAGTCCTGGAAATGAATTTCCTAATGTTAAAGAAAAGGTCAACCGTTTGTTATATATAGATGGCTTGAAACTGTATAACAAAACAGAGAAAACACTGGGTTCTTTGTTCCAGACAGTGCGTATCTTTAGCAACGATATCAAAATGGAATTTGGCATTGAAAAATGCGTAACACTATCAATGAAATGAGAAAATGTCAAATCAAAAGGAATAAAGCTGCCAGATAGCAGAAAGATGAGATCATTGGAAAAGAATGAAGAGTAGAAATACCTCGGCATACCGCAAGCAGACCAGATAAAGCGAAAGGAAATAAAAATGAAGGTTGGGAATGGGTACGAGCGAAGAGTCGGGGCACCGCTAAAAACGAAAATAAATGATCCAAATGTTATTAATGTGATAACACCTGAACACCATCTTTTCCGAGATATTCCGCAGAACTTTTAGGCCAGACAAAGAAAGAGATAAATCAATTAGATAAGAAACAAGAAAGCTATTGACAATGCATGGCGGACTACACTAAAAAAGTAATTGGGGCAGACTATATACCCTAAGGCAAGAAGGTGGAAGAGGTTTTCTTTAAAAGGAAGATGATGTAAACCTTGCAGGTATTAGAACTAAAAGATATCCATGCAATGGTGACGAAAAGTAACTGAAAGCAGCTAGAGTGGTAAAAAAATATAAAAGAGAAAGCGAAGTTGAGTATAAGTTGCGTCAAAAGAATGAAAGAAATCAGACTTGGAATGAAAGGGTCTTACATAGGCAGTTCTAAAGACTGACAGAAAATGAAGCAGGCAAGGATAGGTGGATCTGCGTTAGAAATGCAGGAATTAAAAGAGGAAAGGAATCAATGACAATGTCAGCACAGGAACAAGCTATACACACCAATATTATTAAAGCAAAGATCGACACAACACAAGAAATTAAAGGCAGAAAATGTAGACAGGTAGTTGAGACGGTGTGCCATATCATTAGTGAATGCAGTAAGTTGGCTCTAAACGAGTACAAACGTCGATATGGTTGGGTTGGAAAGCGAATCTATTGGAAAGTATGTCGTAAAAATGAGATCAAAGTAAAGCCAAAGTGGTACGAACATCAACCAGAATCAGTAAAAGAAAACGACAGATGTAAGATATTGTGAGATTTTAACATCCAGACTGACCATGTCATTGAACCTAGACGTCCTGATATGATTGTGATAGACAAAGAAACGTAATCCACTAAAAAAATAGACCTTGCCATTCCTTATGATACAAGAGTGAACTCCAAGGAGATAGAAAAGATTGAAAAATATCAAGATCTTGGAGAAGATATAAAGAAATTATGGGTCATGAGGGTGACAGTCATCCCAAGAGTCAAAGAAACGCGGGTTGGTTAGATGCAGAAAACTTTGATTCTAAGAATGGTTCTCGAGATTGGAGAAATCTTGTTGATGCCAAACCCCGAAAACACATTACCACTGAGATTTAGTGAGCAAGAAATGGATAAAAATAATAATAACAAGAATATTAAGAAGCAATACTACAGGCAAGAAGAAGATGAAGTACAAGAGGAAGAAGAAGAAGAAGAGAAAGACGACGAAGAATAATAATAGACACTGCTTCGAATACAATTGAAGTGAAACCTAAGTGTTCCCCTTGCTTATCTTTGTATATTCCACAAACTCTTATGCAATTAAAAGTGACGGTTAAGTATGCAAATAACATTTAATTATCTCCTCAAAGCTAAAAATGAATAAAAGCAAGACTTAGTTCCACCAATCAGATTTCGACCAAGAAATTGATCTCCAACAAACGTACCTTTTCTCTATTGCACTTTGACCTCTGTTTTTCTTTGACCTTTCTTTCGCCTATAACAGATGGTTTAAGTGTGGTTTCATTACAGCAAGTGAAAGATATATCTCCTTTCATTTGAACCAATAATACATTGCCTTGACTAGTTCCAACAAAAAAAGTGCAATGGTTACATACTTCAGTCAAAACACAATGAAAGCGAAAATCTATTACCCAACACAAGTCATTTAGATAAAAATAACAATTAAAACTCTATTGTTTGTTTTCAATATTACCTGGCAAAGTGTACGTATTGAAACCTGCATTTCAAGTCTTTTTGTCTTAAGCTTTCATCGCAATAACAGCATAGGACATATTTAATTACACAGGGTTTCCTAGGTCACGGAATTTTAGCCTTGTCAGTGTGGTATAGTATTAAGGTAACGGGTAGGCTGTGTAACAGGAAAATAATAGCAAACATGCAAGGAAACTGTACAAGACGTTAATATGGTCTGCAACGCTTTATGAAATAGAAAGTGTGTCCTCAAGAAACCAAGAGGCTCAACTAGAAGTAACAGAACTGAACTGACACTCATATGGTTCCTATGAGTCACACGGTTGGATTGAACTTGCAATGAACACATACGAGGCACAACATACGTCAGCAGACTTGAGTGAAAGTTGAGGGAGGCGAGCCTCAGAGAATACGAGCACGTAACCAGGAAGGAACCTGATTACATTGGCAAAAGGGTATATGGTTGAAAATACCAGGGAGACGAAAAATGAGAAGACCCAAGAGAAGATCCACAGAGGCAGTGCAGTAGGATATGAAAGCAGCTGAAGCGCAAAAGGAAGATTGTATGGACCGAGCAAAGTTGAGACGAGCGATACACTGTGGCGACCAGCCGAAAGTGGAAGACAAAGACAAAGAAAAAAAAGGAAATGGAGATGGAGGAGGAGGAGGAGAAGAAGAACAAGAAGAAGAACAAGAAGTAGAAGATGATGATGAAGAAGAAGATGATGATGAAGAAGAAAATGAAGATGATGGCGATGATGATGATGATGATGATGATGATGATGATGATGATGATGATGATGATGAAGAAGAAGGAGGAGGGCAAGAGGAAGAAGGACGAGAAGGAGAAGAAGAAGAAGAAGAAGACAAATTGCCATATGGTCTTAAGTACTATGCATTTACTCTGAGGCACAGATGATGTGAAGCTGTTTAGCATGACACTCCATCGAATTAATAACTCCAATCCAAATGTCCTTCGGTGTTAAATATTTAAAGCCTGGGTCCTCTGGGCGCGAAACATGCTAGCGTTTCAAAATGTATTTATTTCGGTGGATTTTTTTTACTTAAATCCTCACCCACCCACTTTCTGCATAACCAAACCATTGTAGTGGTATTANGGAGAAGGAGAAGAAGAAGACGAAGAAGAAGAAGAAGGAGGAGAAGAACAAGAAGTAGAAGATGATGATGAAGAAGAAGGTGATGATGAAGAAGAAGATGAAGATGATGGCGATGATGATGATGATGATGATGATGAAGAAGAAGAAGAAGAAGAAGAAGAAGAAGGAGGAGGACAAGAGGAAGAAGGAGGAGGACAAGAGAAAGGAGGAGAAGAAGAAGAAGAAGAAGAAGAAGAAGGAGGAGAAGAAGAAGAAGAAGAAGGAGGAGGAGGAGGAGGAGAAGAAGATGAAGAAGACAAATTGCCATATGGTCTTAAGTACTATGCATTTACTCTGAGGCACAGATGTTGTGAAGCTGTTTAGCATGACACTCCATCGAATTAATGACTCCAATCCAAATATCCTTCGGTGTTAAATATTTAAAGCCTGGGTCCTCTGGGCGCGAAACATGCTAGCGTTTCAAAATGCATTTATTTCGGTGGATTTTTTTTTACTTAAATCCTCACCCACCCACTTTCTGCATAACCAAACCATTGTAGTGGTATTACATGCACAAAAATATCAGCTCTTCAAGCCCCAAGCTCATCATGATTCTGCCATTCAAACGGATCCTCAGGTACCATTGGTCAACAAGGAACAGCATTGGGCGTGTAATATAATGCTTTGCACATACAGTTTATAAACTTTTCCTGATAATCTTTGCAGCAGAATGATGACCGTAAGAAGTAAAAGTATACGCAATTTTCATCTAGCCTGTTCCGACTAGCCCAACCCTTGCAACCCCAATTTTATTCTTGTACATATTTCACCAGAAACCAAAACAACCATCCGCTTTCCTTCCGTAAAACAATCCTGAAAAACCTAGTACAGATAGGTCCAGTAGCGATTTATCAGCTATTGAAAAATGGAAGTTTGCTTTGAATTTCCCATTAATCATGCAACATGTCCTGTGTAACCATGTAGTACATACGCTACAACGTATTATGTTGAAACTAACAAAGAAATAAGCCAAACAGCACATAAAACTTGCCCAATTTTCCAAGGTGTGCAATCACCTTTGTTTTTCTTACATTTACTCTTGAGCCTTCAGACGCCATCCACGACTTTCAGCTTATTTTTATGTTCCAGCTGCAACAAACTGTTCATCACTATGTCCAGCATTATTCTTTAAAAACAGGTGTCATGATAAGACTTCAAAGTTTATGAGGTTCTGTTGAAAACTTAAGTGGAGACTTTTGTTGCTTTGTTTCAACTGAATAAAATGAAACCTGCCAAAAAATGAACTGTAAGTGATATCTTACCCATTCAAATAGCTCATCGTCTTCGTGGTGAAATGACACTTCCCTAAAAAAAGAATATCGCAATATTAATAAAAGCCCATATAAAAACACAGGAGTATTCTATCTAAAATTAAAGTGGTTTACGTGACAACAATATTTAGATAACAATAAGTGATTTGAAATAAAGGAAGTACTAGACTTCATCACAATAACCCTGTCTTATATATTGTTATAATGATTTGCTTCAGCAGGTGATTTCATTCTGCTAATAGATAAAGTCTACCCACAAAGCATTAAAAATGGTCAGATGTATTTTACATCCATATATTTAAATTTATCAATGGGGAAATCCAATGTGTCTAAACATGTCTTTGGGTCACAAAAGGAGGCTAACGAGCACATTTTCTTCGCTATCTATTCTGTTACATTTAATACAACAAACTCCTTTATTACACTGAATTTTCCAAGGCTTCGGTAATTTTACAAATTCCGATTCAAACATTACATTTAATATTTTCCAAGGTTCCCGTGATTGTCATAATGAAAATAAATACCTTCTCCCCTATACTTCAGGAGATATGGTTAAAAGGGTAGGAGGAAATAAAAAATTAGTTTTGCATTTAAGACTCGGTATGCAAGTTCCGTCACAAGTAAAATTGCTTGTCTACTTTATTATTAATAATAACATTAATATTCTTATTCATATTATTATTATAAATAATAGTAGTAAAGATATCATCATCATCATTAGCATCATTAGCATTATCATTACCTATTGCTTTCCATATATCTGGCAGTCGAGGAGAAATCAAGTTTCATGAAAGTTTTAGTAGCCTAAAACGTGGGGAACTCCAACTTATGGCATTGTGAGAAATGACTGAGAAATAAGAAAGTATAAAGAAAAATTCCATAGCGCCAAGTCAGATTAGATCCACTGATAGCAAATGTAGCTATGAAAAAACTTGACAACATTTTAATTAAAAATAGTTTAAATATGACTTCTCCATATTTCACACATTTGTATCAGTATGTAAAACACTAGCCAACGACGCGTTTGGTCACGAGAAGAAAATAATATATATATATATATATATATATATATATNCCAATGTGTCTAAACATGTCTTTGGGTCACAAAAGGAGGCTAACGAGCACATTTTCTTCGCTATCTATTCTGTTACATTTAATACAACAAACTCCTTTATTACACTGAATTTTCCAAGGCTTCGGTAATTTTACAAATTCCGATTCAAACATTACATTTAATATTTTCCAAGGTTCCCGTGATTGTCATAATGAAAATAAATACCTTCTCCCCTATACTTCAGGAGATATGGTTAAAAGGGTAGGAGGAAATAAAAAATTAGTTTTGCATTTAAGACTCGGTATGCAAGTTCCGTCACAAGTAAAATTGCTTGTCTACTTTATTATTAATAATAACATTAATATTCTTATTCATATTATTATTATAAATAATAGTAGTAAAGATATCATCATCATCATTAGCATCATTAGCATTATCATTACCTATTGCTTTCCATATATCTGGCAGTCGAGGAGAAATCAAGTTTCATGAAAGTTTTAGTAGCCTAAAACGTGGGGAACTCCAACTTATGGCATTGTGAGAAATGACTGAGAAATAAGAAAGTATAAAGAAAAATTCCATAGCGCCAAGTCAGATTAGATCCACTGATAGCAAATGTAGCTATGAAAAAACTTGACAACATTTTAATTAAAAATAGTTTAAATATGACTTCTCCATATTTCACACATTTGTATCAGTATGTAAAACACTAGCCAACGACGCGTTTGGTCACGAGAAGAAAATTATATATATATATATATATATATAATTAATTATATTTAATTATATTAATCATCATTTTAATTCCAAAATTTGTACATTAGCATCATCACCATCATCAAATGGAATGTTCATGTGTGAACAGCCGTGGCCCTCTTCACGAACTTTCGTCATTCGTCACGATCATCATCTACACTTTTAACTTTTACCACACATCACCAACAGAGATCTATGATGTTGTCACTCAGTATTATTTTGGTCTTCCTTTCCCCCTCCCCCCCCCTTTTTTTCACCATCATTCCCATAAATAAGTTTGTGTCCAAGTTATCGTGTCTGAAAATATGACCGAGGAATGCTAAGTTCCTTGATTTTGTATTGTTGTGAAATTTACAACTATCCAAACCAATTTTGTTAAAAACGTTGCTTTCTTCTCTGTTCAGCTGAAGCGCAAAATTCTCAGACAGCACAAGACTTCACAAGCTTGTATTTTCTTTATATCGCTATTCTAAAAAAAAAACAACGTTCAGAGTCATAACATGCAATAGAGAAAATCAAAGTGTTTAAGAGCTTCGTCATGCCTCTCCGTATGATGGTTCTGTCTTTTCAAAAGTTTTTGAGGGATACCACAGCACTTCTGACAATTGCTATCCTCCTTCCAATTTCATGCGAGTCGTCATAATTGTTTATGAAAATAGCACCAATATAAAAGAATTCAATTTTAGTTTCAACCATTTCTCCTTCCCACAAGCTTGTAACTGTCATTTTCTTGTATTATGTGTTGCTGTATTTTCATTACCTTTGTAGTTTTCGCATCCAAGAAAAGACCAGCTTGTTCACTAGCATATTTCACCGAACCAACCAGTTTCTGCAGTTCTTTCATACTACTTCCAATTAAGACTATATCGTCGACCTATCGAAGATTGCCAACTCTTCTTCCACCCACCAAAACAGCTCCTTTATAACTGTCTGGTGCTTTTCTCATTATAGCTTCAAAAAAATGTTGAACAGGTGAGGGAATAGTATATATCCTTAACTGACGCCTTGCTTTATATCAAACCATTTCGTCAAGCAGTAAGTTGTGTTTATTTTTGGTCTCTTTTGGTTATACAGGGATTTCAGAAGTTAAATGTATGTCCAGAAAAGCCTTATTCATCCTTTGTGTTCTAAAAAATGTTATGAACAATCATGTCAAAGGCTTTACAGTAGTCAAAAAGCAAAGAAACAAATCTATATTTTGTCCTTTGTACATTTCTATGATCATTTGTAATTTTGCACAGAAACAGGAAAAAAGGAAAACAATGATAGAAATACAAAGGCTTTCCTCCAGTAAACGTTTGCTATAGTATAACAAACTGACCAGTTGTTTTACATATCTAAAAGTCATACGATGTATGTTCCTAAGTTTTCTTACACATTTTTGTGTCATACAATATCAATTCCTGTACGGTCTTTAGGGTTTTTCACACAATTATTTGTCATAGGATGCCTATTCTTGTATCTTCTTTCATTTTTTAAGCATTAAAACAAGAAAATTAGTTGTGTTATCTTCGATCTTTCTTTTGTAGCTTTCACTGATAAAATACCTTTTGACATGCATTTTTGGGCAAGTTCAAGCAAGAAAGTGTTTAAAAAACCCTGATCTTATTTCCTTCTTATATGGATCTAAATTCATGAAAAAATGTTATGAATGAAACTTAGTATTCCAAAAGCTCCAAAAAGTTCAAACAAGTGGATCTGGAAAATGAAGGATCCTCTTACTGGTTTAGAAAAGGAGTTGTAGGTGTTAGCAAAATTCTTGACCTATTTGATTGGTACTCGTTTTAAACCAATGGATCAATGATGTAACTGTAACACTGTCACGGCCAATAATAATTGAGTAATCTTTATTTGTAAAAGAGGCAAATTCTTCAACTGAAACTCGTGAAGCACGTGAAATCTGAAAATAAACTGTCACAAATAAGTCATATTTTGTGAATAATGACAGTTGTAATCTAGCTTTTTATTATAAGGCTGTAGATATACCTGATGCAGATTTTTCTATATATCTATACATAGAAATAATGAACAGTGTTCCTTTGGGCTGCTGAAAACAGTACAAAGGAGCACTGTTATAAAATGCCCCAGCCTATTCCATGGCTGATTAAAACCCTTGAAAATCCGTAGATTAGACGTTCCTTGCCTTTTTCAAGAAAACAGTGGCATAGGAATCGATTTTCAGGCAGCCGACATTAGAAGCTGTCTAGTTAGTATTACCACCATAAATGCCTAGTCAAATTACTGTAGAAAACTGTCTTCTATCACCGACATGCATAAAAGAGGAAGTGAGATTTTTGGGGGCAGGGGGGAGCACCACAATAAATAAAAGATCATAAGAGAAATAAATACATCAGGAAAGAGACGGGAGTGATGCCAATCATGGATCTCACGAGAAGGAAGCGATTACAATGGCATGCGAGCAGAAGGGAGGAGGACTCTGATCTGAGAAGATCATACGAGATGAGGATGAAAGGAAGGGGAAAGAGTGGGAGACCCAAGCAAAGATAGAATGATACGAGCAGGAGAGACCTACAAGTGTGTGGCCTACAGAAGGAGGATGTGCTTGATAGGAGCAAGTGGCACGCTGTTGTGAAGAACTGGCAGGCACCCACTACCCGAACAGGAGACGGCCGAGAAAAGTGAGAAAGGTGAGGGAAAAAAATACAAGCTACTGTAGTGAAACAAAAAAATCTCTGAACTCTATACAAACTTGTTAATGCTATAAAGTACGTGACGTTGATGTAAAAATAAATATAACAGTCAACTGAAGAAGAAGAAGAAGCCTTAAAAAGTAAAACAAAAACCGTTCCATGGTCGTTATATTTCTTAAAGAACAGGAAATCCTAATAGATGTCTTGTAATATCTTTCAAAATTCACTCCATTTATGAAATATACTTTCTAATTCAAAAGTTAAAATACCTTGGGCGGTCCTGGTAATTTCCTTCGACGTCAAACTGAACCCTCCTAAAACAAGTTAATTAACAAAAATTAACAATTATTGAACTTAAAAGAAACGTCAAAAATATATGAGGGAATAGAAAGTTGGGTCTTCCGAGCCTATATAACCCTATTAGCCTTCACAAACTAAGTTTGATACCTACCGCAAAATATCTTAATAGCTGAAGATGATGAATGCCATCTAGGATGAAACTGATAAATTTCTCTTTAATTTCTCTCTTATTTTCCGTTTCCACAACTTGTAAAAACTTTTTCTCTCTAACTTTCCCTGTATGATCTCCTATGTTCTCAGTACATTTCAGAATTTGAAGCCATCGGTCTGATAGTACAACCATTATTTCGTTGTTGGTAGGCATAACTCAAAAAAACTCAGAAATGAAGTCTGGTAAAAAGGCAGCCCCCAAACTCAAGAATGGGAACAAGGTGTTAAGGGGGAAAACGGCAGGCGTAACTCAAAAATAACTCAGGTCCTATAGGCGTAGAAAAGGTATGAAACACAATAATATCTGGGAATTGGATAATGTAATCACATTTAGGATTGGAGTGTAGGGTTCATTCAAACAAGGTTACAGACGGACGGTTACCTTTCATAGTAAAAGCCAATTAGAAGAAAGGCCACTGGTGTAATCCAAGCTGACAATATAGGTGTACCATTACCTTTTAAATACACATTTGCAATTGTTTAACGT
Organism: Morbakka virulenta; assembly: GCA_003991215.1. Taxonomy (NCBI): domain Eukaryota; kingdom Metazoa; phylum Cnidaria; class Cubozoa; order Carybdeida; family Carukiidae; genus Morbakka; species Morbakka virulenta. The sequence continues at coordinate 1,205,098 of RDPX01000099.1, read as the reverse complement.
GCTAATAAATAAAAAAGACATCTTAAAAATAGAATATTCTATGGGTAAGTTAATGCTCGAGTAGAGAATCCTTAAGGAGGAGTCAAACCCAAGGCTGTTTGATTGCTGTGCAACTACACTAGGCAATGTCTCTTTACTGAGCATAACAATAAAAGCAGGCAGTAAGTCATTACATGTGGGAAAAAAAAGCAAGAGCGTTCTTTATATCTACAAAATATGTTCGTGGAATGAATTATTTTCTGTTACAGATGTATTCGATTAAAATAGGTAGCAGATTCTAAAAATAGTGGGAAGTAAGGATAACGTTCTTAGAAAATGACAGAAAAGTTATTCAAAAATGAAGGTACGTCAGTGGAAGTTTACCTATTTGAATTCACTTCAGGGTCTTCGTAGCTTTCTCTGTGGGAGTGAAAACAAAATTATAGGTCACCAAGGACTTATACAAAAAGAGAAGCTTTATTCTAATTCAAAGTCAAGAATCGCTGTCGATATTTTACCACTGATGCTGTAAAGCAGATTTTTACGCTAATTTTACTTCCTCCCTCTAGCGGTTTGGAAACATAATTAGCGAGAAATGTTGCATGTATGTATGTATGTATGTATGTATGTATGTATGTATGTATGTATGTATGTATGTATGTATGTATGTATGTATGTATGTGTATGTTTCGGGGTTGGAGTTTATTTCTGTCCATGTCAATAAAAACAAAAGGCTCCCTCCCCTTGTTATCGTTTGAATAAGCCAGACTAGAGGCTTCATTTGGTAAATATATGAATTGATTTGCTGGCGGTTAGTAAAATAGCAAAGTGAAAATTAGTTTTTTTATATAAGAAGGTTCCCTTTTTCTTATATTAGCAAGTCTGTTTCGTAATCACTTTCATTTCTCGTATATAATATAATATATGAGATCATTTCTGTTAATACAATTTAATACATGCCGAAGAGTTGTCGAAACAAAAATACAAAGTTTATCTTACTCTTCCCTTCTGTAATTCTACTAATACTCTCCCCTTGTCCAGTGCCTGTTTTCTTCGACACTTTTTTTGTCTAAGGGCTAAAATAATATCTATTTTTGCTGTTAATGTTAAGCAGTTTCAAAGCTGGTCAATTTGTGTTTGATTTTAGNATTGTTGCATGTATGTATGTATGTATGTATGTATGTATGTATGTATGTATGTATGTATGTATGTATGTATGTATGTATGTATGTATGTATGTATGTATGTATGTATGTATGTATGTATGTGTATGTTTCGGGGTTGGAGTTTATTTCTGTCCATGTCAATAAAAACAAAAGGCTCCCTCCCCTTGTTATCGTTTGAATAAGCCAGACTAGAGGCTTCATTTGGTAAATATATGAATTGATTTGCTGGCGGTTAGTAAAATAGCAAAGTGAAAATTAGTTTTTTTATATAAGAAGGTTCCCTTTTTCTTATATTAGCAAGTCTGTTTCGTAATCACTTTCATTTCTCGTATATAATATAATATATGAGATCATTTCTGTTAATACAATTTAATACATGCCGAAGAGTTGTCGAAACAAAAATACAAAGTTTATCTTACTCTTCCCTTCTGTAATTCTACTAATACTCTCCCCTTGTCCAGTGCCTGTTTTCTTCGACACTTTTTTTGTCTAAGGGCTAAAATAATATCTATTTTTGCTGTTAATGTTAAGCAGTTTCAAAGCTGGTCAATTTGTGTTTGATTTTAGGTTTGTGATAATCCTTTCATGACGCTAGCTCTCGTTTTGTTCTCTCAAATTTTCTTTGCTTATATTGGGTCGATCGAAGGAAGACGTCTAAGGTGGTTTGGCCACGTCGGGAGAAGAAAAGTGAGTAAACCTCTTGGAAAGGTATTGAATTTGACTCTAGACTGAAGGCGCCCTCCTGGAAGACCTAGAAAGAGCTGGAGAATAACTGTGACTGAGAACATGAGGCTCGTATGTGCCAGTGAGGGTGATCTCTTTGACAGGGACCAGTGAAAGTATCTCATAACCGTCAAACCCCGCAAGGGAACAGAAGACGATAAAGGGAGCACGTTATTATGAATCTCCACTGTCACGCTTTAATAACAACTCTCCAGCTTCGTTGAAAGCGGCCAAAAAGTTATTCTTTGTATCTCTTGACTGAGATTGTCGGACAAGGTCTTTTAGACTCCATCAAACAAAACCTGGGTCTTCTACTTTACCAATGAGATCATTGTATGAGACGTATCATCATCAGCGCAAAATATATAGAATACTATGTGAATCAAAACTACTAAGGTCATCAATGGGCAAGTCTTTTAAGACGACGAGACCTCCGCAGCTCATGCTTTTCGAAAACCAAGGATTTGCGCATTGGAAAGGTATACATGAAATAAGCCTAGAGATTGTGAAAGAAACACCCAACTGGAGTTGGATGAAGGCTGTTGATTAAGAAGAGTATTGTGTGAGAAGCAGTCACTACCGCCCAAAACTAAATATTCGAATACTTTTCAACATCATTCCTTTTAATAAACTTTGCCATACCCAGTCCTGGTTGCTCTAATAAAGATTTTGTTTGGGGTAACGTTGCATTTTATCTTACAGACAAAATAACTTTTTAAGAGATGAAAAATGGAGAAACATTAAAATACATTTAAAGAGCAATAGAAGCTAGAGACAAAGTCCAAAAGTTATGAATATACTTTCTGATTCTTAAGGCATCTTCAAAGTTCTAAAATTCTGAAATTTGAATCTAATCCTTTTTTGGCCTTCAGTAACAGATAACTTTATCCAAACTCCAGCAGTAGCACAAGTAAAAATAATCAAATCGCGTAATTGACTGCTTCTCTATTTCCATAAAATGGAATCAATGACTTAAAAACTTGCAGAAATCTTGAAAATAAATCCATATCTGTCATTTATTGCAAATAAAAATTGAAATGGATCAACAAACAGCTGTCCATGAGAAAAGACTTTGACGTTACCAAAATGAACAAAGAAGTGAATCGAATCATGGTGTTTTTTATGCATATATAGAGACGAAATGGTACAGTGAAGATAATAATGATGATGACGATGTTGGTGATGATGATTAACATCATAATGGCTTCTCTCGTCGATTACCATGATAAAAGCTAATATAAGCACGCCGGTGTATATTTTGGTGTGAAAAAAGCCAATGAGACATTTCCTGTTATATTCATCAAATCGGCGATTAGCACCAATCCGTGCATTAAAGCGACTAAGACGAAGTTTCTCTTTGTGTGCAAAAGTAATAACCCTCCTGAGGTGTGCTGAGCTGTCTCTGTGCCTATCAGTGTGTAAAGTTGTTGATGCAGGGGAGCTGACTCCCGTTGGCGATCTATCTTTTTACAATTTAAGCCGTAAACCCACGACTCTGCCAGACATATTACTAGTAGCTGGCACAATATCGCCACTTGTCTACCTCCACAAAGTATGTGGCTGCCAAGCAAAAAGAAGAAAATTAGGGTGCGCTGCTTATCCAGAATAAGCAGCGTAACCTTATGTTTGTTTGTTACGTTTGGAAGAAAACTATGTGCACATATATATATATATATATATATATATATATATATATATATATATATATATATATATATGAGAGAAAGAAAGAAAGAAAGAAAAAAGAAGGAAAGATAAAAAGAAAAAAGAAAAAAAAAGAAAGAAAGAAAAAAAGAAAGAAAGAAAGAAAGAAAGAAAGAAAGAAAGAAAGAAAGAAAGAAAANAAGAAGAAAATTAGGGTGCGCTGCTTATCCAGAATAAGCAGCGTAACCTTATGTTTGTTTGTTACGTTTGGAAGAAAACTATGTGCACATATATATATATATATATATATATATATATATATATATATATATATATATATATATATGAGAGAAAGAAAGAAAGAAAGAAAAAAGAAGGAAAGATAAAAAGAAAAAAGAAAGAAAAAGAAAGAAAGAAAAACAGAAAGAAAGAAAGAAAGAAAGAAAGAAAGAAAGAAAGAAAGAAAGAAAATAATAATACTTCGTACTGGCCCCGTATGATGTCAGCGGGCTGCTTACTAACTATACAAATGCCACTATCTCACTAAAGATAGCCATTAACTCGTCATCGCCATAATGGCTGTGTTGCCTAACATCAGTGGGGTTGGCTGAATGCCTTAAGGCAACATTAAAAACGGGCAAAAAAGTGGTCATTTTTTAAAGGGTAATCGCACTACAAAGGTTCTCGCCAGCTGGGATTCTGCTCTATCCTTATCCATATCCACTTAAATACCCACGTAACCTAAATAAAATTATAATAAGAGATATAAAAAAACTCCCAAAGTTTTTACCTGTATCTTCGCTCCTCGGCCCTCTTTCGCCTTAAGAGTTCTTCGTAAAGGTCAGGAGTAGCAAGACCCTTCCTAAGCTGCACTGTAAGCGTATAGGAAATCAAAGGTAAAAATAGCTATTTACGAATGATGAATTCTGCATTTCCCTTTTGTCTGTACTCGACATACTTTTCCTCTCTCTTCAACAACTATTATGATGTTAACGTAGAAATGTTCGAGGGAAAAACCCCAAAGCTGAATGATTTTAGACAAGCTTGTTTTAACAAGGTTGTCTTCTGCTTTCGCATACAACTTCTTTTGGTGTCTTTTCGTAAAAATAAAAGGATAGGCTTCAGCTGATTCAGAAGCACAAGTACAAAATAGATTAATGTCATACAAAAAAAAACTACAGAGGAATCGTGATATATTACTATGTAACCGAAGTTAAACAGCCAACTTGTGATGAACGATGTCTAAGTAGCACACTAAAATTACAATGAAAAAGAGGGATTTTTTAATGAAAAACCTAATAGCCCGACTGCTCCACGGATATCTGCTTTTCAGAAACCACTGAACATTCTACACTCTGCTACCAGCGTATGCAAAATCATTGATGCTCCTAAGTGAGAATCAGACTTCACCAAACAATGATTTAAAGGAATAACTGGAAATTTTGCAGCACTTTTAACTCAGGTGCCTTTACTAACCAACAGCCAAATAAAACTCCAGAATAACCCGAAGGACCTAACGCTATCACCTTTCTTGCGCGTGAGTTTTCACTTTAGTTTGTTAGCAGCTTGTAAAAAACAGTACAAAGTCTTCTACCAGTTGTTAGGAAAAAATAACGGAAAATGTACAAAAATAAAACACAAAATGACAACTGACGGTAATGGGATCTGAGGTAAAAGGAAGCAGCATTGCTAATCACTGACAACAAATAAAATAACAAATGTATATATAAAAGAAATAAATACCATAAAAAATAAGTGACGCCATATAAGTGGCGATTCGCGGAGTAGGCAAGCAAGGTCTTTATCTCTAAATCTTGAATAACTACTACAGTATCGTGACTTCCTATCGTTTTCCACTACAACGTTTTGAGCTATTTAAGCTGCATGTTTAAGCTGACACTTGTCATCAAGATGCAGGTTCTTTTCAATTACCATGCTTTAATATACGTACTGTCGCCCTTTCTTTAGCAATCACGAGAAACTTACTCAAAAGAAGCAACACATGTGGACCATGAAAAACACCAAAATGTGACAGTATGTAATAAAATCTACCAAAAACTTGAGCAGCAAAACGTATACCTTCTCTTGGTTGGAATAACTTTTCATTGTCCTAAAATGAAGGGAATAAAAAACAGTGAAATAATCTACATAGTGAGTATTTAACAATAAAAAAAACCCAGTCGATATGTATACATACATAGATACATACACACATACATACATACATACATACATACATACATACATACATACATGCATACATACAAATGGGTAAGCTTACAAGTATAAGTCATTGAACCAATAAGTTGTTTGAAATTAGTTATAAATGATAAAGTGGGTGACAGATAAATATTGAGACTTGCAAACCAGAATAATTTGTAAACACACATACATACATACATTCATACATACATACATACATACATACATACATACATACATACATACATACATTCATACATGCATACATACAAATGGGTAAGCTTACAAGTATAAGTCATTGAACCAATAAGTTGTTTGAAATTAGTTATAAATGATAAAGTGGGTGACAGATAAATATTGAGACTTGCAAACCAGAATAATTTGTAAACACACATACATACATACATACAACATACATACATACATACATACATACATACATACATACATACATACATACATACATACATACATATGTTAAAGCACGAAAATAAGAACTATGATTGTAAATAATAGTTTCACGATATTTCGATCATCAGGCATATATTGTGAAACTATTAGTTGCAATTATAGTTCTTATTTTTCGTGTTCTAACTTATGTATATTGCTCTGCTATATGCATTGAGCACTTTTTGATACGAAAACACAAAACTACACAAATATATATATATATTCAACTATGCTATGACTGACATGGGGATTAAAATATCTGACAAAAATTTGGCTACCATATTATGTTAAAGGCTGCCAGTACTTCGAACCCGGAAGGTGTGGCTTCACAGTCCGTTGACCAAACCACTGCAATACTGACGTGTGCAGTGAAACAGGCGCCAAATTTTTGACGCCTTTCAATATATCGGCTCTCCACGACGGTAGAGGAGTGTTATTATTTTTGTTTGTTTGTTTCGGTATTTCGCCTTCACCAGAGCCATGCTATGTATACATATAATCAATTAGGCCATGGCTAGCATGCAGATTAATATATCCTGACAGAGGTAGATTACCACACTTTGTTGAAGACTGCCCAAAAAAATAAGGCCACAAAGAATATAGGCAGAAATCAAAGTTTTAACTGCACACACGTAGGTCACACATGTACATCGCAAGATGTATAATATAGATCTGAGAAACCTCTGTGTTAATGAAAATCTCAGGAGACTGTATACAAATTATTTGGCGCCACACAAAGTTTGCTATCATCACTAAGAAGTAAGTAACGGATCAAAAAATTTCTAGACTAATCTCTTTTTAACTTTCTTTACTCAACCTGCATAATCAAATGAATCAACATTCGCACCATAACAATTAAAGTTAAATAAAGCCCACGGGGCCGCATATATATATATATATATATATATAAATGTAAAAAGGTGGATATTACTATAAGAGCGAATAACAACACACGGCCTCTAGGTTGCGCTATTGTGTTTTTTAAGAGGGGTATTTCTAGGTTTTTACTATTTAGCTCCTCTGGAAAACAAAGAGCTTCCATTGGGTAAACCGCCTAAATTGAACGAAAAAGAAACACTAAAACTATTGCAACTTGAACTTGGGTTTGCGACCAGAAGATTAAGTCCTTTAAAGAAAAGAGAACCACTCTTACAAACCTTTCACAACCAACTACATATTTTTTAAACACTCGTCACTTGACAACCTGGAGTCCACAAACTGGAAAGCTCGGTCAAATAACAGTGTCTCCAGGGTAGCAATATTGAAAACTTGTATAACAATTTGGAAAAATTAACAATGGATCACCAGTTCATCATTCATTTAGGCGGTTTCCAAAACTGAAGAATTATATTTCTTTGTGTGAAATGCATGTTTGATCGTGTAAACATCTACCATGTTTCATATTTCAAAGTACTTCTAGTTCGAATTCTCTTGGTACAAGCGACCCAGGAACCTAGAAATATCAAGTCTGTTATATTTTTCCAGTGGTGGTCATCTAAGAGTTTCGACTGTTTTTGCATGTGACGTGATGTTTTTTATCTTAGCGACATTAACATGAGGTTTCGTTGCAACTTTTTACTAACAGACAGAACCTTCAAAGTTTCAAGAAGAAAAAAAGTTAAAATTAAGTTTGGGAACACAAAACAAGATTTTTGTACTGAAGTGAGGCTAAAAATGAAGGCTTGAGACAACAAAGGAGAATTGGACATGTGAAACCACCCTAAGAGTCAAATAAGGAAATGATCCCAAAGCATATTAAATCACCCAGTCTACGTTTTGTTCGTAGAAGGCCTTACTTTTAGTGGACCATGTAGTACGAAGTGTTACATACTTAGTGACACTTGTATCCGGCTTAGTGAATCTTCACTTTCCTTCTGACTATTTTTCAATTTCAGAAAAAGAAATGGCGATCTAATGAAAAAAACCCTATATACTAAAGACATACTGAGAAGAATAAGGCTTCCTATGTGCATTATTTATCAACTTGTTGACGTTTTAAGCTGTGACACACAACAATCAGATATTGTAATTCTCTTCATTGCCACCTTCCTCACCTTTTGCCCAACACAGAAACAGTCAAAAGCAGATCTTTATTCTACATCGGACATGGAAAACACTCCAGATTTATGCTAGCCCTTTTTCGCTCAAGTTGCTGTGTAACAGAGTAGAAGGGAGGTTCTTTGGTTTAAGGCTGCTGTTCGCTCAAGTACCAGTTTCGAGATAGGTGGTCTTTGACCTCAAAAGAAGCTCAGCAAATCGATATCACCTCTTTGTTATAACATTTGATATAAATATTGATCGACACCATTCATCGAAACTTTCGTATACAGAATGCCGAAGGACAACTTCCACCTCTTTCCTCTGACCACAACCTTATCAAAAATTTCCTGCAAACTAAAAAACAAAATACCAGTATAACTGTTTTACAGGACAATGAGCTTCGGTTTACTTTCCAATATTTCATATAGTTCCTCGAATTAAGTTTCCTAATGAAGCTACATACCCTCATTGTTATTTATATCTGAAATCTCAACTTACTTTTCCTCTGACTAATATAGAAAAAGAAAGGAACACTTTAAGTTGCTTTGAACTAAACTACATTTATATTTGTTTAACCATCCATTTTATCAGCTGAGCGATCCGACCACAGCTGGTAGTGGAATTATAAAGGATATGGCAACAATTTGTGTTCTGTACATGTACTCTGTGTTTTTTCTTACTTGCTTCCTATTACATCAATCAATAGGTATATTCTTCTCCAGATATACTTTGATTTATGTGCATCTCACCTGATTATTATTGTTTGCATTTGTTGCATGAGAAAGTAGTGGGCTTATTTTTCCTTTTGACCGAAAATCTTTCTGGAAAATAAAGAGAAGGAAATAACATGGAGATTGCTACTAACCATTACTAATCACGAAGGTAACTAATCAATTAATTGGTATCTACAACAGGACAGCCAAATTGCAACATCATTCTTGAATGTTTTTACCCTTCGTTGAATGGCTACAATCAGAAAGTTGCAGTCATTTCATATTTTAAAATAAAAACAACGGTAAATGATCTACAATATCGATCGATACAAAATGATGACAGTTTTGTACAACAACCCTTAACACAAAAGTTAAAGATTTTATACCTATGATTTAACTCCTTAACTCCAAAGGAAGGGGGGGGGGAGGGAGGAAATAACTCAAACGAAAACCAAGACAAAAAAGTAACTAGTTTTGTTATAAGTTGAGGTAATGTGGTTAGGTAAAGAAAAAAAGTTTTTACGGGGAACTTTATCTTGTATTGGAATATCTGGATTTGAATCTTGTGTAATAACTGAAACAAATCGTTGCACAGTAGATTGATTTAAAGTTTGGTCAAATAGATTTTATATATTTAAAAAACCAAGTAGCAATAACGGAATCTAGCCTGATACAAACCTTTCACCTTTAACATACAGCCTGAAGAATTCATTTTTATGATATCAACAAAGGGATGGTAGAAATAAATAAGATGAAACCAGGAGTTGAAAATGGTCCTAGATGGATAGTATATAAGTATTACAGCACAATACTTGGATGAGCATTATACATGCAATCAAAATAAGTGGCAAAGAGAAGGAAGATTGTTAACCTCAGCGGATCAGAATGGGGTACTAAGGAAGTGGCACAGCTTAAATGCCACATATGTGAAATTATTATCGTTGAATGTAATGTTCCAATTTTTATTTTTATGACACTGGCAGGTAATTAAATTTTAAGATGCTATGATTTTAAAAACAATTTAGAAATGGGAGTAAAATTTTTAATCAAATTTTTTGAAATTATAACTTGTCAAAATGTTACTTGATCTATTTCTCTGAATTTTATCCTAGATATGATAGCAATGCTAATACAAATGAATGTGATATTGCCCAAACGAAATTATTAAACCAAGAGGAATAATTTTAATGCCCTTTTTTTTAAAACCTACATCCAACAACAATCATGCTTTGAACAAAAACAAATAAGTTAGCACCTGCTACCGAACAAACACAGGTGGCTTAAAATAACCAGGTGCTGGATAACATACTGGTCTCAATATGAAAGAGTGTCACTAAACAATGTGATAACAATATCTGATGATAATTTTTTATCCTCAGGAATGTCTTCATTACCTTTGGTCAATTCTATGCCAGCAAGATACAAGATCTCCTTTAAAATCCGTTAAGCTGGTGTACTGTAAAATATCTATGGCGATTTGTCACATTTAATTCAATACAGAAAATGTAACAGCCATTAGTACCATGTAACCATTCAGACAAAAAACAAATTTGTGATCGTGTTCTCTAGTAGTGGGCTAACATGGTTTATTATCTTCAAGGCTAATAAACTTATTTGAACAGTATACCAATGATAAAACATTGTTAAGAAAACCACTGGATACATGGATAATGGGTGTTCAAACAATTTTGATTATTATTATGGGCCCTGCATAGTGATTCATTCATAGCATTTATGACATGGAATGGAGGAAGAAAGTAGGTGATAAATTTCCTAAAATACAAAACATAGATAATGTATCTTCCTCAGAGGTCATTATTAAGGAATAACACTAATGTAGCATTTTAAATCCCAGGTTAGACAGGAAACAGTGATAATGACATCTTATATGATATTACCGGGTTACATTGGAAAGAAGGTAAGAGTTACTGAGACACCCATCTTTGTGAAAGAAATGTTGAAGGGAAACATGCTAGAAAACTTAAAAAGAAACAGCAGGTTATATGAGGCACACAAGTCCCAGAATAAATAGCATATCACTACAGTTATTACCTGTTCTAACTGTAAACTAATTAAATTGAGATAAATATCATAAATTGATATTAATGATAATTTATTGCATTAATGATAAATAATTGAATAAAACAGAAGGACACTACAAATATTAACAATCAGATGTAAAGACTGTGACTAAATTTTTTGAAAATATAACAATGCTGTAATGAAGGTAGCATCAAGCAAGCCCACAATATCGATTGTTGGCAAATGCAGTAGTAGAAGACCAAGGAAAACTTGGAACAATCTGGTTTTCCAAGACAGGAAAGCATGGAAAATGACCAATGTTGATCCAATGAACAAAATTTTATGGAGAAAGAATCTTATGACATGTTATCACCATATGTAAGCCCCTACGTGGGGAACATGACATGCAAAATGAATGATGATTATGATGATGAATGCTGAGAAAAGAGGGTAAAGGTTAGCAGGCACAAGGAACTGAAAACGTAGTGGAAAGAAATGAAAGGAAAGAAATCTTTCTACATGAAGGCTACAAGTCAACTTAAAAAAAGCTGGTGCTGAAATGGCAAAGTGCAATTATGGTTTCCCAGATTGGCAAGGAAATTTAATTCACCTCCATAACTTGTAGTCCTGAGAAAATGACTGTAATATTCACAACAATGCTATTTGCTAGAAAATGCAAATCAGACTAGCAAAGAGTTCTCAATCTTACCTCTGCAAGGAATTTCTTGTATTCCAATGCCCGTTCTTCCTTAAGCTGCCTTTGTTTGTCTTCATAATGCCCAAGGTTAAAACCTCCAAAGATATTATTATCTGTGCAACACAAAAGGTTCTCATAACAGAAATACTATGGATACACAGGTCTATGGCTTCATACTTTCAAATAAATATGGATCACAATATTCGACTTCTTCTGTCTTATGGTTTAATTCTGCTGTATGAATATTAATTTATCCCAGATATACACTATTCTCTGAGAATATGCTTCAATTTCCTTCAATGAGAACACTAAGGTTTTTTATAACAAAAACAAGAACACTGTAGCTATTGATAAACCAACCAATGTGAAACAGCTTTATTGTCAACTATAATTAGGCTATTATTACTTTGGGTAATGTACAAGTATTCATCATAACACAGTACAGTGACTGCTAATTTTTAGTGTGATTATTAACTTGGATTTTTCATTTTTGTCTTGACCTGCAATGTCAGCTTACAAATCTGGTTAGCAAAAACAAAAATACTGCTCATCTGTGGGTAAGGTAATGGTTATGGAGAAACTTTCTCTACTTTTGTTCAGTAAAACTACTGAATTCCCTTTTTGTCATTAACTATATTGACCTACAACTTTCTTCTTCTTTGTCTTCCTTTTGACAATACCAAAAAACTACAACAAATTCATTTCTCCCAGTAACTCTTTGACAGCCATAACATTTATGGCTCATTATATATATATATATATATATATATATATATATATAATGCTGTGCTTGCTCCGGCAACATGGCCTGAGAGTTATGTCTCAGAAACTCTGTGCTGCACTGATGAACTCACAAAGGGCGAAACAGTACTGTCTGTAGCTTGAGTATATATATATATCCAGCAACATGGCCAGAGAGTTATGTCTCAGAAGCTCTGTGCTGCACTGATGAGCCCACAAAGGGCAAAACAGTACTGTCTGCAGATTGAGTATTACGCTCCCTTACGAAAGTTTGGTTGAGCACTCTATCTGAGATGGGAACCTGTTGTTAGCGTAATGCAATTCTCACTGCGCATGCGTGGTTTGAGCACTCTGATAGGATTCCACAATAACTCTTAAAGCTGTGTTTGCTCCAGCAACATGGCCAGAGAGTTATGTCTCAGAAGCTGCTGCACTGATGAACCCACAAAGGGCGAAACAGTTCTGTCTGCAGATTGAGTATATATAATTATTTTCATCAACATTTTTTGCTTTTTTGCTATCAAAATGATCTCAAAGATGATCATTTAATCATGCTTAGATCTTAATTTCAACATCATCATTATCATCATCATCATGGGATTTATTATTGAGTATTCTTGTATCTACCTCATCCTTGGATTTCACTTCACATATTCAGCTGAACATTGCATGCTCATTCTGAAGCAGGTATATGTGTTTCCTGCTTCTTGTTGGCCAGCATTTACTGGCATACAGTATAACAGTGCATACACAAGCAGAATACCTCATGTGTGGAGGTTGAGAGCATCAAAAGTAAGGGCAAGTAGTAGCTCCCTGAATTGAGATAACAAAGCTTTTTGACAACTTCAAGTTAATGGCAATCAAGTTGGTGACATCTTAAAGTTCATTTTTTCCCTGAGCAGTAAAAAAATACAAACAAAAATTACATAACTGTCACTCTCAATAAGTTAAAAACAAGTCAAAATTTACCTTGTGGCATCCTTAAACTTTCATCAAACCTAGAAGTGTTAAATATAAAAAACAAACCCTAAGAAATACAAAATTGGAAGTGGAACAATGTGTTTGTTTGAGAAAAGTACTTTTTTAAAACAAAGAAATAAACAAAAGCCTTGTTTTGACCAATGTTCTTTTCAGTTACTTGCCATAGCCAATGTCATCTCAAAATGATGGAAAAGCCTTACTGGTTTATTATAGTGCTTTTGATAGCTCAAAAAATGTGATGTATAATTAGTATAACAAAAAACATCAATATAATTTAAATAAAGCATTGTCTCTTTCAGAATGATGGAGAAAATTCAGGTAAAGAAGGCTAGTACTGGAACAGTACTTTAAAAGTGTTGGCAAAATGATTGTCATACTGATTTAGAAATTGATACACATTTAATTCAGTTCCTTTGTGTTGCCATCACAATTATAACTGCAAAGAACTGAAAATGTCTGGGAAGAATATAAAGTTTAAAAGTTCAAATCAAATAAGTATGACAAACAGAAATTAAAAATTACAAAAAGACTTCTACTAAACTTCTATTCTAAACTAGCAGAAGTACCCAGCATTGCTCGGGTAAAAAAGTGCAATTTATTGGCTAAAAAGGCCCTATCAAGATAATTGTAAGGTATTGCTCAATTAGAAATGTGGTGGTAGACCATTTCAGTTCAAAGAACTGCAGCTACCTTGACATTTGGGTTGTGGTATAGAAATTATAGGTAATTATAACTTTGGTAATCTTATGAAAGATGTTAGAACTTCAAATAAAAAATGCTATGGCAATACATTGGCGAAAAGAACCTTAAAAAAAACAAAAAAAGAAAGTCCTTCCCAGCAGGCAATTGAACCCCAGTCTCTTGCATGACAGGCAAGGATACTTACCACTATACTACCAAGGACTTGTTCAGTCAAGGGGATTACTTTATAGTAAATAAACTTTCTTAAGTCCAAAAAAAGTTTTAATATTGTTTTATTTTTATTTTGGAATTCATTTATATTTTTATAATTTAATTGTAATCTTGAAATTTTTATATTTTTAATTGTATTCAAATTTTTGACTGGAGGCCTTCACCTTGAAAATGGGATTGGTTACTCTTTAATGCCCCAGAATATGACCTCCGAGGTTAGCCTTTTATATCTCAGATCCTCCCCTGGATAAATACAGACTCACACTCCAAATTTCAGCTTCATAAGTTCAGTAGTTTTCTCATAAATTTACTTCGAATGGATAAACAGACAAACTCACTTTTATATATATATATATATAATCATTTACCTTCTATTTTCTTTACTGACAACTCTTTCCTTGTCTTCCTTCTGTATTTAAAAGAAAAGTTAAGATTAATAAAAATTATGGACTAAACACTTATACATCACATATGTTAGGCAGCAGGAAACACTGACAAACCATGTAGGTAGATGGGGAGATAGAGGGAGATATATAGGTGGATAGATAGACAGACAGATAGATAGATGGATAGATAGATGTTATGTTATACAACTTCATTATATTGGCAGTATAACTGATGCAACATGGTTACTAACAACTACATATTTATTATGGTACTTTTACATAATGTAAAGATAAAACCCCAAGAGATATCAAGCATGCACATGACCTTTAACTGTCAATCAAGATAAGGCAGAGTTAGAAGGTCTCTAACCTCAGATGAGTCATTACAGATAGATAGATAGATAGATAGATAGATAGATAGATAGATAGATAGATAGATAGATAGATAGATAGATAGATAGATAGATAGATAGATAGATACATGGGTGGATAGATAAGTAGATAGATGGGAAAGTACATACATAGATACATACATACATACAAACATATATACATACATACAAATGGGTAAGCTTACAAGTATAATTCATTGAACCAATAAGTTGTTTGAAACTAGTTATAAATGATAAAGTGGGTGGCAGATAAATATTGAGATTTGAAAACCAGAATAATTTGTCAAATGTGACTGGTAATTTCAGTTAAAACTTCTTTTCTTGTTAGAATCACTTTTTCTTGAAGAAAAATATAAAAAATTTCTTATTGACTGACTTAGTTTGCTTGATGTGATGTCCACAATATATCACAAACATATCCTGTACCCAAGCAGGATACATGGTGTAAAAGTGTCAATTTTATTATTTATGATTTATTTAAGTCTGATATTATATTAAATCCACCAAAAAAAAGAAAATGACTTCTTAATTCAATAAAAAATTACTCATTATATTTACAATTGCATAGCTTTATGTACTACATTTATGTTCAACATTTTACATACTAAGATGTTCAAGCTATATTACACAAGTTTGTTATGTGACAGTTCTTGTTGATATTAAATTGGCATAGGTGTTCTCTGAACTAAAGGTATTTAATACAGTATAGAGTGATTAATTGTAATAAGTATGAAGCAATAAAGCCTGAATATAATAAACCCAAACATATACAAATGTACTGGCAATCTTTTAAACTTATGAAATAATATTTTTTTTATGTTTTTCACAATTTCATTCTATAAATTTTTATTCTATTAGACACAAGGGTATAACAGCTTTTCTTAGTTGACTAGTTAAGTTTTAGATATCTGTTTAAGTAAACAAATTAACCAGTTAAGAAAGAGAGTACCACAGAAGAGGCAGCTATGCCAAATGGGGATAAAAACATCAAAACCATAAGCATGATAGATAAAAAGGGGCAATGAATAAGCTTGCCATACACTACCCTATTTCACACTGTTTAGAATAATATGTTAAGTCCTGGTTACCTCAGGAATTATGTGGCAATTGCAATAAATTAAAAAACCTGAATGCAAATAGAGAAAAATGAAGACTGTACTTCAAAATTACAAAGTGAATGCAGACTATACAACATATCAGAAGAAATATAATATAAAGCAAGAGGTATTGTCATGTATCAGTCTATATGTATATATCTGAATTCTATCAGATATCATCAGTGATGTTCAACAATTTACAAAGCATAGTTTATATCAGATTTTATACCTGATAGTCACTCAATAGCTCCTTCTCTTTTTGTAATTTCTGCTTTTGGTGATATATAAACTCTTCAAGGTCACTATCACCTTTTATCATTCTTAAACAAGCTCACCTAAAAATGAAAACCCAAAAGTAGTTTAGAAAACTTTAGGCTGCAGTCAATTTTTAAATCAAAATTTGATTACAAGTAATCATTATTAATCAGTAAGTAACAAAAATGGGTTCAGAAAGATCCCTGCCTATCCTCACAAGGGGTTCTGTTTATTTAAAGTACTACACTTTCACAATTTGATGAAAGAAACATTGTGACAAAGGTCTGTTCCAATAGTGTTCTATTTTTTTTAAATTTCTTATGTCAAACTCTTACTTTCATATGGGTCTCATTCCTCTTGTTCAACTGCTTATCTGTCTGCTACTCCTTTTGAATACCTGCACAAAAACTTTGTCAAATCTTAAAAGTCTATGGCAATAACATAAAAAATTCTTAAACTATACTCAACTGCTGACCTATGCTAAAATTACGNATAGATAGATAGATAGATACATGGGTGGATAGATAAGTAGATAGATGGGAAAGTACATACATAGATACATACATACATACAAACATATATACATACATACAAATGGGTAAGCTTACAAGTATAATTCATTGAACCAATAAGTTGTTTGAAACTAGTTATAAATGATAAAGTGGGTGGCAGATAAATATTGAGATTTGAAAACCAGAATAATTTGTCAAATGTGACTGGTAATTTCAGTTAAAACTTCTTTTCTTGTTAGAATCACTTTTTCTTGAAGAAAAATATAAAAAATTTCTTATTGACTGACTTAGTTTGCTTGATGTGATGTCCACAATATATCACAAACATATCCTGTACCCAAGCAGGATACATGGTGTAAAAGTGTCAATTTTATTATTTATGATTTATTTAAGTCTGATATTATATTAAATCCACCAAAAAAAAGAAAATGACTTCTTAATTCAATAAAAAATTACTCATTATATTTACAATTGCATAGCTTTATGTACTACATTTATGTTCAACATTTTACATACTAAGATGTTCAAGCTATATTACACAAGTTTGTTATGTGACAGTTCTTGTTGATATTAAATTGGCATAGGTGTTCTCTGAACTAAAGGTATTTAATACAGTATAGAGTGATTAATTGTAATAAGTATGAAGCAATAAAGCCTGAATATAATAAACCCAAACATATACAAATGTACTGGCAATCTTTTAAACTTATGAAATAATATTTTTTTTATGTTTTTCACAATTTCATTCTATAAATTTTTATTCTATTAGACACAAGGGTATAACAGCTTTTCTTAGTTGACTAGTTAAGTTTTAGATATCTGTTTAAGTAAACAAATTAACCAGTTAAGAAAGAGAGTACCACAGAAGAGGCAGCTATGCCAAATGGGGATAAAAACATCAAAACCATAAGCATGATAGATAAAAAGGGGCAATGAATAAGCTTGCCATACACTACCCTATTTCACACTGTTTAGAATAATATGTTAAGTCCTGGTTACCTCAGGAATTATGTGGCAATTGCAATAAATTAAAAAACCTGAATGCAAATAGAGGAAAATGAAGACTGTACTTCAAAATTACAAAGTGAATGCAGACTATACAACATATCAGAAGAAATATAATATAAAGCAAGAGGTATTGTCATGTATCAGTCTATATGTATATATCTGAATTCTATCAGATATCATCAGTGATGTTCAACAATTTACAAAGCATTGTTTGTATCAGATTTTATACCTGATAGTCACTCAATAGCTCCTTCTCTTTTTGTAATTTCTGCTTTTGGTGATGTATAAACTCTTCAAGGTCACTATCACCTTTTATCATTCTTAAACAAGCTCACCTAAAAATGAAAACCCAAAAGTAGTTTAGAAAACTTTAGGCTGCAGTCAATTTTTAAATCAAAATTTGATTACAAGTAATCATTATTAATCAGTAAGTAACAACAATGGGTTCAGTAAGATCCCTGCCTATCCTCACAAGGGGTTCTGTTTATTTAAAGTACTACACTTTCACAATTTGATGAAAGAAACATTGTGACAAAGGTCTGTTCCAATAGTGTTCTATTTTTTTTAAATTTCTTATGTCAAACTCTTACTTTCATATGGGTCTCATTCCTCTTGTTCAACTGCTTATCTATCTGCTACTCCTTTTGAATACCTGCACAAAAACTTTGTCAAATCTTAAAAGTCTATGGCAATAACATAAAAAATTCTTAAACTATACTAAACTGCTGACCTATGATAAAATTACATGTAAGTTATTTTACAAACCATTTTAAATATTCAGGTATGCATTAATACAGTTCCTTTTTTTACGTCTACATTCGGCTAATTAGTTAAATTCCTCCCAATTAGGTTTGTCATGTTAATCTTACTGTCCAAGTTTTGATAGAAAAATATACCCTGTAACAATGTGTAGTGAAGGAATATTTAACAAAATTTACCTTTTCCCAAACGAGACAAGTAGGAATTAACAAGACTAAACATCAAACAAATGATAATACAGTTTTACTTCTTCCTCTAATGAGTCTTATGGTTCTGCATCGATGTGTCAATTAACAGAATTTGTATCCTAACCAGAGAGGAAGCCATGGGTTTTGAGTCTGGGCCACTGTTGTCTTTGTACTTTGTTATTTATGATACTAATTACATACCATGATCTGAAGCCTTGTTTTTATTATGCTTGATCTCGTGCTAGTAAAAGTTACGATTTAAAATAAATGCGTTCCATGAAACTAGGAGGATGCATGGTTTATTCGTCTTGAAATGTCTCTCACTTCATATTTGTAAGTACACAGATAAAGTAAATAGCCTGTGCAGTGAACAATTACAAGTAATGAAAACAAGCGTATGGTTACTGACCTCGTTAGTTTAATACTTACCAGGCTCCCAAAGCATGTAATAAACCATATTTTACGTGTTTATTTCTGCTACTAAATCCATTGGCGTCTTCCTTCTTTAACCTTGTAATTATCTGGAAATAGTTTGTGTTGATGAGCTGTTTTGAACTCTGTTTTGAACCTTGCTGTTGTTTGTGGATACAAAAATTTAACCCAGACCCCCATTGACTTGATGGTCTGGCACGGCCGCAAATCTCTCCAAAGCCGACAAAGACGGACAATTGCCTTTTTGTTATCAGACGTGTCCTCCGCTTGCGACGGATTGCCAAAATGCTTCTACAAGTTTTTCTGTCTCTCGTAAATTCATTTAATTCCTGAATGGTCAGACTAGACCATTTTTGGTTTTTTTCTACTCTCCTATTTTTTTTTATTGTCCTGAGCCTTATCAGTGCCCCCTCCCTCCCGACGGAACGAACCATGAAATGTCGTCGTAGAACACAAATCGTGAGAAGCTAGGACTGTCGACGCTGGAGTCCCCCAAGGTACAGTGTTTGACCCTCCCCTGTTTCTCTACCACATCAATAATCTCCTAGAAGCAATAAAATCACAAGTCAGACTCTTACCTTATGACTGCCTCATCTGTAGGGAGATCAAGGAGTTCAGCGACCATCACACCCTACAAGCGGACTTGAAGAACCTGGAAGCCTGGGCACAGAGATGGGGAATGCGCTTTAACGCAAAAAAAAAATGCTTCGTCATGTCCGTGGCCCGCACCCAAACGTCTCACTTTATGTACTCCCTGGAAAACAACATCCTACAGAAGGTCACCTCGAACCCCTATCTTTTCTCCGACAATCTGTCCTGGTCTAACCACATAAATAACATCACCAGGAAGGCAAACTGCACACTTGGCTTCCTCCACAGGAATCTTGGGCCTTGGCCCACCGCATGCAAATGCAATGCCTTCCCAGCCTTTGTCTGCCCTCTTCTGGTGTACGGAGCCATTACCTGGGACCCCTAATTCAAGCATGACATTGACAAGATGATGCGAGTCCAAANAACCAAGAATCATCAAGAAGATGGAGTTGAAAGACTGTTGACAGGGGAGCATAAAATACTGCAAAGGTGGAAAAGTTATTTTGAAGACATCATGAAAACAGAAAACCCCACAGAGCCAAGGGAATAGGAAGCAAGGAGGACAGGTCGCGAATTTGGGCTAAAGACAAAAGTAAAGTAAAAAAGGGTCCTGACAACATCACCATGGAAGTTTGGGAACGTCTTGACATATATAGTTTAGAAAATTGCACGAAACTTTTCAAGTTCTTGTTCAAGCAGCTTCTTGTTTGCAAGAGAAAGTGTGGTCATAACCGTGTACAAGAACATTATTTGACACATCAACTTGATTCGTCAGTAGTTCAGCACAAGAGTGCTGGAACTACAGAGAAATAAAGCTTATGTTTCATACAATGAACCTGTGGGAATGGTTGCTGGGTGCAAGGCTGAGACAGGAGGTCAGAATATGGGAACCAAAATACAAAAAAAAAAATCACCAGAGATGCGCTATTTTCTCCACGTGTGCTAACGGAGAGGTGTCGGAAAGGACAGAAAGAATTACATTGTGTGTTTGTTTACCAAGAGAAGGCATATAATAAGGTACCAAAAGAATAAATTTGGCATTGCATAAGGCAATCAGGAGTAACAGAAAAGTATATGAACTTGGTACAAGATATGTATAAGGGTAGTATGATTGCCATGCGAAGTGCTGCAGGACTGACCGAATGGTTCAAGGTTAAGATCGGTGTGGACCAAGGGTCAGCTCTAAGCCCCTTTCTATTTGTCATAGTCAAGGATACACTGACGGAGGAGGTAAGAAAAGAGGCAGCATGAAAGATGTTCTTTCCGTATGACATTGTGCTGTGTAGCGAGACAAAAATTGGTGTAGAGAAGGAGCTTGAAAAATAACATGATGCCTTAGGTAAAAGAAAAATGAAAGTAAATAGAGCAAAGACGGAATACCCAGTCTTTAACGGAAGAGAAGAGAATAAAATGTGAATGCAGGGATGGAAAGTAAAAAGGGTTGAAGACTTCAAATACATAGGGTCCACGGTGAAGAGTGACAGTGACTGCAACAGGCTGATGATATAGCGAGCGCAGGCTGGATAGAACGGAAGGAGAAAAGTAACGGGAGTGATGTGCAATGGAAGACTATTTGCTGAAGTAAAAGGAAAAGTTTGCTGGACGGCAGTTAGGCCATCATTATTGTATAGACTTGAAACAGTGTCAACAACCCAAAGGCAGGAAGCTGAGCTAGAAATTGCAGAACTTAGGATGCTTGGATAATTACTTGAAGTTACGCGGCTGGATAGGATCCGTAACGAATATATAAAAGATACAACTCATGTTAGGAGATTGAGAAACAAGTAAATGGAAGCAAGGCTTGGGTGATTCGGACATTTGATTAGGAGAGAGGAAGTATATGTTGGTAGGAGAATGATAGACATGGATGTGCTGGGGAGAAAAAAAGCAAGGAAGACCAAAGAGGAGAAATATGAGTGTGATGAGAGAGAGAAGTAGAGGAATAGGAGTACAGGAACAGGACTCAGAAGACCGTGGAAAATGGAGGTGATTGATCCGCCATGCCGAGCCTTAAGGGGAGCAGCTGAAAGTCAAAGAACACGAATATCAAAGTAGAGTAGGCAAAGTTTGAAGATATTCTTCTCTTGTAAAGGTCAAGAGTTGTAATATGCAGTCCTATTTGCAATGCGAAAATTCCATTCAATTAGCAAGTCAGCACGAAATGGTCACGAGAGATAGAATGGAGCGCAAATAGGACTAGTCAGTATTAATGGAGAGTAGCTTATTTATTTTTTCTGATTAATACCTTGTTTATTCATAACTAATATAGTAATGGTCTATATGATACAGTTTATTCTGTTCCGCCCTAAGATACAAAAAAAATTAACTTGACACGATTTAGATGTATATCACGCGTTTTCAAACATTCTGGCAAGGGTTTTCATGTGCTATCGATAAGCATGAAGAACTATAAAAAATACGGAGTTTGACATATCTTATCTATTCATCGAAAGATCAAGTTAAAAAAGGCCATTAAAGGTTTAGAGCTAGCAGAAGAAAACTACGATGGTGAAAAGAAAATCCCGAAACCATGATTAGTGAAAGCCCAGCAATCAATCAGGACACACACGCAAGAGCTTTTAACCTTGGCAACAAAATGAATGTTAGAGAAATTCATGACAGTCACAAAGTGTACATTAGGGGATTGAAACCTTTAGGATAACTTCAGAGGAGTATGGAAATTTACTTATACCCGTAATAAATGCAAGAATGATGAACGAAATTGGACATCAGGTACCAGGAAATCCACGGACGATCTCTTGGAGATTAATTCAAAATTCGTTTTAACGAAACAATGGTGGAAAAGGAAGTTTAATCACCCTGGCCATCAGGCACTTCCAGCTTCACAAAACAAGCGTAAGAGTGGTACATTTGTAAAAGGGAACATTGCAAAAAAAACAACAACAAATAAAAAGTAGTTTGAAATAAGAGACTTGTAAGAAAATAAAACACAGCTACTTATAACTAGGTGGATGAGATATTGGAGGAAAGGGAAAACGGAAAAAAAGAGAAGACTTGAGTTGCCATGGCATCGAAAGGACAAGGGTATGTTCTATGATAAACCACCAGAGGAGTCGTTTATAGTGAAGATGAAGGTAAAAGGATTGAAGTTAAACATATTGTTTGAGGGTGAAAATTAACAAAGCTGTATCACACATGGTTTAAAGGAAAAGCTTGGGTTTAAAGAACAAAGGAAGGAGACAATCAATGTGAACACTTCCGGAATAGATAAGTCGATAAAAAATAAATGTGATCTAGTTAAGGTTTATGGTAAAGTAGGAGATAATGCTCAACCGCTTCTAAGGGGACCATTATGGAAAAAAGCTCAGCATGACCTTTTAATGGTATCCCTGTCATTGAAATTAGGGGTTCATTTTAATCTCTTTATATTTTTAAGCCTTGTATTTTGTATTGTATCTATTCCATGTTGTAAAAGTTTAAAAATATACGTTGCAATTGATACATGTATAAATCTATACATACATATATACTTACATACATGCATACAGTTCAAGGACTGCAGTCTCAGGTGTGAAAATATTCTAACTGATGTTAAAGATTCTCCTGAGACAGTTTTGATGAAACCTTTCCAAGAGCTTCAGATGTCGCCTATATGCAGCCCATGTTTCTGAGGCATATAACAAAGAAGTAAGCACACATGCTTTATAAACACTAATCTTTTTCTTTGATGTAATTCCCCGATCTGACCATACCCGTTTCTCCAACATACCAAAACCAGAACTGGCCGTGGCTATTCTGTAATTTATTTCAGCTTCCAGAGTGCAACTCCTGCTTAGCGTACTACAATGATATACAAAACTATCAGTAACCTTTAACCTCTTTCCAGAAACTAGAATATGTGGCTCAGCAAATGGGACTCCAACTGGAGGTGAACACAAAACTCAAGTCCTCTTGAGACTTGAGTTATGTGTTATGTGTGAAACCGTATGCATATCCCTACATCACATTCCTTAAAAGCCTGAAAAAGCACCAGAGCAAAGTAGATTGAGAAAAGAGTAGGCGCCAGCATGTCACTCTGTTTTACACCATTCTCAACTGATATTGGTTCTGATAGTGAGCCATTGAAGCTTACTCGGGCCTTCATTTTATGGTGTAACTGTTTAACCATCTCTACAAAACTTGCAAGATATCCAAGTTTCATAAGAATCGTCAAGAGTGCACTACGATTGATGGTATCAAAAGATTTGATCAGATCAAGAAAGAGTTGATATATTGGTACCTGCTGCTCCATACATTTCTCCTTAAATTAGCGAGCAGTGAATATCATATCTGTTGTCCCATGTCCTGCTTGGAAACCACATTGAGTCTCTGAAATGATAGTAGGACAGATCCAAACCATCACCCGATTTGACGGAATCTTTGAAAGAACTTTTTCCGCCGCTTCAAGAAGGCTGATACGTCTACAATCACCACAGTCAGACTTTAATCCCTTCCCTTTACAAATAGAAAGCATTATCGCGTCCACCCAATCTTAAGGAACAGTCCTGCCATGCCATACAGCAAGGATGAGCATATGAATTGCATTAGCAAGGTTATTTCCTCCAAACAGCAGTAGTTTGATGGGTATCCCATCCAATCCTGGGGCTTTCCCAGAGTTAACCTCTTTCATGGAGTTTTTTGTCTCATCAATACTTAGATCTGTAATCATCTTCTAATTGATGTCCTTTTGAGGTTGACTATCAATAACTAATTCATCTAGTTCTGGTGGATTATCAAACAGGTCAGTAAAATGTTCTATCCGAAGTGTCATAATGCTTTCAGCACCTTTGACCAGCGTAGAACCATCTTTAGATCTCACAGGCACCATTCTTGGAGGTTGTGGTCCAAACACTTGTCTAATTTTATTGTACAAAGCTTTTGAATCTTTCAAGTGATATGCTTTCCAAATGTCGGCTGACACTCCGGACCACCATTTGTTCTTTATGTGACGAATCTCATGCTGTAGGTTCGATTCTGTTTCCTTGAAAGTTCTTTCCACATATGCTCTAGATGAACCGGAAGTACACAAAAGTTGCTCATGAAGCCTGGTTTTCTCATCCAGGTGACTGGTAATTGCAACATTATTCTCATCAAACCAGTCTCTATGTTTAGCCTTTCTAAGGCCAAGTACATCAGCACCTGTGGTGTACACTTGTGATTTGAACTGTTCCCCAGCTCCATCAATGTGATGTTATTTAATTTATTTCTGAGAGTTTCACGTGCTTTTTCATTTTGTAACTTAGAAACATCAATGCACTTGGGTACTTTTAATCCAGTTGCTCTTACCTTCTTCCTGATATGCATCTTAACTTTAGCACAAACAAGTTTATGGTCAGTACCACAATCTGCATCCCGCATAACGTTTACTATACACATATCTTGAATGTCACGTTTTCGTGTGATGATGTGGTCTAGCATGTGCCCATGTCTTGATGTAGGATGTATCCATATTACCTTGTGGACAAGCTTTTGTTGAAAGAAGATGTTACATACTGCCAGTTTAAATTCTGTACACAGCTGAAGAAGAAGAAGGCCATTATCATTAGCCTTACCAAGATCATATCTCCCTAAAACATCCCAGATGTTATGATCTCTCCCAACCCGTGCATTAAAGTCATCGAGTATCAGCAGCTTATCTGCCTTTGGTATTCCTGTGACACAATTCCTCAAATCTTGATGAAACGCCATAATGATATCTGGCTACTATCCAGTGTAGGAGCACACACTGAAATAACAGACATGTAACGATCACATCTAGAACAGACACTAACTCCATAAAGTTGCTTCAACTAGGTTGTGTCTGTGTCCGTATAGCAAAACCTATTCCTCCATCCTTTTTCATTCCTTCAGGCTTGCCTTTCAAGAAAAAAGTGCATCTAGCACCTCTTTCAGTAAGCTGATCTTCTTCACTTAACCGAGTCTCAGATAAAGCAGCAATCTTCACTTTGTACTTAGCCAATTGCTTGGTAACAACAGCTGTTCTTCGTCCTGAAAAAGCAGGCTAAATGTGGGTGTTTTTTCTTTTGTTTCCCCTGCAAGTTTAAACAGCCGTCAGATGCAGGTAGCTGACCAGCTTCCGATTGAACAGACGATGTTTAGGTCACCTTTTCTTTACCCTTCGCATAATCTGGATAAGCAGCTTTGTCCCTAAAAAGGGATGCTAAGTCACAAAAAGCTCCACCCAAGTTAGTTCCTGTTCAGCAGAACTAATAACGGTGTTAAGATGAGCTCTGAGCCGCCTGTGTGCAGAATTGTGACTGCATACCTCCAGCTTGTTAAGTCTGTACACGTCACCACTACTCCATCGCCACAGGACTTTTGAAGAGATTTCTGTACATAAAAGATCTCAACGACATATGCTTGTATCACCTTCTGAGCTTCCACAGTTATGACTCAATGTCAAGCAAGTGCAAGATAACTGGTAATTATATCAGCCGCAGATTTCACTGAGTGTCCTCAGATTTTCTGTCAGGGTGTCTTTCTCTTAGAGATATGGTACAACAGCAACTAAGGGGTCTCTCGCTCCCAAACGTAGTAACGACCATTGAAGTTATTCACCTCAATCATTGACGATAAACCGTTCACCTGCTTGACGAGTTGGGTTTTTTTTGTTTGTTGATGAGTACCAGCTGCATATCCGATATCCTGCTGCTGATACCTTCACCTGTGACCCTGGTAGGATGGATTTTGGGTGTTATAATTTGCCAAAGGGCAACCCACGATTTTGTTCGATACGCCTTATTTCAATATTCATCGCTAACCCCATATATTGACGCCCTTCCCCTATCCGCAACCTGGGGACCCGGTGGATGGGTGTTGTCATCACCACACCACACATATATACAAACATACATACATACATACATACATACATACATACATACATACATACATANAACCGTTCACCTGCTTGACGAGTTGGGTTTTTTTTGTTTGTTGATGAGTACCAGCTGCATATCCGATACCCTGCTGCTGATACCTTCACCTGTGACCCTGGTAGGATGGGTTTTGGGTGTTATAATTTGCCAAAGGGCAACCCACGATTTTGTTCGATACGCCTTATTTCAATATTCATCGCTAACCCCATATCTTGACGCCCTTCCCCTATCCGCAACCTGGGGACCCGGTGGATGGGTGTTGTCATCACCACACCACACATATATACAAACATACATACATACATACATACATACATGCATGCATCATGCTATTCGGTAGAGACATTGCTTTTCTCTACTTTTTGTTCCCCAATTTTCGCTTAGACATAAACTAGAACACGCATTTAACAGCCCTGAAACAGGCTGATAGCCAAGACAATAACGATAAGAATATCATTATGTTAATCGACGCAGCTTTTTAATTTGATTTCTTTAAAGGTGAAGTTATCAAGAGGAGTTATGGACTTTAAGATTAGAGAAAAATAACTATTTATGGTTGACAATTGTTTTAGACAGCCAGTCACTAAAAGTGACGGGCTTTCTTGATCGTCTCTTTGTGTTCAGTATTGAAGAAGAAACATTCTTGCTTTCATCTTTTTTAGTCCTGGGCCTTGGGTCCAGTCGAGTGCCAACCAAATTGCTATCCACCGAAATTAACGTTATTTTGATGACGATTGTTAAGTTCTGTACCACTAATCCTTTACTGATGTAATGAGTTACATGATACAGTTTATTCTACTCCGCCCTACGGTACAAAAACCTCCTCTCATCACCGAGCGAATGGGAATGATCCTATATTCGTTATCTTCGAGACTTTTGATAAAGGTTTCTGCTATGTTAATCTTCTACTAACATTAAAACATTTTGTACTTTCTTTTCAGTATATGTTCCGTATATTGTTTTAGCGGATGATGGACAACACCTCCAGGCTCAACCTAATAAACTCAAAATCTTAACAGAATTTTACTCCAACTTTGATTTTGTTTCTTAGTTTTTTAACTGTCACTATCCCTTTATATGGAGGGAATTTCATAAAGAGCATACAAGACCAATGAAGAACTACTAAGGCAAGCACAACAGAGAAGATTAATCATAAAAATTCTAAAAAACAAACCAGGCAGTTGGAGTGTTTGGGAAATACAGTTAGGAAAAGAGGGCCAGAAAATAAGATCGACTTGGGAAAATACTGGGAAAGAAAACCAGAGAGACACAAAATTTTTCCTGCATAGACCACCAAATACAAAGCTATCTCAACACCAGGTCAATATTGAAAGGAACTGTGTGGAGACTTGAAACCCTAAGTTACAAAAAACAGTCATTGCATAATTGAAAATGAGCAAAAAGTAAAGTTGAAAAAATAGTTAAATTCGGCACATAAATTCGTTAGATATTAATTGCATCTTCATTGCAGTTTTGCTCTCAGCGTCAGTATCACCATCTTCATTGTAAAACTCTGAAAATGGTGAATGAAAGGATTCTCTAGAATCCTTTCATTCATCATTTTCTAGAATTCATTAATCTTCTTCACCAAAAATATAAAAAACAGCAGGTGATCTTTGGAGTATTCTCTTTTAACCACATTGCCCATTAACTGTCACCTTGCATCATATCCACAATTCTATCAAAGAAGTTTGTTAAACATTGCGGTTTGTCAGGCACTAGATAAAAATTCTACATTTGCATTTCTCAAGCATTCATCTTTTTTCATACATGATAAAGAATTTACCTTTTTCTTGGCCTCTTTATTGAAATTGTATTTATAGATGAGCTTCGAGCATTAAAGCAATGAGTGTTTTTCTCTCTTCATATACACAACTTTTTCAACTTTGTTTATCTAGAAATAACTCTGTCCTTCTTTGTTTTCAGTTCTATGAATTTATGTTTGCGAGTATACGAAGCTATGCAACCACATTAGGTAAAAGTTGGTATCTTGAAACAACTTCACATTGCTTAAGTCCTAAACAACTATACAGCTCACTGAACAGGTATTATCGGCAGTTTCCTTTTTAAAACAAAATAGCTTCACTCTAATCTTGATGCAGGATCAATTTAGGAATACTGCGTAGAACAAGTGTCAATGTCTAGTATTTAGGTGGTTACTAATGATTGGACACAGCAAGGTATCTTCGTGGCCTCATTTTTTAAAGGCTGATCCTTTTTTATTTTACGCCACTCTTTTCTGCTCCGAATTAAAAACCTGATCCTTACGGGTGGCACTTTCATTTTTTGGAGGAAATATCTTGGCTAGAAGTGTCGTCTTGAACTAATATCAAAATATTTTATCCAAAGTAAATCCAAGTGTTTACTGCCAAGTATCTATATCACTCTTGTTCCTTTGCTTGTGGTATGGTCTTAACAATCATACCTTAGCCCTGCCATTACACCAAGAATCCTTTGAAGGTAGCGCAAGTCTTGTGTAATACATCAATGTTCTTTTCCTGTGGCTCTCGTGCTCCCCGAGATAAATTTTCATGGCGACCCAACTGTAGCTTGTGGCTCATGATTTAGATATAAGAAAAGTACCCTGTAAAAGATAATCACACATCGATTCCGTTTTAACTTCTCTTTCTTACTCTTTCATTGCCTCTTTTGGCATTTTTACACTGCACCACCGACATGATACAAGCTTGTGGTTGGAGTTACTCTGTAAATTACACTGTATCAATATTTTACATTTTTCAACTTTCTGTTTCAAAACCAAAAAGGAAATGCTGTCGAACAGATCTTTGTCCATCCAAACTTATTCAATATTGCCTGTCATTGAGTACCTTTTGCTCTATTCCTAGATTGCAGTCACGCTTCTCTTGCAAGCAAGGTCCTTATTTTTTGTTGTTGAGACAATCTTGGATAATATCACTATATGCTTCTGAACATTCAGTGAGAATCCAGCAGCTTCAACAGATACAGCATAACAAATCATATACAGGTAATTTCCTGTGATCTTATTAAAACATAGTCACGTTGACCAGTTAATTATGGAAATGACCTGTCTGAGTACGAGAGGTCTTTATTTAGCTTCAGGTCACAAAAATTCCATCCTGTTTCAGCATGCCCAGTTCTTCAAGTAACAAATGGGAAGAGTTTGGATTATCTTAAACGACAACTGGGTTTAGAAAGCATCATTTTTATCACAGAACCTAAGTACGTTTGGGAATTCTCAGCTTAAAAATGATCCCACCTTTAATGCTGCAAAGTTTAGGAATAAACTTCAAAAGCCCTACACTGAAATCCCTGTTTTAACAGCACCTGATAGACCAGACGATCGAATTTTCAGGTAAAGGGCTGCCTTGACATATTTTGGTGCTACGGCTAAAGTGAAGCTTTAGCTGAAGCCTTCTAAAAATTATGGTTGCCAACATTCCAATCAGTATGGGTTATGCTGCACAGCAACGTAATCACAAAACAAGACGATTGCGCTCAACGCATAGAACCAACGACCCGGACTTTGGATCCAAGAATAAGAATCGTATGCGAATAAGGAAAATTATCAGAATTCAGCTGCTTATCGTGACTATGTTATTAAATTGTTGGTTACAACTGACAATGAATTCGAGAACGCCGTTACCGACCGTGAGAAATCAATATAGATTTGAAGGATGTAAAGGAAAAAAGGAACAAGCCAAAAAAAACGTTTAAGCCAGTTCCTGAGTGCATTCGGTAAACCTGAGAGGATTTTAAAAAAGAAAGCAGCAGATGCACAAGTACCACTACAGGTACATATTCGGTACGTGGGGAAAACGTAATCTCTATAAGCCCCAGGAACGTCGAATGGAGAAATAAGTCAAAGTTTGGGGCAACAACCTAAGCACGCGGTAAAACGATATCAAATGAAGTCACAGGAGTGGTAAGTTGTTGGTCCGCTTCGAAATAAATTAGATACAAATGAGGGATTGTCAACAGTAGACACGTTAATTAAACATTATCACTTGACCATCCGGTAAAGTCATCAATATCAGCCTTTCCATAAGCAGCAGCCAACTGTGGGGCTAAATTGTTACCCTGTCAAAATATCCCAGGGAAACACAGGCTTATTCAAGGGACCTATGTGAAAGAAGTACTCGGGTTGTCATCAGTTTTTTTCAAATTACAGGTACTTCAGTGTAATCATCATTAGGTGGAGATTTACCCAAGGGGCCTGGAAGCATTTAGTATTCCACAGAAAACGTTCTCTGCTGTCGTGGTACAATCGTTGTTTGAAAAATTACTAGGTGCGACGACGGTCAACCTCACAATGTCGGATCAAGAGGGCCTGGATGAGACATCACCGGCCTTTGACGTGCCCTGCTAAAACAAATAAAGCTGCATGACCGTGGTCAGAGCCAAAATGACGCTAGTCTGGACGAATGCTTCAACAAGTGCTCAGGGTGCTGTTCAAAATCGAAGTGCAGCACGCACGGTATAATTGTTGCGCAAAACTGGCGGCACCTCGTTTTTGGGTGTAAAAAATGAGGAAAAGAAGTCTACTGTGGGCATACTAGTACAGGCAGTTCATCTTTAGGCATTTTATAAGGATGAAGCCGAACGGGGCAGTTGGCGAACATTTCATACGATTAACGCCTGGGGGTGGTTCTATAACGACCCCTTACACAGTACGGTGGGTCTTTCTGCTGCAAGAACAAATTTAGTTGCTTCCGATATTGATTTACTAGGTATCACGTTTTCCAGGTTGTTAGATTATGATTCACTTTGCATAAAGCCACTAGAAAAAGTTTATGAGCTTACCCTAGGCAGGATTAGGCTTTAAAACATTAAGGTAATGTCTTATAATTTCCGTCGAAGCAGGACCATACGCCAGTTCCCCCTACCCCCACTAATTATAATCATTGTATGTGACGGTTGAACAGAGCCTACGTCATCGACGCTTGATCTCTAAATTCATAACGCACAAGTCGTCAATTTGACAGTGTTCATTGCATTTACTGAAAAGAAGTTAAGAAATGGAGAAAAAACAAACAAACAAAAAAGCTTATCTTCTGAACAACAAAGAAAGTAATTATCTTCGTGGTGACTGATCACTTTTATTGCTTTTTAATGAAATGTATAATAGACCATAAACTTATGTCAACTATTGCAGTACGGCCCTTTGGGAGATTTGGGCAAAATTATCTTTATTCAAAGTCATACAAATTATAACCTATAGTTGATACGTTTTCGCTACAAAAGCATCGGAGAACAAGGCTCGGATTGTGATGTCCATTGATAAGTTATTCAAAAACATTCATAAAAAAGTAGCCACGATTTAAGATGTTGGAGTCATTCTAAATCACCGAATTTGATCTCTCGTCGAGCACGACAGCAAATGCATAACGAGCAGTCTTCTAATGCACAATGACCAATTGCCAGATTTCTTATCGTATTCGATCTGTCTTTTCAAAAAGAAGATCAACGTAATATTGTTTTTTCAAGTTAATATCAAACAATTATGCCACTTGTCAAACACCAGATTTTCGGTCAAAATAACATAAATCCAAAACAATTTAACCAAGACCTGGCAAACCTTCTCGGTCTCGATATGATAGAATCTCCTATTCATCAGCGCTTAAACAGTAATAAAGTCTACAGCACCTCAAAGTACGCTGATCGTCTTAACATCAGCAATGAGAAAAGTAACACATGCGTGCAAAGCAAAATCGAATACAGCGTATGAAATAAAGCTGGAATTTCCATGCTGTAAGGTATCTTTGAAGGCAGATATGAACGAAGAAAAAGAAGGATGAAGCATCCTGGATATTTTGGGGGTGGGGGAAATTTTATGTTTAAATAATGCATTTCAAACTTACACATAGGGGTGCTTGGTAAATCGAGGAAGAAAAAAAGCAGAAACGCGAAAATGGAAGGAAAATAAGGAAGTCAAACCACATGATAAGAAAAACTATAATACACTCTTTCACACCAAAACAATATTTCTTTTCTTCAGTAAATCGTCACTTTACGGGGCATGGAGTTTAATCGATGAAGAGCCCTTTTTTAGATGGGATGATGAAGCGAAGAGTGTATTTAACTTGAACCAAAAAAATGGAAAGTTATCACCAGTCACCTATACCAGTCATGCCAAAATGTCTGGCTAATTAGCAAACATTGTTAACGATATCGTTATCTGTTATTTTCCTCATTGAAAAAAAATCACTTTTATGCCTGTTGTTTTTTTTTACTTACAAGTTTTTTAGAATTGCAACAATTTCTAATTCAAACTGACCTCAAATGTTATCCTTACACAAATGATAGGTAACTCACTGCACTTAAATGCACAACAACGGATTAGCTAACCGGTGCAATTCGCATGGTGTGAAAAATTTGTAAAGTAATTTGTAAATATTAATAAAGCAAGAAAAAGTTGGACAATTGAACATGAAAAAAGCAAAATACATCGACAGTGCTTCTGCGCACTGGCCTGTTAATGAATGAATGATTTTTTATATTCCAAAGTTCAACGTGAAAAACCGCCATTCGTCGTCATTAAACAGGGTTGTCCCATTTTTCTAATAATATGCCCTTCCCCCAAAGGTTTTAACCATTCCCATCACCAAAGCTAAGATATAAGAAACTTACATACTTCTGGAACCTGTCTATGACTTACAGTAAATAACGCTATTCAAACAACGCCATCATATGGCCTAAGCTATAACTTATTCACCAATAATAGGCTCGATCTGGATAGGCTGGATCTGTTATCACACTAAAAATGTTCATTGTGTATGACAAATAAAAAGGAGTACACTCTTTAGTACCCTTTAAAAATGTCACAGCAGCCTAAACATCCACTCTCCAATTTACGCGATCGGGACGCCAAAAGGTTTTTCAGGAAAAAAAATGCGTTCTACGAATGCTTCCTCTGGGTTATCGACTTTCAACTTCCAACACTATCTGAATAACTTGAACAAGAATTCTTAAAATCAATGGCGTCCTGTAAAGTTCAAGTGCTAGTATAATGCTGGAAATAACTGCGCTGTAGTCAATGGATCTTCAAAAAGAATTTATTATATTATCATCAGTTTTCAGCTATGGTCTTGTCAGGTGAATGACAAAATACAATTTATGAGAGCTGTTATCTATTATCCTACTCAGCATATTACTTGCATTCCTACCTTACTTCCTGCTACAGCAGTCTTATGCCCGCCAGTTGTTCATGAAATCTAGCATACAAGATTAATCTAGTTAACTATATACAAAAGCTTAGGAATACAACCTACCATTACTAATTCGAAAAATTCGCATGATAACACTGACTACACCATCCAAAGCTAAACATATATATATCATATATATTGTATATATTTATACATATATATTATATATACATATTCAATTATTATTTCAGTACTTTGCCCTTAACAATTAGGACTTATTAGTGGCTAATCAGAAAAGTTATGAAAAGAAAAACCTGCACAAGTTGGATATACGACTCTTCCTATTCTGTAATCAATCAATAATGCCCGTGTTTTAAAATCACAAGCTTATAGAATATGTAGCTTTACGATAATGACAACTCACACAATCATTTCCACAACTGACTACTCATTGTATGTCCTGGGCCCTGCATATTTCCTACCGGTGATGGACCGAATCCCCCCATGGGAGGCCCATTAACAGCAATCGGTTGTTGATTATGCATCATCGGTTGGTTAGGATTCCACCCTTGGCCTGCTCCATAATGATGAGTCACATGACCACCAAAATTGTTTGCTTGATTTGGTCTCATCTGGGCGTGTCCCATACCTATTTGATTTCCACCAAATCCTGCTTGATGCAGTGAAGGCAGTGAATGACTTAAATGTAACTGATTCATTTGGGCATTCAAGTGGTGTTGGTTCACCTAAAAGAGCAAGGGGAGAAAAATTTGCTTCGTTATATTTAGTATATATATAAATATATAAATCCAGTATAGTATACAAAATAACTAGACAAATTTAGCAGTTACTACTAGTTTCATGTTTTCTTAACAATCTTCAAACTGCAATCTATCTCTCTCTCTCTCTCTCTCTCTCTATATATATATATATATATATATATATATATATATATATACCTCTGATGTGAAAGGGAAATTCCGTGGTCACCCAAAAAAGCGTTGGATGGCCAACATCATGGAGGAACTGGCTGCTGATCGTGTTGCATGGAGCAGTGCCATCAACTCCACCACAGAAGAGACAGAAAGGCGTCAAACCCCAGATGCTGGGAAAAGAAGACGTAAAACAGTGCAGTAAGTAAGTAAGTAGTCCACATATGTCTGATGTAGTCGCTTAGCTGAGTCTTTGGGCTGCCAATTCCTCTTTTGTCAATAACCATGGCAAGAGTTTCTTCAAGGCTCTCGTGTCTCAGCATATGAACGAAGATAAATTGAATTCAGCAGTCTATTTCATTTTTGGTTTAGTTATTCTGATACTTACACTGAAATGTTAAAATTGCTACAAATTTTAGTTTAAAACTTTAAAACTATAACTACCCCCACTCGACCAACAAAAGACACCAAAACACAAAATATCTACAAAATCAGCGGAT
>RDPX01000099.1:1132836-1159234 GCA_003991215.1 Morbakka virulenta | reverse complement strand
CTACTGGAATATTTTTATTTGTACATTTCCTGACGAGTGAGTAAAATCAGGAAACAGGCTTGTCGAAATGGATAGTGTAGTTTTTTTTATTCTTTCTAACTTATTATATCTGTTATTACGCTCTGCATTTATGTATCGAGCACTCTAATATGGTTAACCAAATCGAATATACCATATATATATATACAACAAAGAAGTGGAAAGCATATATATATGTTTATATTTATATATATATAATCAATGGAGTATGATTGCTATATGGTGAAAATTGTATGTAAGATGCAATATTCAAAAGAAAAATGAGTCAATATATAGAATGAATAAGCATGTCAATGGCCAATGATGTAAGAGTAGGATAAGCAAAGCAAGGTTATATAGAGGTTAAAGATCAGAGCATATATGGTATCAAGGGGACTAGAAAACAGAATTAGTGGGTTCATTCATCTTAAATGAAACAACTTGAATCATCAGTCGTGGACCACAACAATCATTCCAGGAGTTACTATCAAAATGATTATGTAGCTGTCGCTCCCCAGCAGCATTGATCTGATGCCACCTTCAGAGAGTTTTTATGGCTCAAAAGAAAATTAGTTATTGATGTAGAAGTGCAACATAACTATCAAGATACAATATCTGAGGGAGAAATAAAGGGTGAAAATGACAGTCAAAAATGACAAATATTGTGCTTATAATATATATAAACACAACACATACAAATTTCAATAGAATTAGAGTACCTACATCTATTTGTTCTACAGTCCATGAATCCAAATTGACTGACTTTACTTTTGATATGTGCACACCTAGGTTTCTGTGAATACCAGCACACCGGATACAAAGGAAGACACCAAGGTTCCAAGATGACCATCTTGGTCCTACAATAGAACACAAATAGTTAATCTGTTTTTCTAAACAAACATTACACAACATTATCATATTCCCTAATTCCATTTAATTTTTAGTACTGCACACATCGGTTTTATGGTCTGTTACAAATGTAAACCAAGTTTTCATAGTTAAACTCATAATTCCAATAAACCCCAATTATTAACTGATCCCAGTCTAAATACTCCTGAACCTATGGTGAAGCCTCCAGGACATGACCTGAAGTGTGAACAATGGGTGCTCTTAAATTGATTATGATCTGGATATGGACGATATGCCAATTTCATGCATAGAATTGATCCAAGGGACAATCCATTTTGTCGTTGTGGTGAAATTCAATCCCATCAACACATATTGATTTGCCAACTGATAGGTATTCGAGGACCAAACACAACTCTTTATAACAAATTGAGCAATAATCATGAAAAAATGTGGGTCCATCAACTATATTTACATGCAAAAAGGAAGAGCTGTTTGCTAGTACACCTGCTGTTATGCGTAATTGGAGTTTTCCACTAGACAAATTTTATCTATGGACAGCTGTTTCAGCACATTAAAACAAGTGGGCTACAATGTCAAACAGTTCCCGGGAACATTTCAGACTAGCTTGCATCAACTATTCATAGAAAAAAAGCAAAAATCACAAAAGAACAGCTGGAGGCATATTTTGACTGCCATAGCCATGTTGTTCATCTCCTGCAACCTTTTGATGTTGCTTTCTTTGCACCATTAAACAAGTGTTGGGGTCACATTCTATAAGAATGGAAGTTGACTGCAAATCGCCAGAAATTCAGTACTTGACCATAAGAGGACTTTGTTAAATTACTTCCTTCTCTTTCAATGTCTGATTAAAAATTAAGGACTAGGTTGAGCTTGTGGATTAGTTCTATTTGCATCAAATGCAGTTTACAAAAAATTGCCCAGTGAAAATGCTCTTAGTCACCTTGCAACAAGTGAAGACTTCTTGATGTGGAGCATGGTAAGGCTGTTCAGCTTCCTATTCAGATAATGACTCTGAATACAAAATGGATTCTGAGACCAAGACTGAAAAGTGTGATATATCACAACCCAGCATTGGCTCTGATGGATCCCAATCTGATGACTAAAACTGCCCTAAATCACCAAAGTAGTTTTTCATACAGTACCAATCAATGACTGGCTTGTATGCATTTATAATGTACAAATATACCCATTTAGAAAAGTACTATATTGACAAAGGTACAAGGAAGAATGATCCAACTTAAGAAGTTTATTTCATATGTCTGCAGCATTTACAGGATCCTGTCTTCAAATCAAAATTAGTAGAAATAACTTTAAAAAATCACACTATATAAAAGACGTGCTGCAAAGTTCACCCATCTCAGAGTAGCTGTTTGCAATTAAGTATCACATCTGATATTCTGCTGTCAATATGATATTGGCAGCAGGTTATTGGATGTGCAGATGGCAATCATCAACAAACCACTGCTTTGATAACTGTAGAACACAACACCAATGAACAAATTATCATCAGTGAATGAGATGAATGAGCTTCAATGGGAATCACTGCATTCAGGAGTGGCAGACTCCTTAGCTGCAGTTGTACTACTTCTCCAAGACAAGGTCACTCTGACCTAAACCCTGATGTGTACATGATGAATGTACGTGATGAATGCATGAGCAAGAAACTCAGAGTTATGTACTTTTATCAGAAATATTGAAATATAATTTTAACTTACAACAATACCACTAAAAGTTTAAATAAAACTAACACAAAAATCCAAGTATGTATGGTTAAGTGAAGGAAGTGAAGCTCTATGCAACTAAAACAAAAACAAAAAATTAAGGGGTGGGTACAAAATAGTCTTGCATGAAGAAATGTAACAAAAGTATCAAGTGTAACTGCTTGGCTTAATAAAACAAGTGAGGTATACTCAATAAATTGGAAAATATCTGGAAATCCAACACCAACTATGCCAACCTGGTTGATTAAAGGAATAATTAACCTCCAGGTGACAAAAATGAGTTGCTTTGTGAATGGGTATCATACCTCTCAACATAACTCAACATAACAAACAATGGAACATCTTCAGTGGAAATTCCTCCAGCAGAAAATGATCTCCAAGTCAATAATAATGGTTTCAGCTTTATATTGAATGATCTATTCAAAGTGTTAAGGACTATGGAGCAAAATAAACTCCCTGGAATTGACTCTGTAATTGCAGAAGCACTGAAATGTTGTGGGGGTGATTTACATTCTGCACTCTTGTCTACATGTAATTCCATATTGGTCTAGAGCTCCCTCATCAATGGAGAGAAAACATCAAAGTCACTCTTAAAAAAAAAAGCAAACCCCAAAAACAAAAAAACCCCAACCCACAATGAATGATTTTAGAGGAATTTTTCTCATGTCAATTGTCAATGAAAGCTATAACAAAATGATACTCAGTCAAATATATGATCCTATTGATGAAGTATTAAGACCATTTCAGGCAGGACTTGGGAAATCCAGAAATTGTGATGAACAAACACACTTTCTAAAATGGGTTATTGAAACACATTGCTAAAGGAAGCTTCCTATAATAGGCACATTAATAGACTTCAAGTGGGATTTTAACTATGTTAATACAGAAATTATGTGAAAACTACTACAAAACTATGAAGCACCCTGAAAAATTGTGAAAATCATTGCCATGATGTACTAAAACAATAAAAGCAGAGTCCTTGCTAAAAGCATGCTAAGTGAAACATGTTATTTCAACACAAATGTTCTCCATGGAGACACTTTAGGTTCATTCCTATTTTAATTGCCTCTGACTATGTTTAAAGAAAGACAAGTTCTTCACACAACCTTTAAAGAGGTCCAGAAACCATGTTACATAACCTGAATTTTTCTGACAATATTGTTATACTTCATTCTAATAAGACAACAGCTGAAGACCACCTCATAGATATTGACCAAGCTGGCAAAAAGGTAGGCTTAAAAACCAACAGAGAGAAAACCAAGAACTTTCTTGTTAATTATGAACTTAGTAACCCTGCTCCAACCAAACTTGCCAATCTTGCAGTTGTGCACCTTGGAGCCAAAATAGCCTTCTCATACCAAGACTTTAAACAGACACAATATCACTTGGAGTCAATTCCGGAAACTAGATAAAATCTGAAGGTCCACACAACTCTGCAACAAACTTTAACTATATTTTTTTAACTACTTAATCATCTCAATATTTCTTCATAGTAGAGAAACAAGGAAACTTACACAGAAGTCCAAGAATGAATTTAACTTTCTTGAAACAAACTGCTAAAGCATAATACTTAATGTAAATGCACAGATAAAGCGAGCAATTGAAAAAGTGCTAAATGGCATCAAATGAAGAGACCTTGCAAGTGAGTCATTGCAAGACAATTATGAAGTTTACACTAGTGTCTAGGAAGACCTGCAAACTCAATCATCGACAAGTATGCTCTCTATACCATTAGTCAGGGCCAATAAAAAAAGATGAAGACCACATCTTATCTAATTCAGGCAAATGCAGAAACTCACTTGAGTGGGAAAGGGGCTTGCAACATAAAGTGACCAACAGGAAGATATGAAAGGACAAAGGTCAAAGTTTAAATTACATATCCCATCTCGTAAAAGCAACACAGGCCAAAAATGCCTATCTTACCTAAGGCCAAAAATATGGAATAGCCTATCATCTGAATTAAAATCCATTAAAAATGTCAACACTTTTAAACACAAGACCAAAGAATACTATTTTCAAAATATACAGAAAGAAGAAGCCAATATATATACTCAAGCTACAGACAGTACTGTTTCGCCCTTTGTGGGTTCATCAGTGCAGCACAGAGTTTCTGAGACATAACTCTCAGGCCATGTTGCCGGAGCAAGCACAGCTTAAGAAGTTATTGTGGGATCCTGTCAGAGTGCTCAAACTACGCATGCGCAGTGAGCTCCGCATTATGCAAACAACATATATATATATATACATACATATATATATAGTGGTACATTCGATTCGGTTAACCGTATTAGAGAGCTCGATACATAAATGCAGAGCGTAATAAAAGATATAATAAGTTGGAAAGAATAAAAAAACTACACTATCCACTTGTCGAAATGGATAGTGTAGTTTTTATTATATCTTATATATATATATATATATATATATATATATATATATATATATATACTACTGACAACTCATGTTTTCACTCTCATAAAGAGCCAGGCATTCTAAAGGACATCTCACTTTAAAACACTTCAAAGTTTATATTTTTAAATTTTATCTCCCTTTTTTTTCAATTAAAAAATCACCTCTGGTCTCTCTTAGAGACCATTATGGAAATAAGGTCAGTTTGACCTTTTAATGTTATCCCTGCCACTTCAATTAGGGGTGATCTGTCATTATTTTTATTTTAACTCAAATTGTAATATTTTTATGCAACATTCTTTTTAGTATTAATTTATACAAAAGTTTGTAAATTAACTTTAAATTGTAATTTATTGACTTTCTCGGCCTTTCTTTTTTTTAAACATTTGTAAACATTTTTCATTTTTGTTTGTGGCAAATAAAAACTTACTTACTTAAAGGAACATGTAGCTGGGTGGTTTGACACATAAGGGTCCAACTAAGGTAAGGTATTTGACCACTAGCAATGATATGATCAGTAAACTCTGCATTGTTCTCATACCTACCTGGAGAATAAAGTGATCACACACTTAATATTTAACCATGCTCATACAAAAAGTTGAATTGGGCAAGAAATGACAAAGACAAGGTAAACAAAATAATTGTATCAATGGAATGATGAACAACCAGTACATGAAGAAATTATACTTTTTGTTGTTGTTGAGCATCAGGTCATTTCTTGACACTAAAGAGAAACCATCATGGAATGGAAGAAGTAACAAACTATCTAGGGTGGGTACTACAAAAATTAAGTTTAAATCTAACAATGAAACAAATTTTACACAAATGGAATGTACATTACAAACAACATTATTTTTTTTATATAAAAGAACTTGAACAATCAGATGCTCTATTCCAATCTTTCGGAGCACTGTTTTGTGATCATTATAATACCTGGTTATAATAAGATTTTAGTGTTCATACAATATATATATATATTGAGTTTAATAGTTTAATGGTTCTATATATCTTTACCATTAAAACTCTATATTTCCTCTCGCTTGCATTTACCAAACTTTATACACAGTGTATTGCATGTATTTTCTAGCTCCAGGTATACAATTTAGTTTCAACAAAATCAGTGAAGCCACTTATCAGTACTTCCAAAATTCTCTGTGATTTGAAATTGAATCGCCCAAGTGTAGCATATTATACTTGGATGTCTGCCAGGTCTGAACCCTTAATTAAACTTTCCTCTTCTTGCAAGGTTTTTATAATTTTCAGTTTTTACATAATTACATCTATACTGCAAAGTCCATAAACAATTTTGCAAAAAGGCTAGTTCAGTAATTATACATCTTCATTTAGTTTGAACTGAAGTATCATCTTGAGGACAATATCCATTGAAAATCTTAACTCTTTAAATATAATTGTTAGGAAATGGTTACATTTCAGTTGCTTTGAAGAAGCACTTCTTACACAATTTAGAAGATTGTACTTGAATTTGTAAGTTTGAATTCTGTGGTAATTCTTAAGGCATGATTCTTTTTTAAGAATCTTACCTCAAGAGTATAATGAAGTATAATCCTAGCCCCCCCAAATTTCCCAAAGAAACTGTTTGAATTCCATATTCTAATCAATTTCAATGGTAAAACAGTTACATTTTTATCGTGCCTCAGATTATATAACAGTACAAGTCCAACACTTCATATGCTAATGTTTTATCCTGCTACTTTTACACTTGCATGTAAATAAGGAAATTACTTGGATCGATGAAACTTGTTTAAGAGTATACAATGGTTTCCTTTGAAGTACAGAATTCCAGAGTACTACTATTTTTTGTTATTGTGACTTTAACAGTTTTTCCATCACAAGACTTTGGTGTGTTCTGATCATCAATGGTATGTCTTTGCAAAATGGTGACATTTGATCTTTTTATGTGCAGCACAAGGTGGAAAAATTATGTCTATAAACTTTCTCAAAATTGCATACTATACAGTGAAAAATGGCTTCTAAGGTAACATTACTTTTTAAAAAGGCACTGCATGTTTTAGTAACTTCCAGCCCCTCTTCCCTCAATAATAAGGTGTACCAGGTACCACTGGGGCAAATGCTTCCTCCACCAAAGGCATAGGCAATTTGAAAAAGTGAATGTATTGACTTTAAAGTTGCATGGAGGTTTGTTATAAACATATAACTTTCATTCTCCTCCAGTTTTGCAGATCCAATACAGTCCTTACAAATGACTAAATGTCCTGCAATATTAGGAATGTCAGGACAAAAGTAAGTATCACTTAATCCAAAAATACTAAATCTATAGTAAGACAATATTTCCAAAAACATCTGTCTTGATTAGTACTCTGCTGAGACTTCCGTGAAACCCTTAAAGTTCTGTTGACAATAAACTTTCAACTTGGCATGTTGCAAATTTGAAACATCCAAATTAGTACCAGTAACCAGATGGAAAGTATTATCTAAACTCGTCAAACATGGGTTTGGTAATAAAACATTAAATAAATGGGATACCATATTGAAAACTGGTCTGGCTGACACATTTGTATCCCAAAAATAAACTTGGAAAAATACACACATAAATTCCACTGAAAATGTATAGACAAGAAAAATGGCTTCAACAAACATACTGGTGTTTGTTTTTGGCACTTTAAATGTGTGTTGCCATTTCCAAATATATATGATTGACTCTGGTATATTCACAGAGATTATTTTTCAAAAATTTCAGCATCTTTAAAGTCACTAGCATATTTTGAGTTTAAGAGTGAAATGGATTAAGCAAAGGGATTTTTCTTGTGACTATGGCTATGTGTGTCATGCTACATTTATGACCAATCCATACCATTTACAAGAGGTATTTTATTAATGTACTTATAGTTGGTGAGGTAAAAAGTCACTTTAACTTGTGAGTAATTTTGGGGGGATGTGCCTGTTGCTCTTATGAGGCACATGGGAAAATATGCATCACAGTTTGCTATTTGAAGCTCCATGTGAAGGCATCTGAAAAAATAGGGAGGTTCATGACAATAGAGAGAGAGAGGGC
The DNA here is from genome assembly GCA_003991215.1 of Morbakka virulenta. Lineage (NCBI taxonomy): Eukaryota > Metazoa > Cnidaria > Cubozoa > Carybdeida > Carukiidae > Morbakka > Morbakka virulenta. The sequence continues at coordinate 1,151,182 of RDPX01000099.1, read as the reverse complement.
TTAAAAATACACACCCAATAGAATAGACTGGAACAGTAGATAGAATTCTGTTGTATATACAGCAAACTTCAACTCAGGTGAGAACCTGGTCTATACATTCTTCCTTGTCAGAAAGAAATGGGTTACTCTACACAGAGCAAAAGTTGGTAGAACACTGTATACTAATAATTCAGTTTAAATTTGATTAAATCTCTCTGTGGTGCAGCAACAGAAACAGCAGACAATATAATAATTGCATTTCTAAATAACTGCCTACCTGTTTAGACATCGATCTAATGGCTGCAAATGAGACAGTTCTCTTATTGGCAGAAAAGTTGTTGAAAAGATAAAATGGTGAGCTAAGTTTTAAAATATTTTGGGAACATACTAAAAGGCACAGACAGGTCCTCAGGCTACATCAATCTGCCTCACTTTCTGTCACCTTGTATCATACTGATGACATTTTTCATCCTAATTTGCTTCCTAATTAATTGATAAATTTAACTTATTAAAGAGTATAAAATCTACTTTAAAGAATATGAACAAAAGATTTAAAAAAATAACATTTTATTGAAATACCTCCAATTTTTTTAAAATTTGGTTTTGGGCTAATACAAAGATTACAATTCTGTAGCTGTCTGTGGCAGAGTTGACAGTGGGTTTTAAACAAAACTGGAAACAAATATAAAACACAACATTGCCAAATACAGCTCACTTGTTTACACACTCAAATTAAGCCATTCAATTGTTCTTTGTTGTGATTCTCTAACAAACATGTTGGCCTCTTTGGGAAAAATAAAACAAATCTTGAGTGTCTAAACACTTACAAAACAAAAAAGGTACATGCTTGTGCTGTGACACTAACATGGGCCAGATAGTCAAACTGGTACAAACTTTAGTGTCCTCTATTTTTGATAAAATTATATACATATATATATACACATTATATATGTATATAAACTCTGAGCACTGTAAAGTTAGTTTTTCTTACTCAATACATCTGATTATATATGTATATATACATACATTACATACATATATTGATCTTAAAAAGGGGTGAAGAATTGTTAAGTTTTTATGTCAAAGATGTCACAAAAATTATTTTATTATTATTGCCACTATTTTAATCATCAGTATAACTTTTCCCCATTTTTGTTTGATTTTGACTACAAGTTTCCTACCAGTTTATTTTATGGTATCTGGGTTAACCTTGGAGCTTAAGATAATAAGATTATGTTGACCTCTTTCCTGGATGGTATTCATAACCAAAAATACATCTATAACATAAACCACATCCATATTGCTCTGGCTTACACTCCCAACAAGCAGCCCTTATGCACTGTTTTAATGCCAAGTCAAACTGGGTCAGTACTGGTGAAGTTTTCCAGTACAAACTAATGAGTCGACAACAGGCATCACTACAACTCTGTTAACGTCACCTTTGCAGACTTTCAAAATCATCATAAAGATAATATTTAATAACTATAATTATACCTAGTATTATCACCATTATCATTACCTACAAGAAACTGGGAAATTTGTCATTGTATGTAATATTTTAAAAAAAGTTCTTCTTTTTACTGTTTTAGCAGCTGTAGAGACAATGCCGTGCTGGTAGTAATACAAGCAGTAGTGATGGTGGTGGTGGTAGTAGTAGTAGTAATAGTAGCAGTAGTAGTAGTAGTAGTAGTAGTAATAATAGTAGTAGTAGTACCTGCAGTAGTGGTGGTGAAAGTAGTAGTAGTAGTAGTAGTAGTAGCAGCAGTAGTAGTAGTAGTAGTAGTAATAGTAATACTAATAGTAGTAGTAATAGTAGTAGTAGTGGTAGTAGTAGTATTAATAGTAGGAGTAGGAGTAATAGTAATAGTAGTAATAGTAGTAGTAGTAGTAGTAGTAAGAGTAGTAGTAGTAGTAGTAGTAGTAGTAGTAGTAGTAATAATAGTAGTAGTAGTAGTAGTAGTTGCAGGCAGATGTGATGGATCCTGTAAAACAGCAGTGTTGGTAGTATATATATATTGTTCTAACAAAGCTCCTATTGAAGTAACACTAGTAATTAGCGAAAACAACAACAATGGAAGCAGGAATGGGCAAGGAAAAGTTTAGAAAAGTACTGCAGGTAATTGTGGTGGTCCGGTCTGTATTTGATCTTTTGATCAGAACCAATTTTTGTGAATGACATTGATATAACAAATTTAAACTGCGTCTTGGTCAAATACATAATTAGGAGTGGCTTTTTAATCCTTAATTTGGTTACTGTTTGGACCTAATTGTTATTAATGCAAGGTTGAAGGCGAAAACCGGGTCTGGGCAAGACATGGATGATACAAAATGAAACTCGCCAGACAATTTGTAATACGATTACCAAAGAATGTTGTCAATCAAGTGTGTTTTTGACAAATTGTGCTTGCAGCAATGTCTCTAAAATGTTAAATGACTTATCTGGAGTTAACAAAAAATATTTGATAAGAGGCACTGCCTGACATCTCTGATATCATTACTCAACAATTAACTTGTCAATGGAAAGCTTCACCCGGCAGAACTTTAGGAAACCCAGCTAGAACTACTCCCAGAAAACTGCCTAGAAAGCATAACTTCCAACGCAAATATAATGAGAAACTTCGAAATGTTGGGAAAACCACAAATAATGATTTTTATCAACGGTAACTGGACGAGACAAGATTTACCACGAAAGAAATAAAGGATAGCAAAGTAAGCTTGTCGCAAGCTACAAATACTACGAAACGGAACAAAAAGTAATTATTTATGGCAACTAGAGAAACCATTAAAAAACACATAAACACAGATAAGATTCCCTATGAAAGTTCAACATTTAAATAGTGAAAGAGGGTTTTCAAATACTTAAAAAAATAGAGTTTTTATCACATCAAAATCAATGGTCGGTATTTGCATACCTTTCGATTCACAATCCGCACAGAAGCGGTTAGCATCTTCTTTTAAAAGTTCATTGAGTATTACTTGGTGTTTTTCTCTCAATTGCTTCTGTGCTTTCTCATTCCTGGATGACATTATTCTGTTATAAAACTACCTGCCTAACTATTTGCCCAAATTTTGCAGGTACGGCAATCCAGTTGCTCTCTCGCCAACGGCGAACATACCAATTTTCAGATCGAGATCAAAAACCTCATTTTCTTATAACCCCCTGAAGGAAATTTTGAATTGTTTAAAGTTAAAAAAAATTTCATTTTATTTAGGGGGTATCAACAATACCAGATAATATCTGCCAATGAATGAAATCTAAGATTTGTATGTTTTATTTCCCCCTAAACAGTTGAATTGTGGATAAATGTAGATAGATAATATGGATTTAAGACAGGGGGTAAAAATAATTTGAAACTTTTGATGACAAAATCATAGCAGAAGAAGTGCATGAACCGCAGAAACAAAGGAAAGTGGGAGAAAGTGAACAGAGGAATTTTGAGTCATCAATTAGACACAGCCAGAAATAGCTTCCGATTTCTTTCGAAATGAATCAGAAGAGACAACAAAAGCATTGGAGGCATTGAAAGAGGCTTTCGTAATTAGTGTGAACAACGTCGTACGTCCAAGAAAAGAGCAAAAATGGTCAAACAAGATTTTGGAGAAATGACGGAAAAGATATCTCTGTACCATGCAAATACTCGGGGTAATTCCAAAAGACAGAATAAAGATGCGAATGCAGTAAATTCTGTAATAAATGGAACGATAAGGAGTACCTGAAACAAACAATAATAACAATAATATATATACATGAGGTAAAACACGAAAAATAAGAACAGTGATTGCAACTAATAGTTTCAGGATATTTCGATCATCAGGCAATAATGCCACAAATACTGTACAAGCTCTTATTAACAAATAAAGTAGGGGACTCATCAAAAATAAAAATTACAGGTGGTAACGTATATATATAGTATGAGTGCTAAGCTCATGGCCGTAGATGTAAATCGGCAAATTTACTAAACAGGACAAACAAACGGGACATAAGACAAATACAGGGACAAAACAACATCAAAGAAAGTAAAAAAATCTAAAAAAAGGAATAAGAATAAGTTTGTGCAGANTCTGTAATAAATGGAACGATAAGGAGTACCTGAAACAAACAATAATAACAATAATATATATACATGAGGTAAAACACGAAAAATAAGAACAGTGATTGCAACTAATAGTTTCAGGATATTTCGATCATCAGGCAATAATGCCACAAATACTGTACAAGCTCTTATTAACAAATAAAGTAGGGGACTCATCAAAAATAAAAATTACAGGTGGTAACGTATATATATAGTATGAGTGCTAAGCTCATGGCCGTAGATGTAAATCGGCAAATTTACTAAACAGGACAAACAAACGGGACATAAGACAAATACAGGGACAAAACAACATCAAAGAAAGTAAAACAATGTAAAAAAGGGAATGGTAATAATAATATATATTTGTGTAATATTGTGTATTCGTATCAAAAAGTGCTCAACGCATATAGCAGAGCAATATAAGATAAGATAAACACGAAAAATATGAACTGTGATTGCAACTAATAGTTTCACGATATTAGTTGCAATCACAGTTCTTATTTTTCGTGTTTTATCTTATCTTATATATATATGCCTGATGATCGAAATGTCGTGAAATTATTAGTTGGAATCATAGTTCTTATTTTTCGTGTTCTACCTTGTGTATATTGCTCTGCTATATGCATTAAGCACTTTTTGATACAAATATATAAAATTACATGTATATATGAGAAACCAGTACACCAAAGATTCGAATTAAGGAACTTTCGATTTGTGTAGCATTGTATTTGTTCAGTCTGTAAACATCCAGTGTGTGGCTGATGATCGATCGTTGAAAACATGAATTTTAGTTTTTACTACTACGTATGTATAAGATACTAATATTTTAAATTTTCGCTAATTTGGGCCGAATTCCCGAAATAAAAATGCTCAAAATATTCAAAAGATGATCATTCTCGAATATTAAGAGAGGAATACCACCTGTTATTCATCTAATAATCATACAGTCATTTTTTTATTGTTTATTTGAAATGTAGGGGACCATTGTTTTTCTTCAATGAGAGTTTCCTCTGTGCATTCATTTTCTCCTCTATGATATAGTGAGAAGAAACCCCGAATGTTTTCATAAAAATAATTTTTTACATTCTATTAAAAAAGTTATCTCTTACAAGACGATTTTTTTTGTTTTAAATGACTGCTCAGACTTTCAACCATCTAAAAATAATGTATTTTGGGAAGACAGAAGAAGCTGATAGTGATGTAGAAAATATTGAGATGTGTTTGATTATTTAAAAAGACCAAATTTCAATTATTGATGTACTCTATTCCGTGTCGCTATTTTTGTTAAGCTTTTTCCAAATATTTCTATTTTGTCTATTTCTTTCATCTATTTGCTTTTCTATTGAATCCTTCTCTATTTCTGCCTTCCTTTAATCCAGTTTTGAGTAATTATATTTTCAGTAATATTTCAGTTTCTTTGAAATTTTAAAATATTCGTAAATTTGTTATGTTAAGACGAAATTAACTTATTCTGCAAGTACCGCAGATGAAAAACCGAATTTAAGGACGTATGGAAATATTTTTTCCCCGACCAACAGTTTTCCTCGAAATTTTTTTCCCCTCCAGCATTTTTCCTCGATTTTTTTTGGTTTCCTTGCAGAATGTGTTTTGTTTACACCTGATGGCTACCATTATTCATTTTCCCGCCTTTTCTGGCCGTGCGCCATGAATGTGGCTAACGTATGGTGAAAGTAAGGAAATGAAAAAAAAATAATAACAATGATATAAACACAACAATATGTAATGAAAACTTTAAAAATCGTAGATAAAAAACTGTCTGGAAAAGTATACTTAGGTAAACATCTTTTAGTTTTCCCCCATAGATCACTTGAATTCTTCGGACATAGAAATGGCGAAAGTTGTAGTTACTTGTGACTCAGCTATTCTCCCTTTTTAATGTGTTAAATAAATGCATTACTTTACGATTCTTCAAAATTAATTCCCGAGAAATTTGATTTTTCTCTCTCGTCCGCCAAAATTAATTCCTCCAAATTGTATCAGATTTGGGAGATTAAATGATCCGCCAAACTTTCTTCCCTTTAGGTAGTTGAGCATTTACCGCTTGGAAAATCTGGTAAATTTGCAGAAACGATATTTCATTTTCTCAAAGCTGATGAACTGTGCTCGTGTAAAGTAGTTGTTACCGGAAAGCCAGTGAATTTGGATGACGGTGAAGGCATGCAAGTGCCATGTAAGCTGATGTTCACTGGAATCAAAAAGTGCATTGATATCCTCAAACAACACTTGTAAACATTATTGAATACAAAATATATACATATATACTAAATTTTTAAGCCTCGCCTTTTTTCCAGCGTCCAAGCCACTCATCTGAAGCTTTGAAGTCTGTCACACCCAACTCCTTTGCGTACTTCATCGCTTTTTCTTTAATGTATGTCCCATGGATTGGTACACTCTTACTTTGCTGAGACAAGAACCACTTAAAGTCAACATTATCTACATCGGCGTAATTGCTTTGCCTTTTTTCCCGCTTGTTCGAAGATTTTTCCAGTGCAGAGAGAAGTTTTTCCTTGTTTTTAACCCAAGTAGAAATTGTTCTTTGGGACCCCATGTTTTCCTGCAAAATCTTTATTTGAAACGCCTTTTTCCAAGTCCTTTAAAGCCTTACATTTTTCAGCTAAGGTTTTCACAGCTAGCTTTCTCTTGTCTGCCATTTTTAAAGAACGAAAAATACCAAACCCTTGTCCTAAAAGAATTCTACATTTCGAAAATTAGAAATGGAAAGTTTTTCATTCGATTTTCAAACGAAATGCAAAGGAAAGTTCGAGATAACGAGCGAAAAACAGTGCAAGGGACCAAATAATTGGTTCGAGATAGTGAAAGTTCGAGATAACGGAGTTCGAGAAAACGAGCGTTTTTAGCCTGGAGTTGCTTGAAAAGTTTAAGGGACCGGGAAAATAGTTCGACATAGTGAAAGTTCGAGATAGCGAGTGTTCGAGATAACGAGTGTCGACTGTATTTTCAGCCTCGATATCCTTATAAAGTACGTTCTTTTATGAAAAAAACGAGTAATGAGCTTGTCTTTTGGGTCTTGGATAATTTATGCCACTTTGATGTATATTACTCTTACTCTTGAGCTTTGATTAGACATCTCCCAATTAATGATCGTGATAGGCAACCTATCGTGACAACGTTTTAATTTCATTCTTTAGATAACTTGAAAACAATTGTCCACGGTCCATATTTTTAGGTGCCAGGTTTCTATTTTTTCCAGGTTCATAACGTTTAACATTTCGTCACACTTTGTGACCAACAATATAATTTTTAGAATATAACTTCCTGTTACAGTCTTTGAATTTTAGGCTGGAGACTTAGTTCCAGTCCCTTGATTACATAAGAGAAAACTGGCTGACTGAACTGGCTTCATCTTGGTTATCTGTGGCTGATAATTGACCATGTGTATCTTTTAATTCATGTTTTTTTATTGGATATCTTGAGGAAGAACGGCTGAGCGACGAAAAACTACATTGTGCTGGACCTTTCTTGTAGCCTTACTTGAATAAATGACATTTTTGTGTATGGTCGACAAAAGAAGATGGAATGTGACAGAGAAATAAAAGACATACTTGTGGTTGAAGGAAAGAATAAGAACAGTTGATCAGTTTTTGTGAAACCTTATCAAAAAGAAAGTTTGTACTCACAAATAAAAACTGTCATACATGGATTTTGAACATTTAATCAGTTAAAAACTATGAAAGCTTATTATCAGCGAGTTCTTTAAATTGTTAATATTCAATTACTTTTTTTTGTTTTTTTTGCGTTACCATAAGAGATTCGAATATCTATCTATTGATTAAAACCTCCTCACGCTGGGACTACATGGGGTGTGCGTCCCCTTGGTTGTTGATTGGAGTAGCCCCGCGAGGCGTTGTGGACCAACGTAGTTTAAATAAGTTAAAATCTGGCAGAAAATCCTGGCCCTCCAATACTGGGGGTTGGGCTGCAGGATAAAAACCTGCACGTGGAAACACTCCTTGTTATAGAAAACATGAACATTATTTCGAATACAACACAGGGGGCAGCAGAGATCGCCGACTCCGACAGCAGTATGACGACGCAGGGAAGCAAAATCCCCGGGAAGCCTAGGATCCGACCAGATCTTTAGCCAACCCTAAAACAATTTTTACTATTGGACACTGGAATATCAAAACTGTGTACAGAGGAGGAGCAACAGACCAGATCGCTAGCAAGATGGAGAGTTACTAACTGGACATACTTGGAATCAGTGAAAAGACAGGCGTAGGAAGGATAAAGATACCATCAGTACAAATGATCATCTACAGCGGGGACGAAGAACTGCACTAGGGAGGAGTCACTATCATAATCACCCAACAAGCAATGAAATCACTCATGGAATGGATGCCGTTCAACAAGAGAAGAGGATCATCACAGCGTAGTTTTACTCATGGAATAAGAAAGAGACAGTGGTTCAGGTGTGTGTGTGTTATACAACAAGAGAGAAGATGAAGAAGAGCAATATAACCAGGAATTGCAGGAAGCTATTAATAAATGTAATAAGAATGACATCATAATCATCATCGGTGATCTGAATGCCAGAGTTGGGAATGGGGACAGCGGATACGAGAGGGCAATGGGTATATACGGACTAGGAACATAAAACGAAAGCAGAGAACGACTTTGAGAGTTTTGTCACTTAAGCGGGCTAGTCATCGTAGGCACCTTATTCACCCACAAGAATATGCATAAGGCCACATAGTTATCTTCAGATGGAAATTCAAGGAATCAAATAGATCATTTTATGATCAGTGGATGACGGAGGCCACCAGTGCTAGACACAAGAGTAAAGAGAGGAGCAGACGCCAACAGTGATCATTTCCTATTACTTACATGGATTAAACTCTGTCTTAGCACACATAAGAACAGCAACAAAAATCAGACCAAGGTTTGCTGTTGACCATCGACAAGATATAGGAGTCAAAATTGAATACTCCCAGACACTAAGGAAGCACTACTTCATGGATGCGAAACCTGGAAGCTAACCAAAAGAGAGAAAGAGAAGCTTGAAATTTTCTCAGAACAAATGCTTGAGAAGTATTTTAAAAATTTGCTGGCAACAACACATACCAAATGAGACCTTTCTAGAGACGGCAAAGGGAGGCAAGATCAGAGAGGAGGTGAAAAGAAGAAGATGGAACTGGATTGGGCCTGTGTTGAGGAAGGATAGAAACAACGACCGTGCAGTTGCCCTAAGGTGGAAACCAGAAGAAAGAATAAAACAAAGACACCTCAAACAACCCGGCGAATAATGGTAGAGAATGAGCTAAACAAGGTTGGATGGAACTCATGTACATCCGTCTGACATGGCGCAAACAACAGACAGATCTGGAAAGATGATGTTTAAGCCTTCTACTCCTCCTTACACAGAGATAATGAAGGTAAGGTAAGAATATAAACCTCATGATTTTGTACACTTTTCTTGTTTATTGAGAGTAAAACCTTTGGACACAGAACGATATTTTCATCATTTGCTACTAGTTATAAAAATTACGCTACCCCTTCACCATCATTCGTTTCAGTGTAAGGTTGCTTTATAAGCCGTTTATACTTTTCATTCACTAACAATTAGCCAAATTTGTAACAGTTCCTGGTAATATTGACACTCATTGCACTTTGCTTCTGATCAATCCTGTTTGCTTGACAATGCCCATGCTTATACAGGCAGTTCTATAACTGGGTAAGATGTAATTGTAGAATTTCAGTAATTCAATCCATTATCTGACCCAATCCTCCTAGTTTCTACTGTAAATATCAAATGCACCCTATTACTTTCCTTTCGAGTGCTGGTTGATTCTTGACTATTAACTCTGTTATAGTAATCTCTAATGATTCTGCGGGCGCTATGTTCGAGGATAATTATCTGAGACCAAAGCTCCTTTCTTATGTAAGGACTGTATATATTTCAAATAACGTTTTCAAAATTATCTTAATATTTTCTACAATTATCTTTAAACTTTCCACAAACATTCTTTACTTTTCTACAAACACACTTTAAACTTTTCCTCAGATACTAAAATTTGTACTGCTATTTAAACACATTGACAAATGCTGTAAATCACGTACATAATGAATGAAATAAGAAAAAAGGTTGTTACTAAAATAACTCCGGAAATAAACATTATCACTTTAACTTGTGATAACGGTGGTATGACACAACATACATTTTGCAAGTGCATTCAAACGAGTTTAGCAACACTGTAACAACACGAGTGGCTTACATAAAGGAGATATAAAACGAGCAATCTGACGACGATTGTAAAACTAGAAGTATACAATAACAAAAGATTGCATAACAACTGCAAAGTTATGTTTTTCTAAACGAGGTTAAATTTCTACGTCAAAGTCCACAATCAGAAATTCTGTTCTATTTGGAATATACTCTTTTGCTGTGGGGCCCAAAGCTGCCTTCACGGTAAGAAATTCTAACCGCTATTCACGATTACATCTAAGCTCAAGAGCATTAGCTTCATACTGATATTGCCTCTAAATTCTCTTTGTAGCGATGTTTAATAGCACTATGCTGGCATCGGCATATAGTTCTATTGTTAACACAATCCTCTGAGTTACCATTTTAAAGAGTGACAGAAAAACAGCTCTGTACAAGTCAGTGGGCAAAAAAAGCCATCAGAGGGAACGAATAATCAAAACTGAAATTTGAAAAGTACAAGGAAAACAAGGGTCTTTCCCTAAAAATATTGGTCATAGGCAGCTTAAATAACATATTTTAATTAACATCTATTTTAATTGACTGCTAATTAATGTTATCCAATTAAAGTTTATTTAATTACTGAGCAAATTGCCATTCGCCAAAATTAAAAGGAACTTCATTTCGGATAATTAGGTACGCAAATGTTTTGATTTGCAAAGCAAAGGTAATGATAGATGATGAGGGACCTTTAATATTAATTAATAGATGGAAGATGTTCTGTAAATGATTATAAATTTCTTTGTTTCTAAATTCTCTCGACATTCCTTAATTACTGATAAAAGCTAAGATATAGGTTAAATCGTGCTTAACACTTTGGTAAATGGTCTTGTACTTATAGAAAAGTGGAAATATATTCGTTGAAAGAACTGGGCTCTTTGTCAATCATGTTTGTTAGGATCACTTTATCTGGTCTTGGAAAGAAAACAGTGTGGAAGACTGAGCTCTATAAGCGTGATTGGAATAAAATGTTCAATCATAGGGAGCTTGGGAAAGAATGACACACTAAAAAGTGAAAGAGATGGTTTTAAAATGATCTGATTAAGAGCATAGCGCAGATAGCTGAAGTTGTTAAATACAAGGTTGTGATTATCACGGATGCTGCTTAAAAGCCAATTCTAAGCACAAATATATTTCACTTTGGTACAATTCCAAATCTTTCTATCTATATTATTTTCATGAATTTTCTACCTCCTAGTGAACATTAGCCATTAATACATCGAATTCCCTTCTTAAAAAGAAACTGATTACCTATTCATTCTGTCTTTTATAAGTCAGTAGTCACAGAACTTTCTGGAAATGAGAGAAAGTAACTGGGAAAACATTACATTTTTGCAGTATCTAAAAGAGCCAATGTGGACATTTCCTTATGCAATTACATGTTTAGGTTTGTTTTTACAGTTGTACATGACTTTTCTACTTTTGAATTTTTTATGTTATTGACATCAGCACACCACAAAAGCAATACATTATTAATAGTTCGAGAAATCATGCAAGATATAAGATAGTATCTACTACATACATTGGTATTTTAGTTAGTAAGACATGCTATTAGCACAAGGCGTTGTTTAATTGAATAGTTGGTCTTATCTGTTTGGATGCTGATTTTCTTTCAACCAGTAAGAAGATTTTCAAGGTAGAGGGGGTCTTAGGGTGCCTTAAGGAAGCGGTATATATGCGTTGCTATCAATATTTATCTGCGTGCTTTCGTCCATATTTTCAAAATTCTGTCCCCTCTGCTGTCGTCTTTTACAAACAGAATTCTGTGAAAGGCAACATGACTCACTAAACAATGAAAGTAGAGGACATACCTGACAAGCTCTCTACGCTATTAAGCTACTTTGGTTCCATTACGAAATTTAAACTAATGTGCCCATGATTATCAAAACGTGCTCACTTTCTCCCTGTTGTGAAATTTAGCAAGAGATGGAAAAAAAACTTTACAATTCTTGACCTTATGTACTCCGTGGAAGTCACAGGTACAGATGTTTCAAAATGCTAAGAGTCGGAAGCTTTTACCGAGCTATATTTTAAAAGATTTTTCTCTTATCGTCAGTATACTAAAGCGATTAAGTACATCCCTTTTATAACGTCGACAGTGCAAATGTATTTAGTGACAGGGATCGAGGTTATAGCTACCTTGTGTTTGTCGTCTTACTTTCCTTAGTGTTAGAGGTCATATTTTTGAAAGAGTCTAAGATATGTTTTTATGTGATTACTGTGTTTCTTTTATTTTCTTGTTATTGTAATAGTTTCCATGTCTAATCAAAGCTATGATCTTGTGTTTCTCAGTATTTCGCTATTCATGATTCTTAGTGTTTGAGCAGCTAGATCTCTTGTTCTCCTTTTTCTGGAGACACTTTGATTTACCAATGTAGGAGGCAGGACAGTCTTTACAGTTTGTAGACTATATAGCTCCTCTCTCTAAATGGGACTGGGTCCTTTGCTTTTGACAGGATCTTCCCTAAGGTGGATGTTGTCATGAATGCTGTAAAGAATGAAGACAGTATATTGTGCCGCCAGAGACATAGTTTTAGTTGTCCATTGGTGTTTTTGACATAGAGTTGACATTCATTTCAGAGGGGTTTTTCCCTTCATGAGTAGCTATAGTGGTTCTGTATTAGGCTCTCGGAGCATCCTAAGTATGATTAGCCGAAAATTAGCGACTTCTAAATGTATCTTTCTTTGATATGTTATTGAGTAACTGGTCAGTATGAGTTGAGACCCTGTAGTTGCTAACAGAATTGATGAAATCTGCTAATGTCTTTACTAGGTCACCAATATAGGTTAGTTAATTAATGTATGCAAAGACATCCTCAATGAATGCTTTGTAGACACCTGGCCCTTTTTTCTCTGTTGATAATGCTGTAGCTTTAAATTCTTACATAAACATTTTATTAATCACAGAGGATGCAGGAACTCCTGTGGGTACTCCGTTTATTTGAGTGTAGGTGTTATTGTTGGCGAAGTATCATGTGTTGATAAGAAGTGCTCGTAGAAGATTCACGGTATCCAAAAGGTTCAGTGCAGTTCTTGATTAGAATAACTCACCATTTTCGTAGATCCTCAACAACCCGCAAGGTGTCTTCCATCAGAATAGTTGTGTATAAAGAGCAACTCAATGATAAACTAAGAACTGTACCTAGTCACTTTAGTATCCTGACGACTTGGAAAGTATCTCTTGAAAAGTAGATCAGAAAGAGCTTACAACTCATACCATGATAAATTGTTTATATCTATAATTTGCAAGAATTTACAATAACTTAAAATCTGATAGACGTTATCTACATCGACAACACACATCACAGAAATGCATAAATCAATGATGAAGTAACCGAAATCTTGCCTAAGTAAACTCGTTTTTAAGAAGTGTAATATCCGGGTGCAGCAAAATCGTGTAATCAGTGTAAAGGTAGCACAAAGTCAAATAGACGAAAGTTTTAATATATACTCCCAAAGCCGATCCATATCGGTCCTAGACTGAATACAAGTCTGAGTTTACACACAAATTCTTGTCCATTTATACCAAAGTTAAATAGCTAAAATTAGTAATTACATTATTAATTAATATAATATTTTATTACCTCTGCAATTTCCGTGACCCATACATGCTGGACTTTGTTATTTCTCAAGTGATAGGACACTGACTGTATGAAGTCATTACTTAATCTCAAGCATAACGTGTTCCCTTAGCAACCATTATCATTTGCGCAGCTGCCGTCGTGCGAGATGTTCGGGTCTTCTTTGAGAAGGAGAAGGTGTCTTCGACAGCTGATGCCTCGCTGCTGTACATTTCAAGATATTGTTGCACCACCTCATTTTTGGTCTTCCTCGCTGATGCTGGGTTCCTGTTGGCAGACCAAGGATGACAGCATATGCGAGACCACCTTGTCGTATTGCATGACAACGCCAGCTTTTTATTTTAGAAGCATGAAAGAGGTGACCCTGATCATATCCATCAGTGTATCGTTTGAGATACGATCAGAGCACTTGACACCCAGAAGTACTCTCCAGATGTAGAGACCAAAAGCATCGATGCGCTTTAGGTCTGCTGTTTTCATGGACCATATGGCTGAAGCATATGTGAAGACTCAAGGAATTCGAGCATCAGCTAGTTTTGCTTTGGTGTCAAGGAAGACCCTGGTTGATAGGAAATATCTTGACTAATTCAAGATTACTCTGCTCCTGGGCAATTCATCTACATATTTCCTTCAAGTCATCTACATTTACGGTGATTCTTACACCAAAGTATTTAATTTGTCAACTCGTGGTATGATGTTGCTGTGGTATGAAAAAGTCGTGGCAGATGTATTACTGATCATCATATATTCAGTCTTTTCTGGGTAGATAGCAAGGCCGTATCTCTGTTAAACGTTACCAAGAGTATCCAGCATGAATTCGGCTCATTCATGCGACAGACCTTGGCAAGGCCGTCAGCATATCAATTTTTCTTTGCTTCGACGTTGACAATATGTGGCTTTGATTATATTGTGGCAGAGCCCATGCCATTCATGCATCAAACATTTAGTGTAGTGGGCAAAAAGACCAAGCGATAGAGGCAGCCCTGACATAACCCCAAAGGCATTTCGAAATGTTAAGTTAGTTGACTTTTTTAGCGTAGATAACTTGAGCGTGTGTATAGATCCTGTGTGAGGTGGCATGGGCTTGCTATAACACCTAACAACGGAAAATGTTCAAACAGCAGCGAGTGAATAACGCTGTAGAAAGCATTTTTGTAATCGACAAAACCAATGTGCAGTTTTTCGCTAGACGTTTGCTGTGCTGAGACAACACCTTCCAGTGCGTGGATTGCATCTATGGTACCTCTGTCAAATGTGAAACTGAATTGAAAAATGCTCACGTCAACCTCAGTGACTTTGTCGATATTGTACTGAAGAATGCTAAGCACGATCTTACTTGCGTGACATATCAGAATCAGCATACGATGGTTGCTATCTTCGTCTCCTTCATTTCTTTGTAAAAACGACGTAGATGGTTGTGGTGCAACTTAGTGGCCATTTACCGGTTTTCCAGATTTGGTAGAGAGCTTCATGTGGTGGGTTAAGATTCGAGGGTCTTGTACAGCTGTTTCGGTGGATTCACCTGCCAGTTGATCAGGTCCTGCTACCTTGACGGTGTTTGATGTTTCTGCAAACAACTTTAAACGATTGGAGACAGTCCACGTTTGGTCGGAGAGGGCACTGTTTCTTTTTTAGCACTCGGAATTTCAGGCGTACTTTGCAGAGGACAAGCCGATGGTCGGTGTCAAAGACTGTCCTGAAGAAGCCATACTCCGTGATCCAGTTCTTGATTCAGTCGTCAATTAGTAAATAGCCTATCGTGATAAGTGCATTGCTAGTGCAGCTGATTCATGTCACTTTTTGGTAGGTTCCCTTTTTAAACAAGGAATGCGGTGTACAAAAGTTGTATTTGATGCAGAACTTAATGAAACATTTATCACTTTGATGATGTCACCAGGGGCATATTCGCGGATAATACCAGGGCCCATTGCGTTGCTTATTTTAGTATTCATGTCCCCGCCTACCATCATAAAGTCGCTGCCTGGTTTCTGAGGTACACAATCTTGAAGCTGTTTGTAGAATACCTTTAAGCGCACCTGGTCAGTTGCAGAGGTTTTTGATGTGACTGGTGTGTATGCTATTACAAAACATAGTGTGTCACATTTCAGTTTGAATCAGATGGATATGATGCAGCCTGATCGTAGATTTGTTCAAATAATACTGTGCTTTTTACCGTTAAACATTAACATTCCTACTTTGACAGTGTATTGGTCACAACATAAGACAATCATTTTTCCATCACATAACTCCTGTTGTCCTTCTGGCTCAGGGTTGTGCCTTTCCCAGTAGCATTGTGCTAGTTTGAATCCACCCGGGGCCTTGGATGCAAGACGATTTATTTGGTTAGCTCTTCAGTTATCATGCATATTCGAAGAGGATTTTGGTTCGAGATACTCCAGTATGGCACTATTCTTCCATTCGAAGGTTTCCCGTCATCTGTCCTACTGTGTGTCACACTAGAGTCTTCCTTCTTCACTCCTGTTAGTGTTGACCATCTATCATTTACCACGCGCAGTATTTTCCCAGATCTGCGAGTTTTTCCAGGGATGTTTACACCATATTTGCCGTTACCAAACACATTTACTGTTACCAAACACTCTCCCCAGTAGCTTCCACCAACAATACACAACAAAACGTTGACTGCTTTATAAAAAAAGAATGCAGTGCATTTCAGTATTGAGCAAAAGCCTACCATGCAGCTATTCTGTCAAATCTGATGTATATTTGTGAAATATAAATACCTTATCTATGGCATATAAAGCATGTAGATCAGTTTGCACATCCGATTTGTTTCAAAAACCAGCAACATAAAACGACGAGAAAAACCAGTTGAGATACTTGAGGAATATTGTGGATCGCAATCTATCTCAATTTTTACTAGCTCGCAACATAAATCAATGAGTTAAAGAACTCCCGAAAAGACAACTCATTGTTTCGTTTTTCAAGTATTTTTTCTTTATACGTCCTGCAAGTACTCAACTGATGCTTAAACGACACAACTAAAAAACTGATAACACAACTTCTCTTTTATACACTCTAAACGGAAATAATTACCGTAAATGCTCGAATTAGCGCCCAATCTCGAGTTACCGCCCCTCTCGAATAAGAGTCCACCCTAAAAATTATTTTTTTATAAGCGCCCACGGAACGGTAATTCGAGTACAGAATTAGAGCTAAAGGGGGCACTTATTTGAGTTTTGGCTAATTTTTGAGGGTTATATTAGGAAAAAAAAATGTTTATACAAAAATAGCTTTCTTTTTAAAATCGTTTACACTCTTCTCATATTTAATTTCTAAAAATTGTATTTTGTTTCTTTTTTATAAGTTCATTACTTAAAACATCTATCATCTCTTTTTTTATTCTTGTTGCTGTGTATCTACCAGGGATTACAAGTCCAACTTCTCTTTTCCTTTTTCCAATAACGGTTACTATCAACATGTTCTTCTTATCTGCATCAAGAAATTGCTTCAGAAGTTTTGATAGCTCGATCGGAAGGTGTCCAACAAGCCCTTATCCTTTTCCCTCCTCGCCTCTTAAGTAAACGCTAATTGCGTTCTCATCGTAATCGTTAGCCTCTTCTCTTTTATCAAATTGACAACTCAATTTCATATCTCAGGAGGCCATTTGAACTGATAAACATGATGACCCAGAATGGCAGCTTCAAATTCTAATGTGTAATACACGTTGCAGAAAGGTGTTGCTCTTGCCATTTTTCGTATCTTTCACTGCATTGGCTCCTGTTTGCTGTGTTCTTCAAAAAGAATGTGATTAAAAACAAAATAACTTTTAGAAGTAATTACTGTCGATTTCACACCTCGATTTCACACCTGGCCACACATGATGTTTTCACGTGCACAGTTAATTACACTCCATTCTTCTTCTTCTTCATCTTTCGGCTGCTCCCGTCAGGGGTCGCCACAGCGGATCAATCGCCTCCATTTGGCGCGGTCGTCAGCGTCCTCTCTCCTCACTCCTAATGTCCTCATATCCTCTTCAATTCCGTCCATATATCTTCTCTTTGGTCTTCCTCTCTTCCTCTTCCCTGGCAGTTGCATCCTCAACATTCTCCTCCCGATGTAGCTATCTTCTCTTCTGACCACGTGTCCGTACCATCTCAGTCTTCCTTCCCTTTGCTTCTCTCCTAATCTTCTAACGTGTGCTGTTCCTCTGATGTTTTCATTTCTGATTTTATCTAGCTGTGTGACCCCAAGTGACCACCTCAGCATTCTCAACTCAGCCACTTCCAACTCAGCTTCCTGCTTCTTTGTTGTTGCTACCGTCTCAAGCCCATATAGCAAAGCTGGCCGCACTACCGTTTTGTACACTTTTCCTTTCACTTTTGGCAATATCTTCCGGTCACATAACACCCCTGTTACCTTCCTCCACCCGTTCCAGCCTGCTTGTATCCTCTTCTTCACTTCTCTGTCGCATCCCCCATCGTATTGCACTGTGGATCCAAGGTACTTGAAGT
>RDPX01000099.1:1077577-1131560 GCA_003991215.1 Morbakka virulenta | reverse complement strand
CTCCTTTTCTCTTCCTTTGTTGTCCAGCAGTCGCATAGTTTCCAGCACCACCCTGCCGGTCGGTGGTGATGGCGGTCGTTGGTAACCCGGGCCTCGACCGATCCGGTATGGATTGTAGATTTTTGATCCGCATAGTTTTATTTTGGCAAGTTTTTAAGTGGCTGGATGCCCTTCAAGACGCCAACCACAGTTATTGGCGGTAGGCCTAGCCTTTGGTCTAGAGACCTGCTCGCAAGGCAGCGAGTGTCCATTTCTGGCCGGTGACCTCATCGCGGAAGTTCATTCGCCCAGGAATGCACCGACCCCACTCAGGCAGAACGGGCCGACAGGAAGAAGGCTCCGTAACCCCGAGAGGGGTGGCTAAACCGGGTGGTACGCCATGCCAAAAGGCGACCGGTGACTATGCAAGGCAGGGTTGTCTAATTCCCTGAGGTCCAAGTTGAACCCGCATACCTAAAAATTACACTCCATTGTAGTTCATAAAAAGCTGTCCAGTGAAATTTGGTGCATGTAAATTCAAGCACCTGCTGGAATTATTTCTTCGCCCATCGTGAAGAACTAATAATAGTATATCGAGTTTTTGTAAAACATTTTGATTTGAAAACTGACATGAATGATTTTACTGAAGACAACAAGTGCTTACGTGAAAATGGCGAATGAATTTGAATCAAACGAAGTTGCCATGTCACACAATGGAAAAAAGATTTCAAGTTACACCTTGAAATTGAAACAGGAAGCAATAGCGTACCCCGAAAATAACAGTATCAATTCTGCAAATAAAATGTTCAACGTTGAAAGAAAACGCATCAGAGAGTGGAAAAGTCAAAAAGAAGAGTTGCTTTCTTTGAAAAGGAAAGATCATGGTGTTAAAAGAAAGAGATAAGAAGGTACTGGAAGGAAACCTTTTGATCAGCAGATGGAAGAAGTTCTTGTTGAATGGATCTATGATCGGCGGGAAAAAGGACTGCGGTTTTCCCGCAAGTTAATTATAAAAAAGCTATTTTCAATTACAGGTCATGAGAAATGCCGTGTCTCTGTATGCCTAACAGCAAAAGCGGACGGGTCAAAGCTAAAACCTTTTATTGTATTTAAAAATGCAAAACGTGATACAAAGGCCCTCAATGAAGAATTCAAAAAAAGATGTGTTATAGTTAACTCATCTAATAGTTGGATAAATGATGATTTGACAATGGAATATACCAAAAAAGTTCTGTGGACATTTTCTTTTGGTAGAAGATTTTTAGCCTGGGATTCTTACGAATGTCATATGGGTAGCAAAGTTGCGGCGTCTTTAAAATCTTCAAAGATTGATCAGATGATTATTCCAGGTGAATGTACAAAGTTATTCACGCTCCTGACGTTGTGTGGAATAAACCTTTCAAGGCAATGTGTACAGAGAAATACGACCAGTTGCTTGCGGAAGAGGGAATTCACAATGAAACTGTTGAAGGTAATCTTAAGGCACCACCTCAAAAACGAATTGTGCAGTGGATTCTGGAGTCGTGGAGATCTTTATTTGCAGAAGTTATCAAGCAATCGCTCAAGTCATGTGTACTTAATATCAATGTTGATGGCTCAGAGGACGACGTTATTCATTGTTATAAAGAATCGCAGCCATGTGCCACCGGTAGAGAGAGGTTGAAATCACAAATGGAGTTATTGAAAGAGTTAGAAGATGAAGCTAATCCATTTTTGTCGTCAATCACTGTAACCGATTCCAATATCGAAGATGCTGGAAACGAAATTTTCGTACTAGACGAAGACGATAGCGAAGACGAAATAGTTGACGAAAAAGAAATTTGAAACAAACTCTGATTTTGTAGCGACTTTTGTACATTCTGTTTATTTTTTCGTAATATCTTGCAGTTGTATGAAAAAATTATTGTTGTGTTGAGTGATTAAAATTGCAGTTCGTTTATAAACGCTCCTCTCCAGTTACTACCCCTCTCGAATAAGCGCCCACCCAAAAAGTCGAAATTTTAAATAATTCGAGCATTTACGGTATATACTTTGTGAATATAAACCGTAGTCTTCATTAAGGGTTTGACGTAGATTCTAAGTACACGTGTATCAATAATAAATGGTAATTACGTCAAAGCTCAATTGTAACATTATGATACTAAAAATGTCTTGTTTTTTTGTAAACGGATATTTACTCCAAAGGGCAGGCATACTGACTAGGCTGGTTTCCTATAAGTGGGTGAATTCCCCACAAGAAGTGTTAAACCCTGTACTGAAGGATAATTATTAAAGCTCTGCTACAGTGCTCGATACATGTCTGGAAGGACATTAAGATGACAAGTACGATTAATATAAACCATTAGAAACAGAAGTGAGGGGTGACACAGCCGATATCAACATATTCGGTGAATGGAAAATTATAGACAAATCTGACAGTGACAAATTTGTCGAAAGAAAGGAAGTAAAAGAGACGCCAATTACAGTAAAGAAATGCAAAAACAACCCCCCGAAAAATAAATATATGTATAACGAAACAGCCAAATGAATGAAGAACAACTTATTCAGATCTTTCTTTTATTTTTACTATCTTTTTCTAAACGAGATTAAAATATTATTGAATAAAAATAACATTGACGTTTTTGTCCCCCCGGTTACATTAAACTTTAATTACATTTCTGGAAAACTTTTATTTTAAGTTTTTACAGTAATGTAATACTTGTTGAAATTTTTTCTGATTTTACCCATTTGACATTTTAGATAATCCTTTTTGTAAGTAAACAAGTCAAAAGCCCTTCAGACAAGTAAACCGATATTTCTTTTGACGAAGGAACCTTGGAAACACCTTGAGAATGAAAAATCAATTAGAGGAAATGTGTAATCATTAAAATTGACTTTAATTGGTACAGATCAGAATATCTCTGCTTCTTCTTCTTCTTCTTCTTCTTCTTCTGAGTTCCTTATCCTTTCAGGACGTTGGAGATCATGGTCTTCCATCTCTTTCTCTCTTTTGTCAGTGCTAAAATTTCACAGTCACTCCTCTTGAATTTGAGATTCTTGTTCAAGCTGGTAATGAATTTCAGTCTCTGTCCTCCTCTACTTTTCTTTCCTCCAATCTTCTCTGTTAGCACCAAGTTTTCCATCCCTTCACATCTCATTGCATGACCCAGAAACTGCAGTTGTCTTTTTCTAATAAACTTCATCAACTTTCTTTTCATTCCTGCTCTCTCTNAATGAATTTCAGTCTCTGTCCTCCTCTACTTTTCTTTCCTCCAATCTTCTCTGTTAGCACCAAGTTTTCCATCCCTTCACATCTCATTGCATGACCCAGAAACTGCAGTTGTCTTTTTCTAATAAACTTCATCAACTTTCTTTTCATTCCTGCTCTCTCTAATGCCACTTCATTGCTCACTTTGTCAGTCCAAGATATTCTAAGAATTCTTCTCAGGAACCACATTTCCACTGCTTCTGTTCGTTTTTTCATGCTTTCATTGATGGTCCAAGCATCACACCCATAAAGCAAAACAGACCACACATAACATTCTAGGACTCGAATCTTAGTTTTTACTTGCAGGTGCCTGTTCTTGAAAACTAAACTCATTTTACTAAAAGCATCATTCGCTAAAGTGATTCGTTTCTTTATTTCGTTCACACATCTTGCATCTGATGTTATCAAACTACCAAGATAAGTAAACTTTTTAACATTCTTTACAAATTCTCCATTGATAGTTAAAGAACACTTTTGGGATATACTTTTCTTTGATATTACCATACATTCTGTTTTCTTGATGTTAATCTGGAGTCCTTTCTTTTCACTTTCTAACACTGCTTTATTTAAGATGTTCTGCAAATCCACTTCACTTTCAACTATCAATACAGTGTCATCAGCATATCTTAAGTTGTTTATGTTTACACCTCCGATTTTCCAGAATATCTCACAAAAGGTTTAAACTCAATGGTAAATTCCTTGTCGATAGGGTTTTAATAAATGGGACAATCAGGAATAACTTCAGTATGTCAATTTTTGATTAAGTCGGTCTGCCTTTTCTAGTACATCCTTATATTTAGACATATATCTGCAAAATACAAGCCAGCATGAAAAAAGCTTGAATTATGGTTTATTTTTTATTTATTTTAATATAAAAGGACCACTACTTTTGTTTTCTCTTAGAAAGAGAATGGACGAGTTAGCTTTTTCCAAGAAGTGCTTAATTTTTAAATTCCTTTTTATATGGTTGCTTTAGCATAATCTATACCTTGAATTACTTTAAACTTAATACCATTTGATATCGTGTACAATTTTTTGCATTTCATTTAATTTTTACTTAATTCCATTGTTGTAGATTATTTCATTTAAAAGTACCTCTTTGCCTTGTGCTGACATTGTTTTCTTTATTCAAAGTAAACATATCATATTCACCACCAAAATTATTCAGCAACTTTGTTCTTATTGCAAATACTTTGAGTTCTTTCCTAATGTAATATAAACTGTCTGTGCTGTCTACTCTACTATCAATCTGTGTAAAGATATAGAGGTGATCAATGCTTGTTTATATTCTGCCAATGCATCATGAGATCCCAGCCCCCAAAACACTCATTTTTTCTGTTGCTGCTGCCAGAAGTAAAACTGCATCTCACAAACTAGCTGAAGATACTGTGTTCTCACTTAAATCATTGTAAGATTGGTTTTTAAAGTAGCCAGAATTACTCGAGAGAGGTTCAGGTTTTTACCAGAACAAAAAAGAGCTTTGTTAAATGAATAAATGCTGCTATATTTAGTCTCTGAAATTATTACTGTAACCAAGTTACCAGTTATTTCACTATCAATGGAATAATTTACCGCTGACCGATATGTATTTTTTAATTTGACGTCAAATTAATGGAAGAAAACATACAAAATAAGAATATTTCATTTTTGACTTAGTCGTACAAATAATTTGTCGATTTCAATTTGAATATTGTTTAAGTTATGCTAAGATGAAGACGAGAAGAAGGAAAGGAAAGAGATGTCCTTTTAAGTCAGAGACTCGAGTAATATGTAATACTGAGACATGGAATCAGTTCCCAGAAGAGATGGACTCATTATCCTGTGATTTCAACATCCATGGAAAGAATATCTCTGATTTTAGTTTTGAGATAAATACAAAATATACAATTGAGAGTTGTGTTCTTAATGACAGACAAGAATCGAAAATATTGTTTGAAGAGAACCAATCTCGTGGATATACACCACTGTGGTCTAATTCCGACGATTTTAGTTACATGCAAGTACCAACTACAACAGGAGGAAGAGGATATTTTAGGGCAGGTATTTATGAGGAAACTCAGCGTGATATACTCTATGATCCAGCAAAGGAACAGGGACCATTAGACCACGCAGTCTATAATAACGACCATCCAGAGAGGTACCCTGCTGACACTATTAACCAGATAAATTACAATCAAATAAATGAACCTCAATGTTACGAAATCCCACAATCACTCAAAAGTGAGTCCGTTTCATTATCTAATGGTGACGACAACAATTACAATAATCAAGAAAGCGAATGGTCTATCGATTCATGGTACGAATATGGTGAAAATACGCTATGGACCACAACAGATAAGATGTGGAAATATCGAAACTATATCCGACAGGAAAAAGGAAGAGAAAAAGAGAACCTGAATTTAACTGTCAAGCAGGATTGCCCTAAAGTAGAGCCTCAACAAATTACAAGATCTTCTTGTACGTATCCATTGCTTAAGGACAATGTTTTAACAAATCATCACAGGCGGTTTGTTTCGTGCCAGTGTTTAACCAGTTTTAAGAAAGAACATTTGATGGAATCCAGCAATGTTGATTTTCTTTTACACGAAAAAGATCAAACAGATGCTAACGAAATAGAAAGTACGAAAAAAAATCGTCCATATTGCACATGTAAAAGTGATATTGCCACTGAAATATGTATCAATATGCATGAAAGTATTGAAACTGTTCAACAAATTTCAGCCGACATGCACGAGATGATTAAAGCGATGCGGTCATCTTACAAGCCAAGGAAAGGAAAACTTGAAGGAAAAGCAAAGGAGCTTCAAAAGTCTTGGTGGACCGACCTTCCTGGTATGTTCTCTATAATGCCCATTCGTCGTATGAGCCCTTTCAGGATGCTACAACTTAAAGGGAGAAACAGCTGGATCAGAAGTGAAATTGATTAGACTGAAAAAGACATTTATGAATGTTATTGTTTTCGTGTTTTTTTTATTTACATGTGTATCATTATTATTACTATTACTATTATTATTATTATTTTATGTTTTATGTAATTTGATATAATTACTAGTGTTAATATTATATATATGAGATAATTTTAAATCTTGAATCTTGAAAAATAGATCCATGGAAAAGATTTGAATAATTTAATAAAAATTTAGGAATATGATTAATAGCTATAATCAGATCATCTGAATTTTAATAACTAATAACTGAATTATAATTTGATTAAAACGTTTAATATTCTTTTCAGACGTTTACTTTTGTCCTTCTTTCAGAGAAAGGAACTTCCAGCATGGCCGCTGAGACTCGGGTGATTTTTAACAAACAAACCTAGAATTTTCAATGAAGAGACCGTTGGGCCTCTGCAGGACCCTTAGTCAATTTTTAAGAAGGATGATCATTGCAATGAGAACATTCCTTTTTGTAGAACAACTGATTTCTTGAAAATCTTTTCTGATTATTATTAATGTGATTATCTTCTTAAGTCTTCTTAAGTGTCCTCCAAATGGCTTAAACTAACGGAGTGAGTTTGTGCGTGTGTCAGTTCCAGGTGCAAAAACAAAACAATATTGAACAGTATTTACAGTTAAAATCAAGTGCAGTGGTGGCTGAAAACAATTTAAAGGTGTGTATTTAAACAAGAGTCCAAGTGTTCGTTGAAGTAGTTTTTATGAAGTTAAGAGGTTTAATCCATGTAAATAGTTCTGTCTGGAAGATGCTTATTGATGGAAGTTTTTCGTTTATTGATAGTAGGCCTTTCGTTGATGGTGCCCCTGGTAAACAGTGGGGCCATTTCTTGCCTTGGAGAGATACCTTTTATGGAAGAAGCGAATAGAGTTGACAAAACAAATAAAGATGGACAGAAAGCACGTAACACACGTTTTAAAAGATACTCAAATCGCTTTCTGAAGCTTCTCTTCTGGAGGGCACTTCTACTTGATTGGTAGAAATCAGACCCCATTCACACTAGACTACAAATCTTTCAGATAAGGGGCCAAAACTCGAGACCAGAACAAAGAGGCGCAAGAGCCCTACCCTTGATCTTAGTCTAAAGGCCGCTAAGCGAATTGTGTAAACAATAATCGAGTTTGAAATTGTGTTTCAATTTTGAACGACCAAAACTGGAGAGCTCAGTAAGAAATAATTCGTGATGAACTCAATGAGGTGCAATTCTTTCTCCATCTTGCTCCCCTCCTCTTCATTTTCAGTCTCAAAGTCGAAATGAGGTTAGAATCTTTTGTGTTCATGTTTCTCTGACAACAAATCAGAATATTTACAAATGGGCGCAATTGCTGTTGATTTGAAATCGTCTTTTGGTTAATTTCTAGCCTCAATCACATTTACCTGTAAAACGGTTGCTTCTTTGTTGCTCACAAAGCCCTACTTCGAAATGGAGAAACTTCCACTTCTTACGACGAAGATGAGCATATTTGACTTCCCCAAACACTTACCGGGGTAAGTTGTTAGATAACATAATTTCACATGTAGTTGTGCCGCTGGAACGTGTTATTAAGATACCTTCGTTTCTGTATTATCAATACCTATGGTAAACTGAGCACAGTGTACGTATGAAATTACATGTATTCTTATGCGTTCAGGTCTACATACCTATCAATAGGCCATAACCTCAGAATAAGCCTGGGCTATACTTAGAAAAAACTTTTAATTCCCACTCCATGACTTATTGCACTGTATTTTAATGTACAAGTACATGCTATGTATTTTATTATTTAACGAATTTTAAAGCTTGTTTTCATTTTCACAAGAAACATAACCAAAGTGTACAGGAGAGTAATTGATAACTTAAGCTGATAAAATTTTATTACAGAATTATATGGAAACAAGACGTTTCGAATCCAATCAATACTTAATGTAGCAGTCTTATTCAACACTGGCCACAAGATAGGCTTTGCATTTTTCCCAATAAATTAATGCTGTCACATTGTTATAATAAGTATTTTAAAGTGTTCCCTTGTTTAGCTCTTTTAAACTTTGAAAAACACCTTTGTTTACATCTGCTTGTGAGTTTCTGCAGCATCATAAACATTGTGAAAGATTTGTTGGTGCAGCACCCATAACAAATTTGAATATGATGGTCCATATGTTTTAACTCAATCAGTTGGTAAAGAGGTAGCCAATTTGATTTAATGAGCAAGAGCTTACTGTGAGCTCTTCTGTCACAGCCAAGTATTAGATATCCACATTACTTCTTAGGGTTCAAATGTATGTCAACTTGGCCTCAGTCGAGACTGGACAGAACTAATGAAAAATTATCTAAGGAACTAAGAACAATGTTAACAAGGAGGATCTCATTATGCTGATGCACAGAAGGTTTAATATGTCGCATTATTTGAAAGCCATACTTGACACTTTTAGGGATGGACTTGACATGTAAAGTGTGTTCTAAATGCTGTTCCAAAGTGAACCCAAGAAACTAATAGCAATGTACTAAAAGTCTTTTTATAACTGTCCTCTTCTGATCACTTTTGTCTCCTAAATATGGCTGAGGTTATAAGCTGTTTTCGATTTAGATTTTATAACATGAATAGTAATAACAAAATATGACTTTTCAAATTTGTTTTTCATGCTTGGGAGCATGTTAGTCAAGCAGCTGGTTGATCAAATCATGGGAAATATTAACCTTGTTGTTTCCACTGCTTAATACACCCAACAGATTTCAACAAGTCCTCTTTTCATCTTTGTGAAAATTTTCCATGTTTAAAGCTATAAAATCATGATAGACTTGTAAGAGATGATCCTGCTTTGTGCTCCCAAATTTATTGGCAGTTCTTTATATATGTATATATGAAGGAAGTCAATAAAACTCAAAACTTTTCAATACTTTTAAGTTTCATGTTCTCAACCAATCTTCAGTTAAAATCTATGTATATATTTGTTTATTTAATGTGATCATTTATGGTCACAGGGGTGACCACTTGATACAAAGTAATGCCAATGAAATTGTTCAGAAACAGATAAATCAAAGTTGATGCCCTTTGGATTACTCTAGTTGACAAGTCAATAAGCTGGTAAAGGCTATAGAGACCAGTTTTACCTATCTGCATAGTTGCTTCAATCTTTATAAATTGTTTAACATAAAAATTAGCAAGAATGATGACACCATCATTAGAGGAATCAAATTACCATTTTTGCAAGTTTCCATATTTTGGGTACTTTGTTTGTATGTAGACAGATATTGAAGAAAGATCATAGCCATTGAATGCAGTTCTCATGGATATGAAGAAAGAAGTGTTGGTTGTCTGCGCCTGGGGGTTTACCGGATTTTATTGGTTTAATGGCAGGTATTATTTCGTCATCTGAAAACTCATCGCAAAGGTTTTGATCTACTGATGGGGAATTCCATTCTTCTTTCAATTGTCAATTTACTTCTCTTGTAAATTGGCGATTAGGGTTTTTGTACTTCCCGTTGTTTAGAAGACATGAAGCAACTGCGTATGGACTAATCGAATTCAGATTTGGGGTGACATTTTTTCAGCCAGTGAGTTTGTTAATAGTTGACCATGCTCTTTGACTGGACCATTTCATATTGATGTCCTTAACAGTGGTAGGCCATTGTTCTTTCCATTTAGTATTAAGATGATCGATAAGACGGTTTGCTGAAGACAACTTTTCCTCGAGAGACTGAGCTTTTTCATGTTGAGAAGCAAGTTTGTAGCGATTTGTCCTTTTACTTCATGTATCGTGCACAATTGTTTTGTTATCGTTTTCTCTCTCCCTGGTATCCATTGTTTTCTTGTTAGTTAAGTTTCCTTTTGTATTACCAGTTCCCTATTGTTTTGTTTCCTAGTGATGTGTAATTAGTAACACCTCTATAGCATCCTTTAGATATTGAGTAAGTTTTTTTAGTTGAGGTTTTCAGGTTGTGTTTTTAAAATAAGAATCTTTCGATTGAGAATGATGAAGTTTTAAATGGAATATATTTCTCATGCCAACTGCAAAGATTTTATATTTATGAATTACAACACGGAACGCTTTCATTGCTTAAATATAGGATTGTTTACATCATAAATTCCTATAAGTTCATTACATTTGGTATCCTATTTAGGAATGTAGTTCATTCAAAAGCCTCTTGGGATTGTATCTTTAACTATTTTCTAGAGTTTCTTCTGGAATGTTGTGTAACACAAATTTAAATCGGATTCTAGAGATGGAAGATCATCACACATAATTCTAGTTGCATTCTCAAATCTATTCCAGTCGGTTTTGTTGAAATTCCACCTAGGTAGTGGTGATGTTGGCATGTATTCAATCAAAGCCGGCTGATGGGTAATTGTAGGTCGATGCTGAGATTATGGAAAGTTACCCAAAACAGTGTGTACAGGATGAAGCAGAGAGCTGTTGACATCATGTGTGAAGAAAGTAATATCTGGATTCGTGTAAGTGTTCCATGCACCAGAATGAAACATCTTTGGTTGATTATGATCGAAAAGCAACTTAATATCGAATATCCTTTGCCAATCATAAAGAGCATCCCCATTTGGATTATTTCTAGAATAGCCCCAAGTTGTATGATGACAGTTGAAATCACCGGAGTATATTGCTGGGTGATCATAATGGGGTGGTGGTTCTAACGGAGAATTAGATGGTTTGTAGTAGTTTGTTATTGTACTTTCTCCATTGATCGAGATGGTTAGCAATTCAACTGCACTATCAGTATTACTACAGCCAATTTCAATGGAAGGAAGGTCGTTACATACAAGAGTGGCAATACCATGCTTAGAGTGTTTGATTGAACCAATGAGAGAGAAGCCATATACAGTATCTTGATTTTATTGTCATTGGTAGCATGTGTCTCTTTTAGCAGAATAACGAAAATTAAATTGGCCATGGCGATTTTTTCAATACCTTCACATGTTGGTGGTGTAAGGGTTTCTAGATTTAATTGAAGGATAGCTGGACCAAATGGTTCATGTATCTTTGACATGTCGTTAGATTATCTAGTTTGTCTCTGTTGTTCAGTTATTGGCATTAGTTCCCAAGTTAGATTGGTACTTGCAGACTGGACTACGAGGATGTTGCCAATATCCAGCCCTAAGAATTAGTGACCTTACCTTAGAAAAGGTTCTTATTAATTGTCAAGCTGAGACAAAAAGACAAAAGGTCAACTTCTTCACCCAGGGCCTCATTTGTTGAGTATCTTGGGAAACCACATGTAAATCCTTTTACTCCATGGAGAGAAATTATAAAAAAATGCAAATTTTGTCCTGGTTCTCATCTAAGACGTTCTTATCAAGCCTGCTTTCATATTTTTCCAGAGTAAGGGGGACTTCTCAAAATGTTGCAAGAAATTGCCAGCTGGTAACAACTGCAACAACAAGCAAAAATACCAGAAGAAGCTGTACCAAAGTCAAACAGGACATCACTTCCTCCTCAGAGTCAAATGATGGCTTTTCCCTCCACTCCGTAAAACTCTATCTCTCAAATTTAAACTGCTTACCGATAAATGAAATCTACTGACATGGTGATGTATACCCCCAATTATATCCCTGGTCCATTATACAGTCAATGGGAAATTGACCTTAACACTAACGGCTCATCAGTTTCATACAGGATTGGTTCTCAAGTTCATGTATTACCAATGACCACCAATACTTCACAAATCCAAAGCTAAACTCAGTGCCTACAATGGCTCTCCAATCAAAGTTGTTGGTAAGTGTATTGGCTGTCCACTTTTTTATGTAATGTTTTCCCTATCTTTAACAAGTTAAATATTCAAAATTCTGAATGATCTTTAAATATTTCAAGTACTGCACATCTTTCATTGTTCTTCTTTTCAAAACCATAGCTCCACAAAATCTTCCCAAATCCATGCCTGTCTTCTGATGTGAGCATTTATTTCTCCTGCTACAATTAAGTCATTTTCCTTTGGACCCTTTTATCACATGATCTTCCAGCTTGTTGCAAAAAGCCTTTATTCTCTCTAACTGTTCTACCTGCTTGCAGTATGTATAAGAAAAATGTTTGGAGTACACCAGTGATGATAATTTTATTTCTCATTTTGTGATAATCATATCTGCCAACCTCCACAACATCTTTAGTCATCGCATACATCTCTACAGATATGCAATACTGTTTGTACCCTCTTGTTTTCTACCTTAGTAAAAATTTTACTGGTCTTCATTTGCTGCAATGATGATACAGTACACCTCTGATCTCTGTACCATATGTTCTGAAGACAAGAGACATCTCCCTTCCTTCTTATTAACATCTCAACCACCTCCCTACATTTTCCAACCAATGTTCCCACATTTACATTGGAAACCTTCAGTGCATCTCCCTCTATTCTTTTGTCTTCATGAGCAAGCAACATGATGATGTTTCCTTACTCCGTCAGTTCAGTTAAGGGCTTTCAAGGACTAAGAACCATTTCATTGTTATTTATGATCATCTTATTTTGTTGGAGCATAAGGATTCCTAGCCATAATCAAATCAGTCCAAAGCCCAGGCAAATGGTTAACCCCAGCCAGTTGTCTAGGCTTTGCGCTGATTTGAGGTGACTTGCACAAACAGATGTTAAAGTTCCTCTTTGAGCCAAATTGCCCAGCTTTTGCCTGTCATTTGCTTACCTCAGAACTGTTGCCCCTCAAGACTGTTTAATAGAAAAATTTAGTGAACATTCTTAAGCTGATTGTTGCCATATGTCAGATAAAGATCTGACATATGTTTTATGCCACTGCATTATTTTAGTATGGTTATACAGTGTAGTAGAAGGATGTAGGATTTTTTTGCTGCCATCAGTTTCCTAGGAGATAATTAAACAATCTACCCTCAGCTTCATTTGTTCTTGTCAATAGTTTTGATGGATTTCGGTTTAATTTAAACCATTGCCTTTTGAATAAGCTCTCTTGAATCGATAAATTGTCATTGTTATTTCATTTTGCCACCTCATTTTACACTAATCAAATAATTTTACTCCTAGAATTTTACTCTTTCAATGTATGAAGTGTGACTAACAATGCAAGAAATTGGAAGCTCAGTATCATTTTCTGATAAAATTGCCTACAACGTTACAGCCACTGTACTTCTGATACTCTGTCAGCAGACACAATTTCAAAAGTGCCTATGATTACAGATGCTTTAGTAACACTCTTAGTTTTATTTTAATTATGCCAAAGTTAAAAACATTGGTTTCAAAATATCAACTAACATAATAAGTCAACATTAAAAGCACACCATACATTATCAAAGCAAGTTCATTCGTACACAATAGCCTTCCGTAGTAGTCATCACTAAGTATTCATTCACATAACATGAGGCATGTACTCTTTTCTGTCTTTCAGGTACACTGGTCATTGCCCTCAGCAGAAGTACCAATACGCGAAAACATATGGAAATCTGACGAAAGAGGAATACAAACGTTATCATGATAAGTTCCTTGGGTGTAGCAAGGAGAGAATTGGACGTGGTGGTGATGCTTCTGTACCATTTCCAAAATATTATACACATCAACCATCCTTAGTAGTGAGTGACCTTCCTAAAGATCACAATCGTTGGAAGTATTCAGGAAGGCATAAAAGGTTTAACATGCAGGAAAGGGATACATCATTAGCCGAATTTAAATATGTAAGTAAAGCATATCTGCTTGTTGTTGTTTTTTGACAGTGCCTGTCTGTCTTCCCGAATGTCTCCCATCCCCTCTCTTCCCTATCTGGGTGCTGTCACTTCTTCTGTACTTTTTCCTTTCCTCCAACAGATTTATTTTGATAGGCTAGGTCTTTATAAAGTACATAGAAGAATAATCGACGTTGTCATTACAGAGATGTGATTATTTGGGGGCCTTTACCATAGATACTGTGTTTTAAATGTTCTGCAGAGTGGGTCATAACCTTTTGAATATTTTCTCGTTATTACACCACTCTTTGTTTTCTTTTCATTCAGCTTCTATTATCAACGAACAGAAAGAAACCACAAATCTAAAATTATCACTTAGCCTTTGTTCAGTAAAAGTAATATCTTCGTCACTATTATCATCACCACCACCATCATCATTTTTGTCATTATCGTTAACATTATCATCATCAAAAGGTCGTTTATTTTCTTTACTTTTACCGTTGATGTTAACCTATTTAGTACCCTTTCTCTTGGTCGTGGCCTGCATCTTTCTGCATCAATTTTTATATTATGATATGTACCCAATCTCTTTGTTTTGCATGAAATTGCTAATAAAAAGCCGCAGTCGTTTCCTATCAGTCTTTTTGTTGAGTCATATGGTTTCAGTACCCTGGTCTTTTAACTCTTCCGTTGCCTGAGTTGCCTTTTGCATACATCTGAGGAACCATGTGTTGGTTGTTTCAGGGCAAATGGCACGGGATTTGAAATTGGACAAGGAGGGCGGATATAGAGATTAGATAGAAACAGTTACCCATGGTTTAGTGACGAAGAAGGTTTACGTGCCTCATATGACCACAGATAGATAAATCTCACTTCTTAAATGGCGCCTAATATGTAAAATGAAGAGCATTTCTGACAAGTTTCTCAGGAATAAAACAAAAGGAGAACAGGAATGTCACGCTTCCATTTGTTTAGTGTGTTGTCTCATGACTGTTGAAACTTAAGTAAACATACAGTGAATAATAGGCTCTCAGAATGGTCACTGCATCAAGAAGATGTTGGATCCGCACCAAAGTGGGTGTCCCATAACCTCCCACATCAAAATTTGCGTTATTTTCAATTAAATGACACGAAGACAATGTTAGTCACATATAATTTGAAATAATTCGTTGAGATGCCTATCAATGTGAAAATCCAAGTTCTTGCAAATTGGGAGGTTCAACACCTACCCACTGATTCATTGCTCATTAAACAGAATTAGTCAGAAAATCTATTTTGAATCTGCTGGAACGAATTTTCATAAATTACATTTACGTTCATTGTTCTTTTCTGTGAACTGATTTCCCACTGCAACGAATGCCAAAGTATCAGTTAGATCTTTATGCATTACTAATTCACCAAGGTTGTTGAATTGTTCAGTAGGCATTTTTGTACGAAGCGAAGTCTTCAATCGATAGGCTGTGGAGAAAGATCATTTCGGATTGTAAGATGTAGAGGGATTTACGTATCAGGTTAGCGATGATAATTGTGTTTGGAATCAGTGCAAACTGGTTCGATGGGATGGAACACAAGTAATTAAGTATGTCATCAAAAGTATTGACACAGACTGATTTCAACATTCTGTGGAAGGAAAGGTTTCTGTTTGTAGTGCGATAGGATCAATGTTTAAGGATCAACGATAAAGCCTTTCAACATATTGAAGCTCACTTGCATAATCATTTTGTCTCAAAATTTTCATCATCATTTTTTCCATCTTGAGAAATATGGTAAAAGTGGGTTGGTTGGAATGATCTTTGTTGGAAGATATAACAAAATCAAGACATTCAAAATATTTCTGTCAAAAGTGATCTTCTGGAGTGTATGGGCTGCATGAATTGTTGCTACTTTCAGATCCATCCATCAGCATGTATTATGCAATAGATATGTAATTGGCCCCCATTTTTTCCCCTCATAGTTGTGGCTTGGAAACGAAATCGTAGTCGAGTGCTGTTTTCGTCACTGTTTTCACGAATGATTGAGTAATGTCATAGTTACGCCTATCCATGTAAGTTTCGATGTTTAGTTCAGCTAGATGTAAACCACTAAGAGCAGACATTGCCTTGCTTTGAAGTGTTCATGGCAAATTATCACTCATCGAAAATAGTCTTAGACTGAGGTGCAGACCCTCAAAGAACTGAAACTTGCATCTGTTATGAACTCCAACTATGCGAGCTCTGATATTTGAGTCAAGGCTACCCATGGTTAACGAGACATCCCAGGGTTTCATGAGTGAATCATAGTTGTTGATTGGCTTTAAATATGCACTTTCTCGTACTG
The DNA here is from genome assembly GCA_003991215.1 of Morbakka virulenta. NCBI lineage: Eukaryota > Metazoa > Cnidaria > Cubozoa > Carybdeida > Carukiidae > Morbakka > Morbakka virulenta. The sequence goes on along the minus strand of RDPX01000099.1, from coordinate 1,115,461 downwards.
ACCATTTGGTTGGGAAAATTTTATCAGGGCTTGGAGTAATATCATTTTCTGGGGTCTCTGTGTATTGTGATTCGTATCAAATTAGGTCTTGAATGTTACCAAACATTTTCTCCCTTTTAGGGGAGTAGTTAAGAAGGGATATGACCTTCATTACTGTTCCCATGACATCTTTCATAATCGTACAATTTGTCAGGGCCCTTTTAACCCCGAGATTAAGCGAATACACCTGATAATTGGTAGCCAAAACTTTATTTATTCGGCTGAAATTTAGACAGCAACGCCGGATTTAACTCCTAGCATACAGCGTGCATCTTCGTATGCATTACTTCTGGTTATTGAAGTGGAAGATGCGTCCTTACTAAACTGTTTTTAAAGCGCTTAAAATGAGTTCACTTTAAATGTTAGGGATAAAAAAAAATCCTTGTGAACACTCAGGTCTCTTTTACCCATTGTAAACAGATTTACAAGAGGTCTTTATTTGAAATATCTGCATACTCATGTGCTGTCAAAGAAAAAAAAGTTACACTAGCAAACGTTCATGATTTTTAAAGAGAACCTGCCTAGTTATAAGCTGTAACAATTCAGTTTATATATCATTGTGCGATTATTTTCATTGACTAGATTGTAGTTTCTTTTCTCAATTAATACGCTTTAAAATATAGCTGTCTTCCTTGCAGACAAGTTTTAAAAACTGTGTCAAGTTGTCGTCAACATCGGGGGATGCCTTGTCATGAAAGTTAGCCAATACTTTACATAATTCTTATCAAATATCTCCTCTCGACCACGCGTTTCTTTGCAGCCCACTTTTAGGAAAGTCAAAGATGTCGCCACATTTTGGTACAACGGATTCAATTTTTCAAGACAGCAGTATGTGCTTTACATTGTTGCTATTCGTTGAAAGCTGCTAGTGCCTTCTTCCAACTGTTGGAGCCCTTTTCCACATATGCATTCTTTGTTATGTTCGTCGATAAGTTTGTTGTGATGTTTCATACAAAGAATACAAAAACCCGAGTCCTTTGCTTGGTCATAATGAAGCCAAGGAAACGTTTTGAACCAAGAGACTTGACAACTTCTCATTTTTTCCTGATAGCTTTCGCTGGAAAAACATAATCCTCACTTGGTTGAAAATGTTCAGGAACACTTATGCCACCTGAAAGGTTGCAGTATCCTTTCATTTACATTTTCGGCTATAGGCTTCATCTGCAGATTGTGCTCGATTGTTTTGTTGTAATAACAGCAGCTTCTTTCCGAGAATAGAAACACTTGATGGATTTAATAATTTCTAGAAGAAAGGAAAACCAAGTGACAAGGGTCATTTGTAAAATTATGAAAATAAAGTGAACTTCACGTGCGGCTTAAATAACAAGGAATCACTAATCAGAAAAAAGACAATATGTAGCTTTATTTTAACTAGTACTTTAAGGATCTTCTGAATCATTATACGACTCCATATGTTATAAATTCTGTGTTGCTCAAGGAAATATGTCACATGATCGAGTCACATGCTCCATAATCGGTTACTTTTCACTTATGATAGCATTGAGTCCGTGTGTATGTGGTTGTGGGTTTTGAAGACGTTGATCATACTGCAGCGCTTGCAGCACTAAACGTTCAAGAGGGAAATGAGACCACAACCTCCAGTTTTGACTTGCTTAAATCGAGTTTGATTTGTTATTTATCACTTCCCTGTAAAGTGGAACTTGTCTAACTTTCATCCTAAAGGAAAATATTCCCCATTTTGAATAGTAAGAAAAAAGTCTTAAAACAAGGTATAAAAATTAAATATTAGTTTTATGCAAATCCATTATTCTAGGAGCTGCATCCCAAGTTTTGATATTTTGACAGGAGGTTGTGCCTCTTTGGCTCCTTAAGGTCATACCTTTGTTTATAACCATTCTCTTATACTCAGCTCCACCCTATAAAATCTACTTTGGCTTGCTTCAAGTCCTGTATTTACGTCGACAACGAAAAGAACCTCAACTCAAGGGGGGAGCTCACAATAAATCGTAGGAAATTTCCATATTTTAGGGATATCTGTTATAAGGTTATAATAACCGACGAAAGTGTACGAGATTTCTTGGGATTTGTTTACCTCCCGTCCCAGCTTGCTGCATTACGTACTAATTTCGAAAATAATTGTTCACCAAATGAAACTGATGATCTTATCTTCGGTAATACTGTCATTTACATTCTTAAATGCTCTTTGATCAAACACAGTCAGTTCAGAATAGGAAGTTACACGTGGACCCACGAGTGGAAGTACACCACCATATTTTGCGCATGAAAATAGTTAAAAAAACCGGATCGAAGGAGATTTAACATCTGAAATGATAAATTTTGCATTATCTAAATTAGCTGTAAATCATGTTACCAAAGACAAAAAAGTCCATTAGGGTCAAATTTGTATCAGATTTTTTAATACCATGAATATGATTGGCTGAAGTGAATTTCAACACTACTGGATAAGAAAATAGCTTTAAAGTCGAGTTTTGGAACTTATATAATGAAGCATACCTTTTAACCATAACTTGAGGCTGAAATCGAAACATTGGCTGCCATGCCAACGCTTAGCAACATTTTTCTTTATTCTTGTAAGAAAAAGTGCAAAGAGTAAACCAATCAATCCTGTGCACTCAACTGACGGAGACTAATTCCTAAGAAAAACAACTGAGGGAAAAAGTTAACACACATGAAAAGTAAGCCTTACCTTCGATGTTAGAGAAAAGTGCTCATCCTGCGTGTTCAAAAACTACCATTGGAATTCTTTATTCCCAGCCAGCAAGCAGCGTACTTATAGTTGGCCAAGCGCAAGCATCATTACTTTACAATCGATTATTAATTCTTGCTGAGGGAAGCAAGGAGGTGTCAAAAGTTTCTCGCGATGTGTGCGTGACATTTTTAATGAAAGGAATGACTGTCATTGCAGAGGCTACCCGCTTGTGTTCCATGTTAGTGCTAAACAATACGAAAATGATTATTTGTCAGCAACAAAGCGGGGGGCACACACCCCTCCAATTCGCTTTGACGTCGGCCTTGTGCTTTAAACTAATATAAAGTGTAGATAAAAGAAATAGAAATTGAAAAGTGATAGCACCAGGTCATGACACCAAACAAAGGTCCAGCCAGAAAAATTTGTAGATGCGCATCAAATGGTTTGTTGTTTCAAAAGAAAATTAGTTTTAAGGCATTGCTATGAATGCCTGTTGTATGTCTGATTTTTAATATTCTTTTGTATGGAATAAATGGGAGGCTGGGGATGGGAGTTGTTGAAAACTCGTTGCATTTTTATTTAATTAGGGTATGATGAATGATTTAGGAAGTGAAAATATCGATTTCATCATAAATCTGGGCGTAAATATTCTGGTCAGTGCTCACATTGTGCTGTTGATGAAGCTAAGAAGTATAAAAAACAAATCGTCTAGAGAAAATCTACAAAGTTTTGTTGTTTTTTTAAAACTGTATATTGATGTAGTAACTTTTCAAGTGTGCAAGAAATTCTTAAACTTTTTCTGAGCTACTTTCGAGAAGTATACCCCCCATCTTCAGGGTGACAGTGGGAGAAGTATCTCTCAAAACGTAGTTCAGAAAAAGCTTACGACGCATGGCATGATAAATATCGTACATCAATGGCTTCCGCTGAGTCCATAGATTTCAAAAGTTTTTAAGACTATTATATAAGAAAGGTTTTCTCATTTTTCTCATTTTCACTTTGAAAATTGTATACAGGAAGTTGAAGACCATCGAGAACAATACAAGGATTATACACAAACCCGACAACCGGTGAAACGTTTCGAACTTGGAAATCTTTCTCTTCAGTGGCCGTATCAACGGTCTCCAATTTGGTATGAGCACCAGTTATTAAATAATGAGGATTTTGTTGCGTAGAATTGTTTTTTTATCGCCTTTTTTCATGTCATTACAGTGCTTTCTTTTTGTAATGTTGGCAAGGCTATCTGAATAAACAGAATAGAACCAGATAATATCAAGAGAACGTAGAATCATCTTACCACCAACAGGAAATAACTAAACTTATGCTAATTCATCGAGCACATTTATGTCTATGTGAGTATATAAATGTTTCCATGAATGTATATGTGAAAACATATCAGTATGAGAATGGTGTATATGTTAGTGTAAGTGTATTTATGTATGTGTATAGTATATAATATGTATGTAGTTGGTCACGTTCGCAATGGCCTGCTGTCAAGCTCTTCATTGTTCTGTCTTCCAGGATTTGGGGCCTTAGGTTCGTGTAATTTGTTCCAATTTCACAGCGATTTCTTATGAGGCAAGGAGAATGAATGGAAGTGTCAAGCTGGTAAGAAATAGACTAATCGGACTTGGAAAGATCGCAGAAAACAAATACTACCTCTTGGGTATAAATTTTGTTGAATTAGCATGGGCCTAACATTTATTTATTGACTTACTCAATCAAAAACAACTTGGAAAAGAGTCAATGTCTTAAAGACGTCAAATATTTGTAATTGATGAACTGTTCTATGTACGCATTTGTAATTGGTTCTTTGGGAGTTGTTTACAAAATAGCCGTGAGTATTTTACTTAAGTATCTTATGAATAAAAAAAATATTAAAGAACTTTTGAAATTGTGTTTCGCAATAATAGGTCAAAATACACAGTACAATCTGTTCCCAGCCTTATTTTGAACCTGCTTACATATTTTCATTGCAGACTTGCTTGACAGTGATATAACTTTGCTGGTTTTAATATAATTTTTGCGAGGAAATAGACATTTTTAGTGAATTTGTATGAATAATATCAAGATTAAAGGAAAAGTAGGTGTAGATTATATTCAGATATATACAGATACAACAGATTAGAGTGTTTTTAGGCAAAGACGAAGCTCAGAAGTGGCATTTACGATGATACTCCCCATGATCATTAACGTGCAGACGTTAGTGATATTATTTTGTTGATCATCATTCCAGGTTTTTAAAATAATTACTGGTTATTGACCTTTATTCATTAAAGGTCTGGTCTTGATTTTTTTCTAAAATTATATTAGCAGCTGAGATTTTATGACATTATCATGCACTGATCATCTTTGAAAATTATTGTTCTGTTTGTTTGGTACTTATTTTGAGAAAGACAGTGGAAGAGGAAATCACTTTCAAAATTAAAGTAATTGTGTTCTTAGTTGAGACAAACATATCGATATACATTGGACAGACTGTAAAGCGCGCTACCAGTCGCAGGCTGACTGACACAGCACAGAATAGAACAATCCAATCTGTTAGTCAGAACCGTTAAAAAGTAAATACAAAAATAGAGTGAAAGAAGATACACGTTTGTAACGTTTGAGATTTAACAGTGAGTCTGAAAAGCGTGGTGGGATTATATCATTCTACACAAGACTAACTGGAAATTTAATGGGTTCTTCAAAGTGTGGTAAAGAGTACAGGATTAAAAAGATAAGTGAATATCCTGCATAAGGGCAACATACATGAAGCGAAGAGAAAAATGGCGACATGAAAGAAACAGGCATCAAGAAAATGGTGGAATAACTTTATTTCTGCAGAAGGAGGACGAAGGTGTTTTTGAAATATAACGAGGAAACAAAGATCATTCAAGGTGCAGAGTGCAAATCTGGTCAAGGGTAAAAAACTATTAAAAAGTCAAGATAATAGAGAAAATAATTATAAAATGGTAAAAAATATCATTTGAATTTTTCTTAGATAAGTAAAACAAGAGTGATTTTGAGTGAGTAAAGCAGTGAAAGGGATAATAGAAACTGTAACAGAAATGGAGGTGGACAAATGACAAATAAGCTTAAAGAATTGAAGGTGACCTCAGCCATCTTTGGGTGACTACAGACGTGTTAAAAAGAGTATGAACAGTGGAGTAGTATGAGGAAACTAAAATCTATCAGAAGATAGTGAAGAAGAAATTTTACCTTGTGGAGTTGCAAGAAAAACAAAACTTGCCATACCAACACAATAAAAGAATAATACCTAGAACCTGATATAAAAATCTAGCAGGAGCACTGTATGGAAAGATCATTGTTTTTGTAGATCACAGTGAATTTCGTAGCTGCACTGGAAAGTAATCTACACTTGGCATCAACAAGAGGGTTATGTTAAAAAAAGTAAAGGAGTGGTACCATGTTTTCGAAGACCTGGAGAAGGTATTTGACAAAGTACGAAGAGAGACTGAAGTGGACACTACCAAGATGGAATTTTGTAGAGAGATTGGTTAATGTTGCAACGAGACTTTATGCCAATTGAGAATTATCGAGTGCGACAACTATTAAATTAGTATTGGACCTCATTAAGGCGTAGTTTTCAGCCATTGTTTCTCTCTGTTACTGTAATGGAGAAAGTTACATATTTGATCCATTGGAAATTTTGTATGAAAATGGCCCCTTTTAGAACGCAGAGATTGAAGTAGAAATTTAAGTCCCATTTGGTGATCATAAATATACAATAGAAAAAAGAGGGCTGAAGGAAAATATGAACAGGAAAAGATTATGGTAATCGAAAAGAACATCGAGGAAAATATGCAGGTGAAGAGGTATCCATGCGGCGAGGTTGGTAAAGGTACGGAAGGCCACACTGACCTTTTGAGGGTATTCGACAAGTAGCATTGTAAACTGGTACAGATGTCTGAAAACCTGAATCGGTTTGGAGATTTTTTTCACTCCTGAATGTGTGATATGTCAAGATAAGGTCTTTTAGGAGAGAGAGGCAACAGGAGATGAGTAGAGGGTTCCTCTTATATCAGATAGGTTGGTTATTGGGGGCTAAGTACAAACCGTAGTCTGAGAATTACTTCTAGCTGCATGGTTCAAGTGAAGAGAAATATCACAATTGTTGATTTGTACCAAGTAAAAAATATTTGTAGGGAGGAAGCTAGATTACAGCCAGTCCCCATGACTACCATAGCCACATGGTCGACACATTGAGCTGTCGTTGCTCGTTCTCAACTAGATCGGTTTTACAACTATACATTTCACTCGTATCATCCATGTTATACACCTGTAGGTTATTAATTTCACAATTGTTGATTTAAAAAAAAATTGCAACAAAATAGAGGCAAGGTATCAAAAGCATTCATAAGATCAGACTCTAACAAAGAGAGAAGATGTATGTATCAACAAAGAAGTTTATAGGTGCTATTTAGATGTGAAAGAAAATAATAAGAGGTATATAGCAGGTGTCATCTGGAGAGATAAAGTGAGAATTAAAGAGTGGGCGAGGAATGTTAGAGAGTTTTAAGAATAGAGAGATCATGATATTTTGGACACGCTATAGGAAAGAGGTGAGGATAAAGTACTTGGAATTATGATAATGTTGGTCTTACAGTCCACCTGCCATACATCACGCAATTAAAAAAATAGAAAAGAAGATTTGTGGGAGGAAATTTGACTAATTTAAACAGAAAAATTGTGATTGGTCAATAACCCCGTCAAATAGAACAGGAAGACGTTAAAAAAATGTAAGATGCATTTTTGTTTGTATGTATTATATACGTTTATATATATAACATATATATATATATTTGTGTGTATGTGTGTTTGTGGGTAAATGTATCCAACGACTTCTTGCAATATAACATAATATAGTATAATATAATAAAATATAATATAATATAATATAATATAATATAATATAATATAATATAATATAATATAATATAATATAATATAATATAATATAATATAATATAATATAATATAATATAATATAATATAATATAATATAATATAATATAATATAATATAGTAATGTAATGTAATGTAATGTAATAAAATTATATTTTTCTAATTCTTTTAGGTCTCATAACTATTACACTGTCCGCATGGCTAATGCAATGAACCAGTAATTTAATCTCAGAAAAGAAGAGATTTATCATATTGTGTGTTTCACGATCCAGATGGACAAGATTCGTGAGATGGCCACTTTTCAAAGGAATTAAAGGAATCAAATCAAGCATGAAGCTCATGAGAACGAAAGACGAAAAACATCAGGTTGTNTATAATATAATATAATATAATATAATATAATATAATATAATATAATATAATATAATATAATATAGTAATGTAATGTAATGTAATGTAATAAAATTATATTTTTCTAATTCTTTTAGGTCTCATAACTATTACACTGTCCGCATGGCTAATGCAATGAACCAGTAATTTAATCTCAGAAAAGAAGAGATTTATCATATTGTGTGTTTCACGATCCAGATGGACAAGATTCGTGAGATGGCCACTTTTCAAAGGAATTAAAGGAATCAAATCAAGCATGAAGCTCATGAGAACGAAAGACGAAAAACATCAGGTTGTATTACTGGCTGGCTCGTGAAATAATACAATGCAGAAACTTGCCTTTTTAATACTGTAAATTCCAGAATATGGAAAAATACCATTGAGAGCCTTAGATGAAAGCGATACTGGAAGAGATTAACCAGTCACCAAATATAAGTTCGTGTAAATGTAAATGATTCATGAAAACACTTTTTGATTTAAGGGTTTCAGTTTTTTTGTATATCTGTAACTATGAAAAAGGAAATGTGAGTAGTTTAATGAAATAAAGTACGTTTTTGAAGCATTTATTTGGAACCTATATACTAGGGTCAGACCCTTGTGGTATTATACCTGTACCCGTACATATAAATAAATATATATATTGTAAGGACTTTAGATGTCTTTATACCTCGGCTTCTACTCGCCTTTCTCCAACCTGGATAAAAGTTTTTGTTTTATTTGAAGCTATAACCTTGGCTTAATAAATAGTTCCTCAGTTTCTAGGTTCCACTAAAAACACTGCCCGTTTTTGTAGAATTATATTTCTAATTCTTTCTGTTTATTCTCGATAGGATTTCGTTGTTGCGTGACTTAATATTTTGCTTAATATTAGTGGTACAGCTACAACTGACCTTTCCTGTGTTGCGATTGAAATCTCATGCAGTTTATGATCTTATGGGAAGTGCTTCTCTGTTAAAGAGAGAAACGTTTTTTTAATAGAGAGACAATGTTTGTGGTGGCACCTTTAATGTTATTGGGGCTACCAAATCACATTGCATTTCCTATTTTTGTGACAATGTGGTTTCTAAGAAAACCGCATTGTCCAGCTATGTTTTACAATTAAAAAACAGTGGTATCGAAGCGCTCAATATTGAATGATAAGTTTTGAAATCTATAGCTGGTTATTCAAATATTTCTTAGAAATGCAATTTGTGCTTGCAAGTTTATCTTAGATAATCACCTACGCAAATCAGGCAGAATTACTCATCAAACAGGGTAGATTGATTTCTAAATGCCATTATCAAAACGAATTCCTTTTAATTTTTTATAACAATAATGACTAGTCTCAAAGGACATGATTAGGTGATGTATGGTAAAGAAGTGTTCATAGTGTGCCTGATAATTCAAGAAGATGCGCTGGACTTGAAGTAGCACCGAAAGTAGTTTTTCTTTTACCACAGTATTCAGTCTATGTTTTTATAATATCTAGCATTCTGTGCAGATACAGTACTTCTTTGTTAGGTATATATGTACTCTTAGGTCCCTATTAAATAGGGAGGTAAAGTAAACGGGGGGGGGGGCAGGAATTTTTCTTAAAGTAAATCAACGCCCTTAAAATATGGATAGTAAATCAAAAATCATAATTATGTTAGATTTTGATGCTAAATATTAAACTACCTATACGCAAGCAAACAAAAAGTAAAGCTAACTAGTGAGGACAAAGTTCACGATCACAAGAATATCAAACATATCATGAAAAACACGCTTTAAGGTCGTGTGATTTGGTTCAACAATCCCCTCAACTATTTTGGACCCGGTGGCTTCATTACTTCGGATTGAAATTGCTTAATATTATCTCTTCCTACTAAACTCATTATCTTGTCTGAAAGAAGATAATCTTCACTCCCACTGAGAGGACTTGTTAGCCCAAGTGTTTTGTAGCGAGCTGGGATAACCATATCGATATCTTGTAGAATTTTTAAGCACATGCGCATCATTTCTTCTCGAGTGTGTTGAGGTTTTTTTTTACCATGTCGAAATCGAATAATCATCAGCTCCTGCTTAAGCGATATCCTATATATTTATCGTAAATATCAGTATTGTTCATTTGGATATCACTGGCGGCTTCTCCTATTCGAACATACGCATAACCTTTTTAAGTAGCGCTTCTTTCACCTCACGTACAAAGTGGAGACTAATTAGCCAAAGCGTAATTCTTCATGGTAAGAAATGATGACATTGGAGAGACATGAAATTGTTTCTATCGTCTATTTCAATCAAGAAAACAAACTCTTGTCGAACCACAACATTCGGATCGCTTGAAGACTTGGCTGAATGCAGTAATTCTTTCACTAGGTAGAGAATATTTCTCTTTAACATATATGTCATAACCTTAGATGTTAACAGTTTTCTGTGAAGCACTCTCGCTTCGCTGGAATGGTATCTGATCTCCATTTTCTAACTGTCCAAACATTATTGATGTATTCAAAGATACGTTCTTTTCTGTCTTCTTTCTTTATTTGAAAGCGTTTGTTTGGTATTTTCACGCGTTGTGTTCACGCATGCATTCTTTTACCCATTTATTTGACAACATAATCTCTGGTTACTGTTTTCATCGTCAGGCAGTTGATCACGATACTGATCATAAAAGAACTTCGCTTGGTCCTTAAATATTGAACACGGTAAACGAGTTTTCAATGGTTTACGAATATCTATCAACGGACCAAAAAGTGCTTCTTTTAGTGAAGGTGCAATTACCTTTCTTCCAGCACCTAATTGGGGGTATTTCGATTTGGCTGCTGGTACAGTAATTTCATTTGTATCTTCCAGGGCTTGATCATTACAACTCTTGCCTAATTTAAAAGGCCTCACCAGTGAAGGGTCATCTTGTTTTAGTCCTTGAAAGTTTGGATAAAAGTCAGGAAGGGTAAGTGTAAGGTAACATTCTCCAGAAACTTCTTTGTATGTTTTTTCATTTTATCATTCCAGTTTATGTCATTTATTAATGCATCAGCTTTTTGTAATATTCTTCATTATACAGTTTACATAATTTCCCTAGTTTTTCATTTTCAGCTAAGGAATATTTCTCTTTTTCTCAAATTTTGTTGACATCTTACTGCCTTCTTTGATGTAAGCACATTGAAATAGACATGGTATTACAGATACATTCGAAAGAGACATTCCCAATAAGCTCTGGGCGGGGTGGGGTTGGGGTGGTGGTCAGTAAACAATAAAACATTAATGAACATCCCCCGTTTATTAAGCACCTAAGAGTATGAATATGATGAAAATTTTTTTATAGGTACTTTCACAGCATGAAAATTTGAATTCCTTGTTTTGCCATTTTTTAAGAGCTTCTGCTTGGTGTTTCTTTTTCTTAGAACGAGAAAATACATTTTTTTATAAGATGATCTTATAAAATCATTAGGCATATCTTGTTTTTCAACATACTCAAATTTGTAAGATCAATAATCATTTTTACTCTTTGCTGCTTTACATCTATTCTTAAAATTTTCAGATATCATGTTAACCAGACCTGGGTCAATACTAAGATGTTATTGTACACTGTATAAGCTTTTATAATAACATATTATTAGTATCAAAATTAGTAGCTTTTATAAATTTCCAATTATTGTAATTAAATTTAATAAAACTATAATCTCAATTTTTAGCTGATTTTTTAAATAATATTATATATTATAATTTTTTATTATAAATTCTATTATCATCTCTTATGTTATTGATAGGAATAATCACTTTTACTTCTATTATACTGATAGTATTACAATATTTTCAAACAAATTTATAAACAAAATATGTCTTACATGATTTACTATCATATTTTCTAAGATTACACATAACATAACCATTATGTTTTTTTACTCCTTGTATAGGCACTTTGTAACAATATTAATTACATTTCCTTTATTATCACAAGCACGAAAATCATAAATAGGATGAACATTACAAATACATTTGATTTATGAAATTGTACTCATATAATAGTTTTCAAAATATCTTTATGAAATACTTTCATAAAATACATAGCCTTAAAGATATATTGTTTTATATCTAATAAGAATGGAGAACTGTTTTATGAATAAATTGTATAAAGTTGATGAAAATCAAAACGAAAATCATCTTATTGAAATATAAATATAATCGTGTGATACAGAATACTAGAAATAAATATGTCATAAGAGATCTCAATGATTTTGCTAACATAATATTAAAAGCTACACTTAATAGAAAACAGGTTGAAGACCTTCTAAGATATACTTTTGAAGACGATCAAACAACAGAATGAAAATCTGTTTGATGGTGATGAAAATATTAAATTTGATGAGAGCATTTGGTATAATGAAGTGGATTTTTCTGGATACGATTCATAAGGCTGATAATAATGTACCAGAAGATGACTAAATTTTAGATTTTGGTATGATAATGAAAAACATTAATATAGAAGATAAGTTTGTTATTGATTTAAATGATAAGATTGATAAAAGATACAACAATTTGAGGATTCATAATAGTAGTGGTTAACCATAATATAGCAATGAATAAGAGAGAATTGAAAAAATTAAGGATGAATTACTTAATTTGATACTCAATCAAAATAAACCAGTGCCATAAACCCAGAATCAATTTTAAACATGGCACAAAATGATGAGGATTATAAATTTTACTACTATTACAATTTAGAGATGGTTACAAATCAACTCCAGCACCAAGAACTATTATAAGAGAAACAAAACATGTCATAAAAGATTGTGTTAAATCTATTAAAATAAATATTAGAAATGATAAAGATCCATTAATACATTTACATAAACTAGAATGGCTCTTAATTTTAGTATTGGAAAAATAATATAATCAAAGAAAGGTATTAAATTCAATGAAGTTTTAAAAGTTACATGTTATTAAATCATAAATGCTTGCTCACCTTGCTCCGCTGTATCCTGACCTGGTAGCGGGTATCTTCCGCTCGATCAGACTCCGCCACCAGCTCCTGTCGCTAGTGTCTTCTCTCTCCAGATCAAGCCAGCGAAGGTCTGTTTTCACTGTATCCCTCCATCTTTGCTTTGGTCTGCCTTTGCCTCTATTTCCTTCAACTCTCATTTCGCAAACCATCCTGATGTCTTCCTCTGCTTTTCGGCGACAAACATGGCCAAACCATTGCATCCTCCTTTTTCTCATTAGATCTTTTACTGGCATCACCCCTGCTTCTGTTGTTATCGTCTCATTCCTCCTGTGCTCCTCTAAGCTTATTCCAAGGCAGTATCTGAGCATGCGCATTTCACAGNCACTGTACCCCTCCATCTTTGCTTTGGTCTGCCTTTGCCTCTATTTCCTTCAACTCTCATTTCGCAAACCATCCTGATGTCTTCCTCTGCTTTTCGGCGACAAACATGGCCAAACCATTGCATCCTCCTTTTTCTCATTAGATCTTTTACTGGCATCACCCCTGCTTCTGTTGTTATCGTCTCATTCCTCCTGTGCTCCTCTAAGCTTATTCCAAGGCAGTATCTGAGCATGCGCATTTCACAGGAGCTGACCTTGTCCGCCTGAGTACCTGTAATAGGCCAAGTTTCATTTCCGTAGATCAGGGCTGGTCTCGCTGCTGTTTTGTAAATCAGAACTTTGAGCTTGGGAGGCATTTTTTTGTCGCAGACTACTCCAGTTAACTCTCTTCATTTGTTCCAGGCTTTAGAAATGCGCAGTTCAACTTCCCTTGGGCAGCCTCCCTCCTGTTGGATCGTAGTGCCAAGGTATTTGAACTGGTGACATTTCGGTAGCTTGGTTCTTGCGTTCGAGTTGTATTCATTCATCATGATGCTCCTGTCTCTCCAACTGCTGGCAAATAGTCCGTCTTTGACCTACTCAGCTTCAACCCCGCACTTTCCATCACCTCTCTCCACTTCTCAAGTCGCTACTCAAGCTCTAGTCGATCATCTGCGCAGAGCACCAAGTCATCGGCGAACAACATTGCCCAAGGGGTTTCTTCAGCAATTTTACCAGTGATGACGTCCATGATGATTATGAAGAGCAACGGGCTCAAAGCCGATCCCTGGTGAAGTCCAACTTCTATCTTTATCTTCTCTGACTTTCTTGAGCCTGTGCTGATCCTGGTGGTGCTGCCCTTGTACATGCCCTTAATCACTCTAATGTACTCCTCTGGAACTTCTCTTCTCCGACGACAGTGCCAAATTAGCTCCCTGGAGATAGTGTCGTAGGCTTTTTCAAGGTCTACAAACACCATGTGTAGTGGCCTGTTGTGTTCCTTGAATTTTTCTTGCAATATTCTTAGGCATAACATTGGTTCTGTAGTTGACTTTCCTCTTTGGAATCCATACTGATTTTCCTTGATGGTAACTATTTCTGTTAGTCTTGCTTCAATGACTCTTTCCATGAGCTTCAGGCTATGGCTGAGCAACTTTATTCCTCTACAATTTCCACATTCAAGTGGATCTCCGTTCTGCTTAAAGATAGGTGTCGTAGTGCTTCCTCTCCATTCCTGTGGTATTCTGTCGCTCATGATGTTTCTCATTACTGCTGTTATCCAAGATATTCCTTTTTCTTTCAGGCATTTCACTAGCTCAATCGGTAATTCGTCTGGTCCCGTTGCTTTATTTGTTTTCATTCACTCAAGTTGTATTTTAACTTCACTCTCGTTGATATCTTGCACTGGTTTTTGCACCGGTGGTACCTCTCTAATTTTTCCATTCGATTTTCGTGTTCAGTAGGGTGTGAAAATAGCCGCTTCATCTGTCTCGAATTTCTCCATCTTTACATAAAATTTCCCATCCTTATCCTTCACAAGGGGCAGTCTTTCGATGTCCTTTGACCTCCTGTTCCTGCTTTTTGCCAGGCGATGAATGATTTAAGGGCCATTTCTTTCCAGCTCCCTGTAAAGGATTTCAACTGCTGCTTCTCGCGCTATTGCACACTTTTCCTTGCTGATCTTGTTCATTTGTTGGTAATGCTCTTTTACTTCATCCGTCCTTTCCATTTTCCACCGTTTAAAGGCTATCTTCTTTTCTTTTGTTGCCTGCTTCACTTCTTCATTCCACCACCAAGACTCCTTCTCTAAGTATTTCCCAGGTAATGATGTTCCCAGAACCTCCTTATCTGCTTCTATTATATCGGAGTAGGTTGTCTGCCACTTCATTTTCGTCTCGTCTTCAGTGTCTTCCAGTATTTCTTCCAGATTCTCTATTAGGTCTCTTCCTTCCTGTTTTTTCAGTTTCCACCAACAGATCCTCTTGTCCCTCTTTCTCCTTCTCTTCTTTTTTACGTAGATGTAATCCATCACTAGTAGGCGGTGCTGAGAAACTACACACTCTCTAACAATCACCTTGCAGTTCTTTATTCTGCTCAGGCCTTTTCTCCTTGTCGTGATGTAATCATTAATTAATTATGTCTTATTAGGGCCGCTCTCAAAGGTATAACTCTGCGCGTCCCTCTCAACGAAGAAGGTGTTCACCAGGGCCAGATCACTAGCTCTAACAAAGTCAAGGATCTTCTCTCCGTCCGCATTGATATTACTACGTGACTTTCCTCTATGTCATCTCTCGTATCTCTGTCTACTGCTTCCCACATGTCCGTTCAGGTCTCCTGCCAGGAAAAGCTCCTCCTCTATGCGAATGTTGTCAGTTACCATTGCAAGTTCTCCCCAGAATCTCTCTTTCTCTTCCTCATCACAGCTTTGTTGTGGGGAATATGCTGATATGATGTTGCAGGTTTTCTGGGGGGGTCACCAACTTCATGCTGATGATCCTGTCAGATTTTCTATATACTTCTATGATCTTGTCTTGCCATTCTTCCTTCAGGCATATCGTAATGTTTCTTGCCTTTCCTCAAGCCTTCTCTCCAGTCCATCGCGTCTCTTGTAGGCATAGTATGTCCAGTTTGCGCCGAGTCATCATGTCTGCAATCCCTCTACTCTTCGCTGTTAGCGTTCTGATGTTTAGGGTTGCTATCCTGATCGTTGTTAGCCTCGTTTGCTTACTTCTCACAGCGTCAAGGCCAGTGTTCCGCTGCGCATCGCTTAACACGGGGGATGCCCTAGCATTGTCTGGTTGTCTTCGATTTTCAGGCATAATTTAGTTTGAGGCATATGAATTTTACCGGCCAAATGCTCTTCCTGTCACCGAACCCTCTGTCTTTATCCAGGCTTGGGACTTGGTGAGGGATGCGCTGGCTTGCTTATCCCCCAGGCGACATTATTTTATTAAATTATAAATGATGATATAATTTATCACACAGCATATTTTAATAGTAAAGTACAAACAATTATGAATCGAACAGATATAGATAATTCACCAAAATTAACAAAAGAAGATAATTTAAATAACATAGCTTCATGGGTTTCTTAGAGTTCTGGATTGATTGTTGGGATATGGGAAATTTAAACCCATGAGCAAATAATGCTCAAAGGGTCCAAAAGCTGATAAACAATAAATTTTAAACACTCTGTTATAGTGGAATTGAATTCCCAGTTACTACTAGCAATATGCCAAAATTGAAAAGCAGAATGAAATTAATGTTAACGTGTTTGGTTATGAAAACAAAAAAGTGTATCCAAATTCTTTATTTCAAATTGAACATCAGATGAACTTGTTATTGTTTAAAGAAGATGAAAAGCAACAATATGTACTAATATAGGATTTTAACAAATTAATGTACAATCAAGCTAAAAATAAAAATAAGAAGCATTTCTGTATGCATTCATTACAATGCTTTAGTTTTAAATAAGGTGTTATTAAATCGAGAAAAGAATAGTGCTAAGGTCAGTACAACACAATGTATTAAAATGCCTGATAATACTACTGCTAATAATTTTAAATTTAATAATTATCCGAAACCATTAAAAGTACCATTTCTTATCTATGCTGATTTTGAAGCAATAACAGAGAAAGTACAAGGATGCTTACCTAGTAAGAATAAATCATATACTGAAAAGTATAAAAACATGTTGATTGTGGATTTGGTTATAAAGTAGTATGCTGCTGTGATGGTACATATAGCAAATCAGTACAAATTTATATAAATGAAAAAGCTGTTTATAAGTTAATGGAACAGATGCTTGAAGAGGTTAAATATTGTAAAAATATCTTTTAAAGAATAAATTTAATAGCCCTTAAGAATGATTTAAAAGGATAAGGAAGATTTTCATATCTGTGAAAATAAATACAATGAGAAGGATATCTCTGTTGGAGATTATTGTCATAACACTTGGCAAAATAGAAGATCTATAGAGGATTAAAATGAACTTTTTTAGAAGATAGTAAAGCAAATAATTATTCAATTGTTATTTTAATAAATTAAATATATTAGTTTTCATAAATGTTGTCACAAAATTCTTTTCATAATTTTTTTGTCAAAGAATTGTTTGAATACGAAATAATATAATAATAACAATAAATAGTAAAAAAGTTTAATAACAACTAAATGAAATAAATTAAATTAAATGAATTAAATAATAAATTAAATGAAATAATTTAAAAATTCAATTAAAGGAAAAAATTTAGATATTAATTAAAATAAATTAATTGAATGATAAATTAAACGGAATAAGTTGTCAAATAAAATTAATTGTTAATTTAAATTATTTTTACAAATTGTCTTCCATAAAAATAAATTAAATTATATAAATTATTTTCATTGATATTTTTTTCATTAAAAACATTTTCATAAATTATGACCATAAATAAATTAAAGAAAATAAATTCAATTATAAATAGTATTGGGATTGAGGAAATTTTCGTTAGAAAATTGAGTTTTGGAACACTTGACAAAATTGTTTTTGGAGATAATTTAGATTTTTTGAAAAATGCTCTAGAACCCTTAATTACTATACTATTTACGGAGTTCAATATCTTCTCATGGTTCTCACGACGGAACATATACTATTTACGGAGTTCAATATCTTCTCATGGTTCTCACGACGGAACATATTTTCTCACTGTAACTTCAAAGAATACATTTCTTACGTAACTCTTTTCGTGGTATTTTTCAAATTTCATTAGTTTGATCCCTGAACACTTCAAAGCATTTATTGTTACGTTATTGTACCATTCTTTTAGCCTTTGTTCAGATTTCACAAATTTTTATTTGGTAATTGTCAAATTTCATGGGAAGAATGGATTCTCGTTTTTGTTTCACTATCTGTTTAAGGTACGTAAATGTCGCACACCAGTTGTCATTGTTTCCAAGAAAGAAATCTCTGTGATACTACCATTTGTACGGAAAATTTATCTTTAAGTAGAGAGTTGCCTATCTAAAGTAATCAACGCTTTCTTGCCATATTATTAAATAAGACTTGATTCAACATCCAACAATCGATTCTTTGCCAACTCGAAAGGCGGCGGGGTTTGGGGTGGTAGGTTTGAAGATCATCAGACCAAAGAAAGAATATTTGTGTGTGAACAAGAAGGTAGATCGACTGGTAATAAAGATTGATGGTGTAGACCTACCAGAAGTTGAGGAGTTGAATTATCTGAGTTCAACCATCCAGAGGGACGGTGGAAATGAGAAGGAGATCAAGAAACGGATTCAACCTGGGTGGAACAATTGGAGGGAGGCAACGGATGTGTTATGCAACAGGCACATACCAAAGAAACTTAACGGCAAGGTATACAAGACCATGGTGCGACCTGCAACGTTTTACGTGATGGAAACAGTGCCGCTAACCAAAAGCCAAAAAAGCCAGTTCGACGCAACAGAGATGAAAATGCTGCTCTTGGCATCTGATGCGACTAGATTGGGCCGTGTTAGAAATGAAGAAATAAGGGAAGGGGTTGGTGTTGGGGGAGCTTTCAAGAAGTTGCAAAAGATATGGTTGAGGGGGCATGGCCATGTAAAATAGGGGAAGCGCGAAGCCCAGGTGGACCGACAACATCAAGGAGGATATGACAGCAAAAGGCCTGAGACGTGATATGGCACAGGACCGAGAAAGTCGAACGATAAAGAATAATAATTGATTTTTTAGTCGTTTTTCCTTTAGAGATAAAGTTCCTAAATTATTATGCTGAGGACCGATTTACTACTTTAAGTGTAGTAGCTGAACTGTTACTTACTATGGCAAATCAACTTTCCATTTTAAAGTTCCCAAAAGTGAGCATTTAGAGGCTTCCGCCCTCACAGGAAAGAGCCTGAGGTCTAGTAATCATCCCAGTCTACACAACAACATTATTTCAAACTTCCTGGATGTTCTTCCCCACCTCGTCTGAGTATCTTTCTATTCTCACTTGTGAACGCAATAACTTTAATGAATTCTTAAAGAGAGTCTTTTAATAGACAGTGACAGCCCTCGCCTGATCAAAATGATTGAATGGGTGTCCCTTGACCTTTTGGAGGCTGATTTATTTATCAATAACCAAATTTAATTAGCAAAACGGGAAAATACCTATGCAATTAATTATTCAGCTGATTTTTATTGACTAAAAGTGTCAAAAATTTATCTTTGTGACCGTGCTCAAAGAGACGAGCGAAAGCCTAACATTAAAGAAAAGAACTTGGAAGCTCATGAATTGAATCGTTCCTTATTAATAACTTTTGGAAAAACTTGAATCCGATGGAAAAATTGATATGAAGCAATAAAAGTCAGTTCCAAAAGGTCCTATTGCCATTTTACGAGGTTATAACTATAATGTTATATCTTGATGTACAGGACCCTGCATGTAGTTCTTTCTACCACGGTAAATACATTGTTTTGTATTTACCCCTTTTACTTCTTGTACTTTGGTGTTCATGAGCAGAAAACAAACCCAAAACAAACAACAAAACTGTTCAAAAGATTGTATATCAACTTATTTTAGTTGTATTATTTTTGCTTTTGTTTTGGTACAAGTTTATAATAAGAAAGTTACAGTGAGTTCTGCGAGGTATATTTTTGGATTTAATGATATATAATATATATATATATATATATATATATATTTAAAATGAATATGAAATGTCCTCAACAACAGTGCTTTTCCACAATAAAACGTAGAGCTACCATATAATCAGATCAGATCAAGCTGAAGACTGTGAAGGACATGAGACTCTGAGAATTGTAAAGGTAGAGTTTTTATTACTCGTATATTTGATTATATATATATATATATATATATATATATATATATATATTCTATGTAATCTCTTGGGTAAAATAAATTATGGCTACTGGTACACGGACTGCAGGAAAGACTGCTGACAACCTTGGAAGAAAGGAGACAATGGGAAAGAAGATGGACGGCGTGGAAAGACCGGAGGAAATCAGTTGAGCTTGCAACCCAGATTTCTTTATTAATCGCAACAAATACACAAAAGGAAGATGCCCCTAGGTTTGCCTGAAAGGTTGGGGAGAGTAAGCAAGTCAAGAAAAACTATTCAGATGCAAGCTCGGACATAGTCAAGGAAAGCTTAACTGGAATGTCTGATGAGAGGTTTCAATACCATTGCTGCAATTGTTGGTTCGCCACTGAGAAGGGAATAAGGATTCATCAAGGAAGGGTGTGTAAAAGAAAGATGGTGCAAAAACGCAGGGTTCAGACCCAGCAGACGTGTGGAAGTGCGTCCCAGGGTGACAACCACAGTGGAACACATGCCGCATTTGTACCAGATGTAAGTGCTAAGAAGAAGAAGGTGAAGTGGCCCCAAGCCAGTGATAGAGGCACATGGAGCGAGTTCGAAAAGGTGTACTGATTAAGGGTTTTAAGGGTTCAACCGAAGTGAGGCTAAAAAAGCTAGCCAAGGCAATTTACGAGTAAGGCAAGAGGAAGTTCAATATTGAAGAGGAGACGAAGGTGAGAACAGAACAAGGACATGGTATATCTCGTAGACAACAGAAGTTGAAAAAAATCAGGGCAGAAAAGAGGGCTAGATGAATGTTGAGTCACCATGAGGAGAAAAATGGACTGAAGGTCCTCTATGAGCAACTGAAGAAAAAGCATCGTTGTCTACTGAGGAATGAACGGCGGTTGAAGACAAAAAAGGAGAGAGAGCAGGCAAGAAAAAGTTTCCTGGCTAACTCGTACAAGTACGCAGGAGCCTTATTCACTGAAAAAAGAAGCGGGAAGTTGCAATGTTCAAAGAAAGGTTTAGAGAAGCACTTTAAAGAGACATACAGTGATAAAGGCCGTGAGAAGGAGATGCCAAGCATGATCGGGTTGAAGAAGCCGTCAGCACCAGGAGTACCATTCGACATTAGTGATCTCTGATGGAAGAAAGTCCAGGAGTTTGTAAAAAAGACAAGGTCAAAAAGTTCACCAGGAAATGATGGAGTGAGTTATAAGGTCTACAAGAACTGTCCAAGGTTACTGAACGTGCTGTTTCTATTATTATGTGAGATGTGGAAGGAGAGGAAGGAAGCTGAAAGATGGAAGATAGCTGAGGGGATATATCTCCCAAAGTAAGACAATTTAACCGAGATTGGACAGCACAGACCAATATCCTTGCTCAATATAGATGGAAAGATCATGAACGGAATAACAGCGATAAATGTTATGGACTTCATCCAGAAGAACGGCTACGTGAACGAAAGCGTGCATAAAACTGGTATCCCTGGTATTCCCGGTTATTTGAAACATAATTTTAGCATCTGGGACGAGATACAAAATGCCAAAGCTGAGAAACAGTCGCTAACAGTAGTATGGTTGGATTTAGCAAATGCCTATAGATCAGTTCCACACGCTATGTTAAAAAAAGCGATGGGATTTTTCTGGACACCTGACGATGTGCAGAAGATGATGATGAACTACTGTGTTTTCGCTTATTTTGGTCTTGGAAATATTTCTGAAGAGCACGGATACAACAGAAGTAGTGGTCACAACGCACGTTAGAGCCTTTATGGATGATTTGACAGTTTTGACAATAAGTGAAAAGACAATGGAGAAGATTTTGCTTCTTCTGCGCCAGAATAAAGGTCAAGGCTAAGAAGTTAAGAAGCCTTGCTTTAGTAAAGGGAAAACAGAAACAGAAGCACTTCCACATAGCAAATGAACGAATACTAACTGTCAAGGAACAACCCATGAAAAGCCTAGGAAGATGGTATAGCAGAAATATGAGTGATAGAGACCATGGAGTAGCTCTCTATAAAGAAGTTGAAGAACACCTGAATAAAATTGACAAGACAAAACTTGCAGCGAAATTTAAATTATGGATTCTACAATACGGGTTATACCCCAGAATACTGTGGCCAACAGCAGTATATGAAATAGCGGTAACTCGTATGGAAAAGATAGAGCAACGATGCAATGTCTTCCTATGGAAGTGGTTGGGTCTGCCAAGAATGCTTAACACTACAGCTCTGTATGGCAGAATGGACCCACTGATATTGCCAGTACTGTCAATAGTGGAGGAATATAAGACGTCGAAAGTCTTATGACTGCGATGATGTTGAGGGAATCACGGGATGGTGCATTTAGGAAAATCCTCCATCTGTTAAAACGGCAAGCTGAGGTTGAGGTTGATAATGCGATAGAAGTGTTGCAACATCGGGACATTGTGGGGGCAGCTCAAACTGGTAGGGAAGGAAGTGGTATTCACCCATTTCTCCCTTTCTGTAGCTGCAGCCCCAAGGAAAGGCATGACGAAGTTATCAACCAAGTGAAAAAGAGATGTGCGGAAGATCGACATGTCCACCTCGTACAGTGTAGCCAACAAGGGTAGTGCTTGCGCTGCGAGGAATTTGTGGTTGAAAGGAGGATTAAGTGGACAGAGATCTGGAAGTGAAACGTAGGGCGACATTCCTTCTTGATAAAATCAACGTATGACACTCTCCCATCCATAGTCAACTTGCGAAGGTGGAGAGTAGCAGATGATGACAAGTGCAGATGCGGCAAATTAGGAACCATGAGACATATTCTGTCAAATTGTTCTTTGGCCCTCAACCGTTACACTTGGAGGTACAACGAAGTCCTGAAGGTGATAGTGGACACCATCAAAACAAAGGTGGAGAAGTGTAACGGCGGGGAACTGTCAGTGATAGAGGAAACAAAGAAGGAAAACCTGCAAACAGAAAGAGGGCAACTAGGAAACCAGATTGCAGGTGGGAAGGACCCTGGACTGTAACAGCGGATCTGGATGGCTTATTCGTGTTCCCTCATCTCCAAACAGAGCAACGACCAGACATCGTCGTGAGTATTGAAGCCGTAGCAATACTGTTGGAGCTGACTGTTTGCTGGGAAGACAATTTTACAAACGCTGAAGACAGGAAACAAGAACGGTACACAGAGTTGGTCCAAAGGTGTATTGATGCAGGATATGATACGGAATGCCACCACATTGGTATCGGCTGTAGAGGATATTCCCCAAAGACGTTCACAAGCCTGCTGAGGAGAAGGTTCACATTTACATTAAAAGATATCAGTAGAATGATGAGTCAGTTGCAAGACACCGTCAAAAGATGCTCGCACTGGATCTGGCTTAAGCGTGATGACAACACATGGCTTGAAAACGAATAACAAAACAATGCACCACAATTCTGGCTTTCTCGAAGGGAAGGACCCCACTAAAGTTGAACATAAAGCTGTAGGATGATTTAGGGGTCGAAACAGCTGCTTGAGATCATCCCTGATGGCCAGAAAAATTGTGGACACGAAAATGGCTGTTTGTTTCGAAGCATTACGTAAGTGGTGTTTTAAACTCTCTCTGTTTTTGTTTGTTTTAGCGCCAAGGGCTGGCGTTCAGGCGCAACTAAATTTAGCTCGTTCCACTTAAAGCCCTAGATTTCTAAAAATTGAGCTGCAAAAGTCTACAAAGAAACTTATTCAGAGAGATGCAAAAAGACGGTCCTACCCATTCCCATGATATAACGTTTACATTACACGTTTACAGTTACATGTATTGTCCCTTTATATTTAACTGCTTATCCGGGTGTGACAAAAGAGATTGACTAACGAACCGAATCTCTTTGTTACTGCACACTGGCTCCTCTGATTGTCATTTCAGGTTAGGATACAACATGGGAGCCAAACACTCACACTTCACAGTACAAGAATTACGTGAATATGAAGTAAGTGGTAGCAGCAAGATGAAGTAGACGTATTTTCTATTTTTTATTATTTAATTTGCAATTTAGCTTTCTGTGTTTGTTAAGCAGAACTGAACTTGTTAAAGAGAAATAGAAAGTTGAAAAATAGCATAAAATAATGGATGGTCTGTATCGGTTAAGGGAGCTGAAATATAACCTTACATATATACATACATACATAAATCGTATTAATTATTAGCTATCGACAGTGCTCAATAATATAAGAATATTAGAGCTAGCATGTGGTAAACGACAAAAAAATCAACGAAACATGAAACTGACAGTTCTCAACTAAGTTTTGTTGATTTTTTTGTCGTTCACCACACACACATACATATATCTTTATATATGTATATATATATATCGAATGTTTTTGCCAACTTTCATTTCCATCATACGTATGTTTTGATATTCAAGACCCCACCATATACTTGCTATACAACAGTTTAAGGATCAAATCAATTCTTTCAATTTTTACTAGCAATATCAAGCTTTAAACGTAGCTGACTACAATTTGCTGTTCCTAAGCAGACATTGAGTAACCCTATGGTACTTAAGAAAATTTCTTCTTGGCTGTGTGCATGTACTCTGCTATTGCTAACAAAAAGATAGTTGGTTTTTACGTAAAATCGTTCTGGTCTTGAAATATGAGTAAAATATAAGAGTTTGCTATATCAAATCTCAATAATAACGAAGAAAGATAAAAAAATGTGTCTTTTTTGTTGTTGGCTTTCTAGATATTTCCTGTTTCGAATTGTCTTTGTATTATTAATAAAAGGAAAGTTTATGAATTTTCTTCACGTTGAGCAGAGATAAAGAATAATAGTGAGGTTTTAGACAAAAGATCTGCATATTAAGTTGTGCAAATGTCAGAAATGAAATGTTATGAGGAAGTAAAAATGCGGTGCTTTTATTCAATATTTTCCCTCCAAGACAAATAAACTCAACAGCTTCATCTAAATCAAAATGGTCATTCATCACATAATTCAATCAAGTTTCTGCTATGAGTAGTAATTCTTTTTAAAGGTTTAATATAATTTTTACAGGACTCCTTTGGAAAGGAAATCATTTCTTGCAACAGAACTGAGCCCAACCAAAGGTCTTCAAACAAAAATACCCTTGAACTACTATTTCTTGTAATAAAAAGACCTAAACTCTTACTCAGCTATAACTACCAGTCTGTATTTTTGTCTCTACATTATCATATTACAGCCTTCCGATAGGCAAATAAATCTGGCTTTTTTTTTTGTCACAAAGTTACAAAAACGAAATTGCATTGATATGTAAGTCCTGGCCTTAGATTAGCCTAGGAGGAGAAGATATTAATAAAATCTAAGAATTGAAGAGGTGGAATTAAAAGAGCTGTTGATAATAGTATCTACAATTGTAATAATCCATTTCTTTGTAGTAAGTGACCTGTATCTTTATTGATCCCTAATCTTTGATAAGAAAATTAGACATAACAATAGTGTTGCCATGGACAGCACAAAATAGCTTTTAAAACTGTACTTTCATTGTAGTGTCTTTTGCGGAGTATTCTTGAGCTTTAAGGGTTAAGAGTAGATTAAAATATAAGAAGAAATTGAACTTTGAGAACATTGGCAAAAGAGTTCTATGGTAACCCGAATATGGTAATAGTTTCCAAGTTATGTACGTAAAGATTAGAACACTCTTAAGGTCTCGGGTTTCTCAAAGAGATACGAAACCTTTTTGATGGTTTCGAAGACTCGACAGATTCACCAAAATCATCAAGCAAAAAGAAAATAAATTTTAATGTCTATTCTATTTCTCATAAAAAAGGTTTGTTACTTATAGTCAAATTCGTGCTCTGTTATTCTCTTAGCTGTTGAGATAAGGAAGTCTTGGACATTGGAAAGAAGGATAAGAGTTTTTCTAGGTATTCAATGAAAGAGAGATGAGTACACGAAACTACTTAGAGGATTAAGAGTCAAGCTAAAAGTAATTCTTCATTTCAGAAACATAACTGTCATGCCAAAATATAAGAAATGCTGTTTGTTGTTTCACTTCCACAGAGAAAAATCCAACTTTTCATCGGAGTGGTCTTAATGAGCTCCACAGGGATTATCTATAAAAGAAATTGAAATTTGCCTCTCTTGAAGTTGGCACCTGAGATTCCAATAAATACCTTACCAACATGCGCAACTCTTTTTTCACCGTGACCTCCAGATTTAACATAGACGCTTCTGCATAATAGATAGTAAAAGCTTGCTTAGACTTAAAGATTCTTGGCTTTATGCAATCAGTGGAAGCCATTGATCTAGGATATTGATCATGTCATTGGTCGTAAGCTTTTTTGGAGTTACGAGAGATACTTATATCACGAAAAGCTTACAACTCACGACATGATAAATACCCTAACCCCTAAGCTGGTAGAGAAATAAGCAGAAAATGGCTGGTTCTTTCATTGTTAGCCGGGTTACCGAAGACCCAATCTTGCTTTTCGTTGCATATCTTGGTCAAGACGGTTAAACTCTTTCCCTAGTGATAATACTGATTCCAGTTTAAGGACATTTCTTCTTAATTAGTGGCAAAAGCAGTTCTGTGGTTACCAAAGTGTCCACGTTGCTTTTTGTTGCACATCTTGGTCCAAAATATTAGTCTTTCTCTAGTGATATTAATCACTCAAGTTTAAGGGAATTTAAGGTAAGGACTTCTCTGAATATCATCTTTCACCATGTACATGACTCGCTTTTCTGCGTGTTTTTATACCATTCTTCTTCTTCTTCTTCAGGTACCAGGTCTGTTCGCGCAGACATCGATGACCATGGCTCTCCAGTTCTCTCTACTTTCGGTCATTCTGATGAGATCCAAAGTTGTACGTCTTGTGATCTTGCTGAGATTATCAGTAAACTTTGTTCTTGGTCTTCCTCTGCTCTTTTTTCCTATAATTTTTCCTAGCATTAAGCTTCTTTCAATCCCATCAGCTCGCATTATATGTCCAAAG
Source organism: Morbakka virulenta (assembly GCA_003991215.1). Lineage (NCBI taxonomy): Eukaryota > Metazoa > Cnidaria > Cubozoa > Carybdeida > Carukiidae > Morbakka > Morbakka virulenta. Next base: position 1,088,491 of record RDPX01000099.1, on the reverse strand, counting down.
AACTTTAATTGCCTGTCATGGATCCTATTGATAAGTAATCTGCTGTAATTTGCCATACGCATAATCGCTTCATTTGTTTTTCTTTCTGTCCATGAGACCCTCAAAATTCTTCTGATAAACCATAACTCCACTGCTTCCAAACGNGACCATGGCTCTCCAGTTCTCTCTACTTTCGGTCATTCTGATGAGATCCAAAGTTGTACGTCTTGTGATCTTGCTGAGATTATCAGTAAACTTTGTTCTTGGTCTTCCTCTGCTCTTTTTTCCTATAATTTTTCCTAGCATTAAGCTTCTTTCAATCCCATCAGCTCGCATTATATGTCCAAAGAACTTTAATTGCCTGTCATGGATCCTATTGATAAGTAATCTGCTGTAATTTGCCATACGCATAATCGCTTCATTTGTTTTTCTTTCTGTCCATGAGACCCTCAAAATTCTTCTGATAAACCATAACTCCACTGCTTCCAAACGACGTTCTGTCACCTCTGTAAGTGTCCAACATTCGCAACCATAGAGCAGAATTGACCATATGTAAGTCTTCAAGATCCTGATTTTAGTGTTCAGTTTTATGTTTCTCTTTATAAATATACTCTTCATGCTGTTGAAGGAGGATTTTGCCATTGCGATCCTTTTCTTGATTTCTGTATCACTCCTATCATCAGGTGTGATGATGAGATAACCATGCATTCAGTTTTCTTTGCATTGAGTTGCAATCCTTTTTTAAGGGTTTCATCTCCTACTGTTGATAGTATTCGTTGCAGTTTGTCTTCGGAGTCTGCAATAAGGACCGTGTCGTTGCATATTACACATTGTTGAGGTTGTGTCCATCCACACTGATACCCTCTTGATTTTCAATATTGCGTAAAATCATTTCGCTGTAAATATTAAATAGGTCTGGCGAAAAAACGCATCCCTGTCTCACTCCTCTGCATATTGGTCTGTAGTCGCTATAGTCATTGTCAACTCTGATAGCTGCTTCTTGTTCCCAATAAAGGTTTCTGAGAACTCTAAGGTCTTTTCCGTCAATGTGAAGCGCAGTTTAAATGTTGAACAAATCAGTGTGTCGCACCTTGTCGAATGCCTTGGAATAGTCTATGAAGCACAGGTATAGATCTTTCTGTACCTCTATGGACCTTTCTATGACAATTTTCAAGGCAAAGATTGCATTTTTTGTACCCTTGACCATGAACCAAACTGTACTTCAGATATTTCTGGCAGTATTTTGTGCCTCATTCTGTTCATGAGAACACGCAAAAGAACTTTGGTGAGATGGCTCATTAGGCTGATTGTACAGTGCTGATCGCAGTCCGTTGTGCCTGGATTCTTGGGAAGCGCGATGTAAACTGATTTCTTCATGTTTTCTGGAATAGTGCCTGTATCACATATACTGTTTAGTAGCTTTGTGACAGCTCTCACACCCAATTCATCTAAGGCAGCAATAAGTTCAAATGAAATGCTGTCAGGACCTGCTGCCTTTCTGTTTTTCATTTTCTTGAAAGCTCTGCATACCTCCTCTTCTAGTATCACAAGACCATCTGTGTTTTGGATTTCGGGTGGCGGACCTCTTTCGTCATGATAAAGTTCCTCTATGTATTCGGACCATCTGTTTAAAATGTCTTCTCTTTCCATGAGAATGTCACCCTCTTTAGATTTGAGACCACCAGTTTTTGCTGCATATCTCTTTCTTGCAAGTTCTTATATCTTTTTCTACATAAGTTTGTTGTCCTTTTTTTGTTCTTTTCGAATTCAGCGCACTGCATATTAAACCATTCGTCCTTTTCTGTGTTACAGGTCTTCTTCACCAGTTTGTCCAGTTCTTTATATTTCCTCTTGTCACCTTTAACTTTTCTTCTCTCTTCCATTAGATCTAGAATCTCTGGCTTCATCCATTTCTTGTCTTCCTTCTTTTTCGTAAAAGGTATATGTTTTGTCGTGGTCTCAGTGATACTGTCTTTTATCAATTGCGAAGTTTCTTCAACATTTGACAGTTGGTCAAGAGCTTCGAATATATAATATATAATTTTATACCATAGTAGTATAAAAATGACGATTCTAGCGCATTTTCCAAAATCTCACCAATAACAAGATTAAAACATGTCCCATCATCCACAACATGTTTAAAACAAGGTTATATAAGGAATGTAAGACAAAACTTTGAAGACCTCTCACAGTGCGATTGTGTTCTATCATGTCCTATCATGTCCTCATTGTGTCTTTTAGTGTCCATATGCCAGCGTGTAAATTATAGGAAGCTCGTCAATTTCGTCGAGCTTTAATTTTGTATAGCTCATAATGGATGTCAAACCACAGGTTGTCCTGTTGTGTCCTCATTGTGGCTTGTATTGTCCATGAATCGGCGTGTGAATTCGATCTTTCTTGATCATTCCCTTTTTGTCATTAGCATTCAATGCAACCTTGTTGATTTCTTTTGTGTACACTTCATGCTTGTGACTTCTTAGGACATTCATTTTTCTTAACAGTTCTTCACCTGGAAAAAAAGCACTCATTGTAATCCTTCAAATCAATGCTTCTCTTGACAACAGATTTTTTCACACCCTTTCACTTCTTTTCTTCCTTTTCCTTCAACAGCTTGTATAAATACAGCTCTGCTTCGAGCCCCACAAACTCTTCGATGATGTCTCCACTTGCTTCATCCAAGAATATACCCACCACTTCCTTGTCATAGCAAGCCAGGAGGGGGTAATCATTGGAGAAGTTGCTTGTATTAAATTTAGCAGTAACATCATCAGAGATATCTCTGTAAAAATTTTCAACCACAATCTCATATGCTAGACTGTCTGTATTGGTGAATAATAGTTTTACTTTTGACCCATACTTTGTTTTGATGTAGTTGTAATGGAAATCGCACATCAAAGTGTTGCTGAGACCCAAAATGCACATTCCTAGGTATACTGGCTTGTTAAATACCAGTTTTGTCTTTTTCATATGCACAGCTACTAAACTCTCATTAAAGATGTTACAGTGTTTGAAGTTTAATTTTTGAGCTAGCTTCTTCACTTTTGCTTTGTTGTTTACTAACCTGATCTCTAACCTACTTCTGAAATTCTCCATGGTTTTTCCAAAGACAGAATTGTCCATGATCTTTAAGAAGTCTTTTTCAAACTCATTGTTTGTCTGCTCTGAGATTTGTGTATAGATGAATGTACTGTATGACCCATGCACTTTCTTCGAACTTGATACCTCTATGGACCTTTGTAATCTTTAACCCCAAGCTCTCTTGTACTTTAAGATTCTCATAGTGTACCACATACTTTGTTTTGTCATTGAGATCTGAGATCAACTTATCAACTTTATTCACTTCGAGGCTTTTTGGAGCAAGAGAATAGTCAATATGTAAATCATACAATTTCTATAAGCATTTCATACCAATCTCGAGTATGCATGAATGATTTCTACATGTGGTTAGTTCACCTCCACTCATTAATTGAAATCCATGTGTGAGGAAAGGTTTGCTCATAGCCCATCCATAGTGCTTGTTAGCATCTAAGTAAGTGATGTATTTTGTTTTCTCACTTTTGTTGAAACTGGAGCCCATGTACGGGTTGTTCGCTTTCCCATAACTACTACTTATCATTGAGATTCCTCATCTTATACCTTTCTCAACCGCGAGTAACATATCTGGGGCTGATAACAACTCTAATTTCACTCCAGTAATCTTCAAAGCAGCATCCCAAGCTAAACCTGGGGCTCTGTAATATCAAGCTGGGTCTAATCCATAATTCTTACTACATACATCTTGAAAGTTTTTGAAGACATCAGCTTGTAGCAAGACATCACACTGATTATACAAGTCATGAGATTTCCCGAGAGTATCCATTTCAAACTATTTCCACACTTTTTGTGCATGCTCATAGTCTTGATCATTAATCCCATGACCACTAAGTTTAGAATACAATGCTTCTTTAGGTGGTAGCTGAGTTGTTTTCTATCGTAGAACTTAGAACTTAGAAAGCAGCATTTTTCTAGATTGCTCATTAATTTGTCCAACCTGGATGGCATGAACTTGAAGCTGTCAATGAATCTCATCTGTTGTTTTAAAAGCTTCTCCTTACCACTTTAATTAGTATATGACCCAACAACGACCTCTTTGGTAAAGCTTATGTAATTTTATTCATTGTTATAATAGAATTAATGTTTCCCTTATTTTCCCAAGTAAGGGAAACATTGACTGTATTATAAACATAAATGGCTGTCATATGAAACACCGCGGGAATGAAATTTAGCTTCTTGTATTGTAGCTTTCACTTGTTGTAAGCTGCTTCTTGGTATTTCATTGTGAAGAGAGAATTGTCTCTAACCTTTCCGTACTCGTTTTCCACACCGAATCCACTACGACAAATCCAGCATTTGGTAGCAAGTTCAAAATCAATCTTTTTCTTTCTACTAAATATAATCTTTTTCGGTTTATCAAACGCCCGATGGATGGACTTGAAAGTTTCTTCTAACATGTCTACAAATATTTGTGCAACATCTTCACTTTCATTTTTAGTTGAATATAGGCCTCTGTGAATAGACTGTCATCAAAGAAAGCACTTGATAAAGTAACAAAAGCTTGATGAGGCGTGTCTCTGATATTGCCTTATACAATTGCTGTCTGGATTTGGTTCGCAAGTACTTAAGGGTCTGAATAGAGATTCAAAGTCAGTATACACAAGGCTACCCTCATCGACCTATTAGAGTTAAATAAAATATTTGGACCCTCTTCAGGCATCTATTTTGACAGGGTCATTTGGGTTACAAGATTCTTGATGCTCTGCTAGAGACTCTTGGGAATGGAACGAGGTTTAGATATCTGAGACAAAAGAACTTTTCATGTTGATTGTTACCTTTTTGTGAAGACAGAAGGCAACTCATGCTTTTGATGGGACTGTAGTGTTGTCTTTCACCATCTGAAATTAGGAAGAGGTTTATGATGCTTCTATGGTCTGTACGTTTTCTTATCCTTAGAGAGTAAATATTAAATTCATTCCCAAATACGTTGACAGAGATATCTGGGTTCTGTTTTCAAATTTATCTGTTGATTTAAGAGTAACAGGATATTCAATACCATTCATATTACATTTTTCTGCTTATGTTTTTAGAATCTTTGTAATGCCCTCAGCATCACGTTCTATGGGAATTAATGCTCTAGCAACACACCACATAAAGCACTTTTCATCCTTTTTCTTCATGTTTATGATGGCCTTCCTTGATGCAAGCGACTTGGGTAAGGGGACATAGGAACTTCCTTTTAGTGGTTCATAAGTAACAGTACAAATTTCAAAAGCATTGATTGACCCAAATGTCCAGTTGTTACCTCGCATCTAAAGAGTGGCCATTGCTAACAACATTCTGTCTACCATGGTGTTACACATGTCAACAATATCAGTACCCTCTGCGTTTACTTCAACATTAGAATGAAAAGCAACTGGTTCTGTGATTGCTCCAGTTTTACTTAGAATGCTAAATCTATCCGTATTACATCAAAGGAAAAGCTTTGCCTTTATCATACGGTTGTTCCTTAGAAGATTATTTACTGCAGGTCTCACCTCATGCAAGAACGAAGTGGGACCATACCCCTCTTTTCCCTCTATAGGGTACATTGTTGTAAATCTCCCCAAAGCAGATTTACTCTCTTTACTTTCAAAAGCATCACTTTCCTTTAACTCGTTCTCAACATAATCAGCAAGTGAAGGTTTTGGGTTTGGAACTGGTGCTTTTTTAGCCCAATCAATCTAATCATCAAGACTCTTTTAATAAAACTAGTCAAGTCTACAGCCTTTTTCTTACCCCACTCAAATGCCTTTCCAGCTTCCTTTAATGCAGTCTTGTTATATAGGTTAAAAGGAGTTTACTGGGTATCGATGCTGATACGGGTCTCAATGATGGTATAGGTTGTGGTCTTGATACACACGGTGCATCTAATGAATCTATTACCTCAGATTTTCTGAGTCCACTAAACTTTTTATCGTGTTAGCAACGTTTTGTTTTGCAGTAGGTTCTGTAATCTTCTTTATGATTTTACTAGCAGCCTTGTCAACAACAGCCTTTACTTTCCTTTCACTCTGATCGACAAGTGCATTTTTGGTTACTTTTACAGCTAATTCTATTACCTTCTTGACCAACTTGTTCATTTGGGGTTTTGCAATACCTTCATGACTCTCACTTGCTATTTTACCAACAATTTCAAAAATATCATTTCCTCATATACATACCGACAGTTATTTTACGTTTACAATCATTTTTTGAGAAACAGATACTTTTTTTTCCAAACAGCAAAATTGTCTCTACGATTAAGAAAATAAAAACAGTTCTACCATCATTAAAAGTACCCGTGGAAAAACCTATGCAAAGCGATTTAGTATATAAAATTACGTGTTCGCGATGCCTATCGTGTTATGTGGGGCAAACTACCCGACATCTGCTAACCCGTGTAAAGCAGCATAAATATAAAGCCGTGGGACAGCATTTTAAAATGTGTAACGCGGAGCTATCAATCAATCATGCAAAAATAATAGCAAAGTCGACTAAGTCGGAATACAAGTTAATGACATTACAGGCATTACTCAGTCGGGAAATAAAACCAACATTGAATACAAAGGATGAGTACAAAAGCCACGAATTAGTCATAAAAAACTTGTCAACAAGTTCCCTCAAGGGAGGTTTCTCAATTATCATAGTTTATTCAAAAAGGTTGAAGATTTGAATCCACTTTGTTAGATTTCGTTAGAACTGTGTATACTGCAGAGAGATGTTGACATGAGATAGGAAATATTGTATTCAGCAGTTTTACTGTTTTTGTCTTTTTACCTTGTAGCCTAAAGATGAAGTATTAACTTCGAAATATATTGCAAAATTAATGGAGTGACATTGTTGGCTTGATTATATATCAATTGTACAAAATTGCACAATGTTTTTATCAAACAAATTATTTATGTTATAATGGACATTTTTTCAGTGAGACAAAGGAGGCATCTTTTTGTGCTGTTGTTGTAACGGGGGCTGATTTTAGGACAGACCAAGATATTTCGGGTGCTTTTCCGGTTTTTTCCTTCGTATCCCATACAAAACTGGATAGTGTTGTGCTGTGTTTGTATTTACTGTGGGTGAAAGATAATTTATGTTGAGAGTATCTGTGTTTCCATGGCCTTTCGGTTAATCCTATGTATGGCTTTTCGATGTTAGGTGGTGTTGGTGTTCCTGTGGGTGGTGTCAATGATATTGTTGCCTTGTTGATGACGTTTGGTGTGGTGCATTTTACTGGAAGAGGGCATTGACTTTTTGTTCTGCAGTTACAGGATTGGTTTGTTGTTATGGTTTTGGGGGCTGATGATGTTGTTATTGTGCTTTTTGATGATTTGTGACATATTTTCTGTGCAACTATAGCTTAATTTTAAGGTGTTCCTGTTAAATATCTTGTGGAGTTTGCTGGACGCAAGGAAATGTTTGTGGATGAGGCTTAGGAAGGCTTTCCCAATGTTTGTTTGGACGGCTTTGTTAAAAGGAGGGTTGAACCAGATGAAGTTTCGTTTTCTTGTGCGGTTATGTGATTGGAGTGGTGTAAATGATAGACATGTTGGATGTCCACTGTTTTCGAGGGCAGCTTCGTAGTCGGGTTTGGCGTCCTTGAATATTTCTTCATTGAAGGAGTTTTCAGATAGTCTCTTGCTGATGGATTTTGGGATTACTTTAATAATGGTTGGTGGGTGGTTTGAAGAAGTGTTAATGTAGAGGAGTTGGTCATTTTCTTTCTTGTATGGGCGGTATGTCGACGTTGTGAGATCGAAGGTGATGTCAAAGAAGTCTACTTGTTTTAGGTTCGTCTTTATATCAATTTTAAATCCTATGTCCTTGAAAATTTTTATAATATCTTTTTTTGTTTTGTGTCTTTGTATACCGTTTGTATCTCGGAGAATGATTAAGCCATCGTCTCTGTACAACCCACTGTCTTCCTTCCGAATTCTTTCACCTAGTTTGGACAGTATAAAAATGCCGACAAGTTCGCAGACTTCTGCTCCGTATATATATATATATATATATATATATATATCAGTAAATCCCGTTGAAAATATCAGCATACTTTCAACCTACCAATAAAAAACTTTATAAAAACATGTTACCTCAACTCAACAAGAGTAAATGTCAATACAGATTCTTGTAACAATTTTACTGAGGATAAAAAATATACAAGGTTGATTTCAAATAAGATCACAATAAAGAAATCTATCAAGCATGCATTGATATTCCCGTTGTAGCAACTCAAAATATCAAAGATAAGAATGTTTACAATGCTATAGAATTTGTGATAGAGGACATGAAAGGATACGAATTCAAGGTTAACAATGAGTGGTAAGAGTTAGATGAACTTTCTAAAAATTTCATCCCAAGCTTTTTGTGTAACTGTGCAAAAGTACCAAGTGGCTGACATCGACGAATCATTCAATACATATGGTTTCAATAGAATGGATAAATGGACAGGTTTTTACTGTTTAAAATAGAACTACCAAATTTCAGCACATACATATCATCTGCAAAGAAATCAATATTAAATATTTCAAGCGTAAACAACCAGTATTAGAATTAGTTAATAGAAAGTTTAATAGTTTATACAAGAATGGAAAGATATACAGAGTAACATTTGACAACGATTTAGTTCATGAAGGGTTGACGTGCGAAGAACTTTTAAGAAGACTAAAATGGCTCTTATCAAATAATAAAAGTCAAGTATTCAAATGTAGGACAAATCCTACCAAAATGGAACTAGATGTTAATGCTTCTAGTAACGATAAAAAGAGTCTTGAGAAAGTTGGAAATGGTTAAATTGACGAATATGCCAAAAAGTATGGCAAATCATAGTTATTAAAGATTAATCAAATCCATTAAAAAAACAAAAAAGATGGAATACACTCTAATATAGAAAATAAAACCCAACTAGAAGAGAGAATAGGAAAACGTGAGAAAAAGCATCAATAAAGGACGATATGATAAATAAACAATTCTATTCTGACATTATATTTGGTTTGAAAAGACATAAAACGATAAAAAGATATGGAAAAACACCAAAAGATAAAGCACTCAGAAATATGAATGATAAGAATCAAGCAATAATGAACAAACTAACGATTTAATTCGAGTAAATGCTTTATTTATTTATCACATATTTATCTAACATAAATTGTTTTACAAACTTTATCATAAAAGTTTACTTAAAAGTTTTGATTAACGTAAGATAATTTAAGTTGTTAATAGCATATTTATGCTACTGCTTTTATTGTTTAAATAAATGTTTGTTATCATTGAAAGGTGTTTAATAGTAACTAATTTCTGAACTATACAACAATAAGGAAAACGATATCTAAATTCTTATAATGAGTCAATCACATGTAACTTAAACTTTAATCATATATATATATATATATATATATAAAATAAACACTTAAAATAATAACATGAATCCAAATGCAAAAAGAATCATCTTAATTTTTCTTTTTTTAGGGAGTAGTAATGCAAATTAATCAATTTTTTAATTTCCCCAAAAATATGAAAATCAAGAATTTTAATCAGAATAATGAAAAATCAATTTTAAAAAATGAGGTTGAATTTTTGTTCTGATAGCACATGTAGTCATACGTGCAGGCTAAAGTAAACTAAATAGTTTAAGGAAATAAAAATAAGTAAGATGGCAGGTTTTGTTATACTCTTCATCACCAACAAACGTAGCAAAAATAGCAAACTTCCTTCGACTTTTAGAACAAGTATTTGAGCGAACAGATATATCAACGTTTATTTACACCAATGCTTCATTCACAGGAGAAATATTCTGCAGATAGTCCAGTGGCATCTGCCAATAGTAAAGAGAGTTTACTGGTGATATCTGTGACACGTGTATAGCAAAAAATCCAAAATTTACAACCTACAAAATGGCATATGGTGCGGAGTAATGGAATATGAGGAAAATGAAAGAAAAGAAAAATGAAAGAAAAGGACGTTGGAAACAACAAAAATTAAGATATTACACAGGGTCACGAGAATCACTTTGTTGAATAGAGAGAGGAATGAGGATTTCCTTAGAAACTAAAAAGTCTGTCGGACCCAGGAGAATCTGAGCATGAAGATTGAAGGAAAATCAAAATGTTTAGGTCACCTCGGATAAATTCATAAGAGGAAAATGAGATGCAGTGCATTTCATAGAGAAAGCATTGAGAAAGTACATTAATTGATCCAATAATTTGGGTTAAAGTGGCATTTTCGTCACAGGTTTAGATACAGGAAAGAGCCAGGAAAAACAAAAATACCTTTCGTTCCGATATATATATATATATATATATATATATATATATATATATATATATCGTGCTTAATGCGGAGCTCACTGCGCTTGCGTAGTTTAAGCACTCTGACAGGATCCCACAGTAACTCTTTAGGCTGTGTTTGCTACGGCAACATGGCCAGAGAGCTATATCTCAGAAGGTCTGTGCTGCACTGATGAACCCACAAAGGGCAAAACAGTACTGTCTGCAGATTGAGTAAATATGTATATATATATATATATCTTATATAGCTTATATATAGCTTGAGTATATATATATATATGTATATACATAAGGTAAAACATGAAAAATAAGAAATATGATCGAAATATCGTGAAACTATTAGTTGCAATTATAGTTCTTATTTTTCGTGTTTTACCTTATCTATATTGCTCTGCTATATGCATCGAGCTCTCTTTAATACGAAGACACAAAATTACACACACACACACACATATATATATATACAAACACACCAGGTTACAATACACCAAGGTGCAATGTACAGCCGTAATGTGAAGACAAACTCAGACAGGCTTTGATCACTTTCATTTTCTATCAGTACACTATAAGAGAGAGAGGCAGAGAGAGAGAGAGAGAGAGA
>RDPX01000099.1:1051921-1070137 GCA_003991215.1 Morbakka virulenta | reverse complement strand
AATGGCTGGTCCAGATACTGTTTCTACCTCTCCAAGATTTTCTCTATCCCAAGAAAACTCTGTGTTCAACAATCTCTCATAATAGCACTTCCAGGCATTCTTCTTTTCAAGTTCACTTGTTGCAAGTTCTCCATCATCATTCCTGATACTCTTTTCTCCGATGATATCCTGATTAGTCTAGCTATCTTGAATACTTCATTCTTCTGATCATCTCTACGCATTATGTCTGGAAACCTTCTTTTCTCGGCATCCATCATACGAAGGCAAAAATTGTACTACTGATTAATAAAGGTCATTTGTTGTATAAGGTGTGTTGATCAAAACTAAAATCTCCTGTCACGAAATGTTTTAAATAACAATACCTGAATTTAGGTACCTGGAAAAAACTAAGATTAGAAAGTACCGTATTTCCTGTAATAAACAGTGTGGCTTTTATTAGGCTTTTAAGCACATTAATGCAGCGGGTATTAGAGGGCGGCGTTTATTTTAAATCAAACATAATTTTGTAATTGATAAAAATAATTACAACAATATCAGTGCATTATAATTCAAGATCAATGTGTTAATCCATGTTTTCATCCAAAAAATATAACCCCTCAGCTGCATCTTTTCTGTCAATGTCCAAGGATAAACATGAATACAAAATGTCTTTATTATTAGTCAAACCAAATGAAAGAGATATAGCGTTTGAGATCGTTATTTGAATGTTCAGGGCAAGCAGTGAATGTTCATGTTTTGAGAATTCTTAAGAAGTTTCTTGCCATTTTGTTTGAATATACTCTTACTACTTTTAAGGAATTATAATCTTAAAGTTTCCTAAGTTTTAATTTTTGTATTTTCTGTTTGCAAGTTAGATTAGAAAATTGAAGGTGAATCATCAAAACATACCTTTAAACAAATTCTGTTAAGTTGCATAGAATAAGCCATTTACAGCTAGAAAACACTAAAAAGTAACCAGTTTATCATTGGCCTTACTAACTTTTCTGTTTTTTTTACTCATGTTTGACTTTGAAATTGTTTTCTCTTATGTCTTAGGTAAATCCATTTCAAGACAGAATCTGTAAAGTATTTTCAACCAGTAATGATGGTAACATGACATTTGAAGACTTCCTTGATATGATGTCAGTCTTCAGTAAATCAGTAAGAATAAAGTTTTGTGTTTACCCTTTGTATTTGCTTAACAGAGTGAATAAATTTTTTTATAAAAAATGTCACGATAAACCTGAAGGCTTTAAAGTTAATGTCAGTATTATCTGCCAGTATTACCGGTACAATTCTGCCCTAAAATGAGACCCAGAGCATTAAAATACCACTTTGTAAGCCAGCATTTACGTTTGCCCATACCATACTTATTATTATTACCCTCATGGTTATCAATATCATTATCATTAATATAACGAAGTGTCTACACTGCCGGTAACCGGTGAAATGAAAAAAACCCTATTTTGCCGGTGAACATTTTCATTTCACCGGTTACCGGCACTATAGAAGCTGTCTTAATATAATGATCAACATTTTGAGTACATCAGTATCATCATTACTGTTCCATTCAACATTTTCCTCGTTGGCTACCGTCCCAGCAAAAGTAACCACTGACCTACAAACACCAGGATATTAGCAGTATTATCATCATCATTACAGATATAGTTCCTTATCTATTTACTATATTATAACCACCATAAATCACAATAATATTAAAGCTTAAAAACCCCCTTTAGTCATTACTTCCAATACTAAATTTTTATCTCTATTTTTCTTCTTTCCCCATATTAATGTTGTATTTAATAATTGCTAAGGTCAGTTGTGGATGGATGTAATTTTGGCAATTTTCCATTCTGTTGGAACCTGGTCAGTTTCTGGTATCAAATTTGTAAGATGGGGTAATGGACCTAAAAAATGACACTACATTCTTGAGGATTCTGGAGGGAAAAAATCGCTTCCTGGTGCTTTTCAACAAGTTCGTTTTCAACAATAGGTCGACTGAACGATGTTGAAAGTAAACCATGTTGTAAATTTGTTTAAGGAGGGTGGTTTTTTGCAAGTAAAATCATTGAATTTTAACGGTTTTGGTTTTGAGATTTTATGTGACGTTTGTGAAGAAAGTATATGAGGATTTTTAAGTCTCATTGTTTTTGTTGTTTTCAGTTTTTCAGGTTTTCAATTTTTGGTTTCTCATGTAGATTTTGTAGATTATTTAGATAGCAAAACCTAAATTTGCTAATTTAATTAATTATTAAATTAATTAATTGTATTAATTACAATAATTACTACAATCATCTTAATAACTGTTATTCTCTTTGCTATCAATTCTGTTGTTATTTATTATCACTCGTACCAGATAATGGAGATGCCCTATATTTATACAAGTAGATAAGCACAAGAAAAACAAGACTGTAGTTATAGGTGTAAGAGTTTTATCATGTCATGAGTCGTAAATATTTTCTGAGCTACGTTTCCAGAGATACCTCTGCTATCGTCAGGCTACTGAAGTGACTAAGTATGGCTGTTTTGTACTTTGACAGTGTAGACCTACTTGTAAACAGGGATCGAGTTGTTTTGAGGAGTGCCGCCATACCTATGTTGTGTTTGTTGTGTTTCTTTCTTTAGTACTGGAAGCCATTTTTCTGGAGGGGTTTAGGATATAATGTTAATGTGATTGCTGTCCTGTAAGGAATGGATTGATTCTTTTATTTTTCTTGTTGCTATGTTGATTTCCTTGTCTATTATCCCTTTAGTTTTTCAGTCAAAGGTGTGATCTTGTGTCCATTAGTGTTCAGCTATTTCATGATTCTTTGTGTCACCTTTTTGAATAGCTCTCTTGTGTTCTTTTCTCCTTTGACCCAAGGAACGCTTTAATTTGCCAATATAGGCAGCAGGACAGTCTTTACAGTCTATAAACTACATTGTTCCTCTATTCAAGTGGAACTGGGTCCTCTGGTTTTGACAAAATCTTCCATAAGATGGATGTAGTGAAGAAGAACGTTGTTACAGATATCGTCTAAGGTAGTCACCGATGCTCTTCACGTAAGGCATAAATGTTTCAGAGGTTTCTTATCTTCTTCATGACTATAAAACACTCCTTTGACTGGGAAAATAAAAGGATTATAGCAAAGGACATTAACACAAGAACAAGAAAAAGCTTACGACTCATGACATGATTAAGCGCTTACATTTATGGCTTCCTCTGAGTCTATAAAGTTTAGAATTTTCAAGATTATTAGAGAAAGACTGTAGTTGTTTTGTTTGCTTGTGTACTTATAAATACCCTGTATCCTTAGAGACATGGATCACTCTTTATGGTTGTTGTTTTAACACATTCAATATTATATATAAATTTATATATATATGTATATATATGACTTTTATCTATCCCTCTTCCATGACACGCTACTCTAAGGTACATCCACTAATCCAAGTGCGACGATTGACTTGAGTTTAATTAAATTGTAGGTTTTAATATTTTCTTTGTAAAGATCAGAAAAAGATAAATTTATGCTCAACATTGTGCAGCTTCATTCTTGAAGTGCTTAGGAATCTTCTACAATGAATTGGTTTAATCTAAATTTATGTCTTAGTGCTACCAAATTTAAGCACACAAACAGATGGTTAAAGATATTTAACAGGTATTTTGATGAACCTTTGGCTTGACTTTTTGCCTTGAAATAGAGTATTTACTTTTACAGTTTACACAACGTGTTACAGTTGACAATATGTATTTAAATGAATTTGATGAAAGGACATTTTGTCAAAGTTGCTTTAAAACAATTGTCTCGAAAGTATTCAAATACCAGAGTAGATAATGACAAGCAGTGAATATTAATGATTTTTAGATTGTTTAAGTTTCACCTTTATCTGCAATAACATGAAGTACATAACATGTTTAGCAATGCTTTTTTTGTTTGTAAAGGCTACGAAAAGTCTTAAAGCACGATATGCGTTCAAAATATACGGTAAGTTGAATCCAATTTACTAAGTATAATATAGTATGTCCGTATATAATTTCTGTATCTCTTGAAAACACTGGTTTTCTTCAATGTCTTTTCTTCCTCACTCAACCTCTCTTTCTTTCTCTCTTTCTTCCTTTCCCCCTTCCTGTTTCTCTCTTTTTTTCTATATGTATGTCAGTGTGTGCCTTTGTTTCTTTGCTTCTCCTTCTAGACTGTTTGACATATCCAAAATAAATATATTTAGCACAGAAAGTTATTCGATATAGAAGGGATCACTAAGTTCACCAGTTTGAGCTTGAAGGAAAAAAGCTTTGTATTTCATGTTTTGCTTATAATTTTTATAACTCTCAAGCAACTTGGGATACTTCTGCTGATCTTTCATTTTTATTTTCTTTGGAGCAGTAAGAACACGTAGTACTTCAGCTAAAGGAAAAATTGGCAAACCTTTTTATTTCAGTGCTTAGCCTGCATTACCCCATGAGCAATAGTACCTTCATATTTGTTAAAAAGGTGTTTAAATCCTTAATCAAAACCGGTTTTTTGCCAAAACTTGAACATTCGACGTTTTCTCTCTCGTTCTTCTTTCCTACCAGGGAGGTAAAATATCTTTCTGCTCTGTCTGTTTAATTCCCTTTAGTTTTTTTACTTTGCTAATACAAAGCTTTGTTTGTATGCAATCAAATGTAAAGTGAAGCAATTAATATTTTACCAGGATAAATCAGTAATATCTTTTTTAACAGATTAAATAACCTTTTCAGGGAAACATATTTTATCCAATAAGAAGGTCAAACTTTTACTCCCTTTTTAAAGGATTCTCGCATTTTTAAAGCAAATTTACTGAAAAGAAAGGTTATGCAGTAAAGACATAGTTTTAATAGACCTAGAAAATTAAATATAAAAAATACGAAGTCATAGAATATTATGTAATAACAGTTAAACCGTGCCTGGTATTGGGGATGCTAAGAGACATACCATGATAAACTCATTTAGATGTTAAAAGCACCAGTTGCTCAAGCAATATAAAACATCTTGGGTTTTCCTGTTTTTTATCGGAAAAAAATTAGATGTGTGCATCCACAGCAAACTACTTTTTTTACATTTTAATGTTTACATTAGTCCCTTGAATCCACCTTTAGAAATGACGATTTATTCTTTGGTGAATTTATTCCAGCTCGTATCTTCCAGTTTACCAAACACTTAAAAGTGTCAACTTGTTTGATGGTTGCATTTTGAAATATTGCAAGCAGAGGAATATGACTGTCTTTTTCATATTATCATACCTTATTTTACTTATGGTAGATTTGTTGCCTCCTTTTTATCTAGCATTGGATATGTTCTTTTAAAGGAATCAGTTTGCAGCATTAACGACACTTTAGAAGGATGTCATTACTAACAGAAAAAACAACTTTTAGGCAGATACCATAATTTTTTTGCTCAAGGAACCGGAGATAAACCTTTTTAATAACTATGTAACATCACTAATGACCAAATCACAGCTTCTCAAATTTTTCAATAAGAATACCCTGCAGGGATCTATGAGAAAGCCATATTAGACAAACAACAAATACGTCTGCCTTCTTCAACTATTATTCTAAGAGCACAAGGCTTCTAAGGTATCCAATAACCTCGATAATCCTAACATACATTTTGATTCGGTCAGCTGTCAGGGCTTGTGGCTGGGCTGTTGAAAAAAGCAAAGCCTTTATCAAAATACTACTGTCAATTGCAGTTGGACTTTACATATCACAAAAGTTAAACTTTTATATTCTAGACTTTAATGAAGACGGTTTCATTGACCAAAGCGATATAAGACAAATGGTTAGAAGGGTGTGTGGAGAGAAATTGTCAAACAAAGACATAGAGGAGATCATAAATCAGGTACTTGCTTTAGGATTTGATTTGCTGTACTCTACGTTTCTTTCCTTTTGTTTCTTTTTCAAGTCATTTGTGGTTTTCAGGTTAGTTAAAAGACTTTAGGACGTATGGATTACTGTAAGTAAAATGGAACATTACAGCAGAATAATGTTAAAAAAAATTAGAAAAACCTAAGTAATTATGCAATAAAAAAATGCAGAGTGAAACCTATGCCAACAAACAAGACCGCATTAACGAAGGAGACCTTTGTCCAGTTGAAAGTACAAAGTGTAACAGAATGCAAGGAAATGCTGTATCTGACCAAACAAAATAAAAAGATAGTACAACCAAGTGCAATACTATAAACAATGAATTAAACTGGGAATAATCTAAACTAGTACTAGATGTATGAAACATATTAATACATCACAAGAAAATGACTCTATATTGATCAGCAGCCGGATGAAAGTAAAACTGGTGAAGGAGCATGAAGGAGCATGAAGAAGCATGAAGGAGCATGAAGGAGCATGAAGAAGCATGAAGGAGCATGAAAGAAGCATGAAGGAGCATGAAGGAGCATGAAGGAGCATAAAGACAGGAAAAGAGGTGCTTGCTAGTGTTGCAACAAGGCCTAATTGGGTCTTACATATACTTACAGTAGATTATTCTTTGTCTTCCCAGCTTGACTCTAATAGGATTCACTACCTTTAATTGTACAAGAAAAAAGAACACGAATTTACAGTTTTCCACTTAGCCTTCTTATTCATTCGATGCGTTTGTTCAGCTCGACAACAACACGAAGATGAAATGCGAGTGTTCTTAAAAACATCCTTGCAACATGCAAAGTACAAAGTTCGATGGATGCACCTGACCCACATCTGAACATGATCAATGTTCGTGGTCCATTAAAAATCCCCCTAAGTTGTTTCCCTGGCAACAATTATCATTATCGTTAACAATTATGGTTGGGTCTTATACTTACAGTAGATTAATTATTCTTTGACTACCCAGCTTGATTTTAAATAAGATTTACTACGTTTAATTAACATTCTCCATTTGTGTTGTAATGATAGAATACATTGCCTACCGTTTTTCTTTTCAAACGAATACAAGACTTGTGATTGTTGTTCACAAATCTTGAAGTTCCTAGTGCTAGGGACGACATTCTCAAATAAAGTGCCTGTCGTATGTCAAAAAAAACTGGCGAGAATATAGGAAGATCTCTAAGATAACACAATAGCCGGTGTCTTATCTGAACAACAAGCAGCTTAAGGAAGATACAATCAATACTTTTAGACCCAGTGTCACTTTAAGAGAGGAACATTGTAATTGACAAACACAATTGCAAGGAACGTTCCGCTTCCAATATTAGTAAATCAAAGCGTTCATTGAGTCAAAAAGGAAAATAAAGTAAGAAAATGTGCCAAACGTTGACACTAAAAGTTGGAAAATAACTAGACACTGTTGAACTCAATATCGCAACTTTGACTAGTAAAATAGAAGGTTTATAGACAAGAAAGCAGATGGAAGGACAAGAAAAGAAAAAGAAACAACTTATTTTCTACAGCAGATGAATCAGATCAACAGATTTTACACTCTTCCAGAAGTATGGCTTCAATCACTAAAGAAAGAAGTAGAAATTAAAGGTTTGTGTAGCACCACTCCTCACAAGAACTTGATCCCTCTCACCACAATATTTCGCATTGAGGAAACATAAAACAGCTATACGTCACCGCTAGCAGCCTGACAATAAGAGAAATAATCCCTTACAACTTAGCCTAAAAATGCTTACGATACATGACGTGATAACGTTCTTATATCTAAGGCGCGATGGTGTTTCCTATAAATCTTTTCAAACTCTTGAGTTCAGACTTTGACTTATTAACCAGGTTTTCCGACAGTATGATTAATTAATTTTCTTTCATCTCACTGTACCATACTGTATCTCAGAATTCATTGTCAAATTCATTTCCTTGAAATAGTAACGCTCTTTGGGTGTCTTTTCCTTGAAACGGTTGAAATTTGATGCTGATATTGGGCTGGACTTTTAGCTTTAAAAAATGGAGCAAAAAGTGGGTGGCAAAGTACAACCTGGCCAGATAAAAATGATGTCTTTCAGGTGAAACTTGAACCCCTATGTACCTCCCATTTATATGAATCAAAGGCCCACTTGACCTTCGGGTGACACAACTGAACCACTTTTGAAAAAAGTCCTTTGTGATATTGGTTGAACATTTTTTTTATCGCCCTTGTTTATTAAGGTTTCTCCAGACATTACAATTCGTAATTATTCTACATGTCAGGTCATTGGTCATTAGAAAGATAAAGGGACCACCTCATAGGAAGGCCCATTTTATATTTTATAAACATAACTTCTTTCATTTAAAAAATATTGTTGTTATGTTTAGGCAGGCAAAGCAAATATCATTTTGTCACTTTAACCTCATCAATCACGTCCAATCACAATTGTTCAATTTCATTGTTCTATTTACTCGGGCTGGAACTGGAAGCAGCCCGAGTATTAAATTCGAGAGTGTTCGTCGTGTTCTTCATCGCCAAAATGCAGTCACGTGGTCAACAACGGATGTGACGTAGACGAAAATCACCAAACAAAAATTTATTTCTAAACAAATCTTTAACAAAGTCAGCCCGAGTTCAGGCACCTATGCGTCTAGTTTCAGCTTTAATTTTGCAAACCTTGTCACATCAATATGACAACAATTGTCTTAATCTTTTTTTATTGTTATTTTCACAGGAAATGCTCCACTGAGCTATCTTTGTCTTCCGATATTTCCTCTCATCTCTCCTAACTTAATACTTACAGTATATTTAACTCAAAGTTTTTATACTTTAAGCTTGATGTGGTTGTTTTACCAAAAGAAAATTGTTTTCTCCAAATGCCTGACGCCGGAAGTCTCTTACATGTAGTTTCCTTCTTGAGTTGAACTTTTCCAAAATTTAAATGAATTTATTTCATACGTCTTATATTGGGTGGGGATTTTCTTTGCAAAAGAGAAGAAACCACTCCCTGCATAGTTTTTGAGGTAGAATTTGGGTTTTAATGACATAAATTATTTAAGTTCCTTATCCTTTAAGTGTTTTTCTTTAGTTCTTTCTTGTCACTTGACTTTCATTTTCTCCTTGCTTTCTGTACTTCTACGAGAGAGCTAGTCCTTGTCCCAAAATTCCATTTTCTGTTCTACAGATTACGTTTCTGCCTTCGCTTTTCATAAATTTGAAACAATATCGTAAGTAAATAATTTTTTTATTTTTGAATGTTCCTTTAGATTATGAATGAAGCAGATTTGGATGACGATTATCAGCTTTCTTTCACAGAATTTGAACTGATTGTCTCTAAGTCTCCTGACTTCCAAGAGTAAGTAACTGGCACACATTGTCGATATTGGTATCAATATCCTTATATCATATGACTCTTTTACAAAAATAAACTTTTTGACATAATATTTATTTAATGTAGAAAGTTGTGATTCCTTGGTAAAACTGTGAACATTTATTTCGTTCTTTCATATTCAACAACAAAAAATAATTGTAAAAAGCCTCCAATTTTTTTAGACAGCCAGTCACAAAAAATGGCCGGCTTTTAAGAGCCCTTTTTGTTTGTTTTTCAACCAAGCTTAAAAAGTGATGCGCTTTATCAATTTTCGTGTTGATCTAAACAAATATGACTTTAGTCTTCTTATTCATGGTTCAGTCGAATTTCAGCGAAATAAAGAACCACCAAAATGAACGTCAATTAATATTGTTGTACTAAGTTTCCTGTAATTTGTTTGTTTATTTTTCTTATTTTCAATATTTTATATTGTTCCACCCTTGTATTTCCACTTTAATTAAGATTTTTAATAATTAATACATTTCACCTTTTCCCTTATTTTCCAGATTTCCTGTTTACTTGTCGCGTTTGATGTATTTCTACCTTTTTCACACGGCTCTATAATTTATTGTGTTTTTCCAATGGTTTTCTGCATTTCCTGTAGTTCCCTTGTTCTTAGTTTCTTATATTATTAATACTGCCAATATTATCAACATTTCTCTATTGTTTTAAATATTGCTGATATTTTTCTTTATGGTTAATTATTTTATTTTCTAAATTCTTATCTGTTATTTCCAATTTTTTTTACTATTAGTTTTTTACTATTACTACTAGTAGTACTTTCTTGTATATGGATCATTTCTGTTTATTTCACTTTTTTTACTTCTTATTGTTTCATTCCCTGATTCTTCAAAGGAACTTTCTAACCCCTTTTTTTCGATCTTTCCTCCTTCTCTACTTTACTTCATTAGAAGAAAAAAACGATCTTGGGTAATTGCTAATTGGTTAATATATATTCATTTTAAATGGGCGAATAACTGAACTTTAAATGTTTAAATATAATAATATTAACTGATCACATGTAAGTGTTATCACCTAAAGAGGCTTTTTCTTTTCATGCTAATGCACCTTGCAGTACTGAATAGTCATGTCTCTGCATAACCACTTAAAAACACAGTTTTTTTACAATTTCAAAGATTTGATTTTTTGTAAGAGTTTTAAGATTTTTTCATCATAATCTAATTTTATTTGAACCATACTATATATATAGTATGTATAATATATATAGTATATATAGTATGTATATACTATATATAGTATATACAGTATAAATAGTATGTATAGTATGTATATAGCATATATAGTATATACAGTATATATATAGTATTTGTATGCAGCTGAAGATTGTAAAAGACATGAAACTCTGAGTATTGTAAAGTTAGAGTTTTTCTTACTCGTATATCTCATTATATGATAGCTCCTACGTTTTAATTTGGTAGAGTACGGTTGCTGATGACATTTCATATTCATTTGTTAATATATATATATATATACATATAAAAGAAAAAAGTATTATTTAGGCATAAAAAGAATACTTTTAAATCTCTTTTAAATTTCTTTTTTCTCTTTTTTTTATTGATTGGTATCCAAATATTAAAGTCATCGCTATAACCTTTCGATTTATCTAAAGCTCGTTTCTCATAATCTCTCTGAATGATTTTATCAATACAGAAACGTCCTGTTTTGCCTTGAGTAACTCAGGTGCATAAAAACTTTTCTATTATCTTCCCAAAATGAAGATCTTTTGTTTTATAAATGACTCTATTTGTATGTTGGATCTTGTCAATAATAAAAATCTCTTCTGAACAATTTTCTGTGTATCCTTTATTGGAAGATTTTCTTTTATATTTACTTATTCTGACCTTATCGCCAATTTCAATTTAGGTCTCTGTTTTACTGGTTCCATATCACCATACATTAAAGTAAACAACTCCTTCATTTTTTTAATTAGATGCTTCTACAGGTGTCATTTTTATCAAACTGTACCTAGTGTTATTGTACTTTTTTACAAGTGTAGGTAGCATATCAAGGTACTGTGTATCACCAAGTTCAGTGAACTGCTTCCATATTTTGTTCTTCATCGTCCGATTAGATCTTTCAAAAACAACAACTTTACCTTCAATAATTGTACTATACATTTCAATATTATTAGCATTAAACCATTTTTGGAATACTTTGTAATAAAATTCTGATCCATTTTCAATCCATAATATGATTGGTTTTCGTCCATCCTTAATTATATGGTTAAATGTATCAACTATACTTTTGGCAATTTTATTCTTGATAGGCTCACTCGAAGCATATTTTTAAAATATATCAACATTTAAAGTATATTTATATAGTGTGTAAATAGACTTCCTATGTCACCTAAATAAGTTGGCCAAATATAATCAATATGATTCACAATAACTCTCCGTCGAATAAAGTTACGCCTAAAAGGCTTATGTAATTCGTCAGCTAGTTCTTTTCTTGCCAGTTTTCTTCACTGGACTGCTTTTTACATTTTTATTTACTTCATTCCCAATCCAAGCTTTTGTTTTGTGTTTATTAAAAACCCAGCCGTGTAACCCACTTTTGAGGTTCACCAACAAGACCTTATTCCATAACTCAACCATATCTCGATCACATTCATTGTTTGACTTTTAACCAATTCTATAGCATTCAGCATCCATACACTGATTCTATCAAGGTCATTGTAGGCCTGAACAAGAGATTTGGTTACCTCTCCAGTATTTTGGTCATACTCTTAACTGTTGATCAAGCGGAATATAGGTTCAAAAAAATTTGTATTTATCGGGTGTCCATCTAGGTTTGGGTCTTGATAGTTTATCAATCATTTTATAAATATCAATTCCACCACCTCTTTTTTCCTGCTTTACGAATCGGCTCTTTTTTGATCCATAGATTTAAGAAGTTGATATTTGCATTTTCTTTCCGTTTTTTGAAATCTCGCAATGTGTCTTTTAATTCACTGTCCTCATTTTGAATTTCATGCAAAAATTAGTCATATATATATATATAATATGTTATATATGATATTTTTATCAGAATTTTTATACACTTCACCCTTTCCTTTATCTTGAAAAATGAAATCATGCAACTCGATCTTGCTGAATAATTTTTATTTGAAGCTAGGCATGAATCAGTGATGATTCTGGGCTTTCGGATTGAAAATAATCATATAGGTAGAATTTTTCCGTATTTATTGTGGCATCTTAAGATACGATTGGGCAAGGTAAATATTGCTGACATTTCGCTGACGACAATCGATGAAGTGGTACATATTTTTTTTTTGTATTTTATCATTACAAGTAAGGGCATCGTCAAAAATGTAGACTTCACGGTTATAGCTTGGATATTCAGAGGTATCCAGTATCTGACTAGGATCTTTTACTACAAGTATTTTAAATCCTACATTTCACATATTTCATCCATCAACACATTTAGGTCTTGTATTTTGCCTTGGTGCGCATTTGGTGTGTACATGTATAAGTTATCGTAATAGATACAGGGCATTTGGATCAAATGCATACAGCATTAAACAAAAATCTTCATTTATAGGGAAGTTGTTTGATCTTCATTTTTTATCTTCATTTGTAGAGCGATCGTAATTTGGTATCTTCATAATATATCAGTATATTATGTCAATGTTAACAGCAAAATAACTGTCGATTAAACTTTAATCTTATGCAATATTTTAAATCGATATTACCAATCTTAAAATGAGGGTAGAGAAAAACCTTTAAATTAAAGGCATAAAACGTATGATCACAAAATCAAGTTTGAAATTATGAGGTGTTTTTGGAGATCAAAGATATGAAACCAGGAGATTTTTTGAACCTGTTATTGAAACAAATCCAGAGTTCAAAAACACAGTTAATGAAAAGCATTAATTGAAAAATTGAGGGAGAACCAAAAAGCTATTAAAAACGAGCTAGAAGATATTATTATTATTATTATTACTACTATTATTATTTGTAATCAACTACCTGATCAAATACAAGATACACAGGAAAAAAACCCAACTAAGTATTGATTATAAACCAATCATGTTAAAAGAAAGAAAAGAATCCAACATAAATAATTATTTTGATATTAGTGAGCTTACTATGCTAAAAATGGTTGTGATTAAATTTCACTCGTGGAAATGTAAAATAATGAATTAGTGATGATCAAATAAATGAGATTGTTAAGAAATGAAATTAAAACCTCATAAATTTAGGTGATCAAATAGGTGGATTGATCATACAAGAAAACAAACAAGAACGTAAAAGAGAGAAATCCAGCCGGTAAACAAAATATAGATCTTGATAAGAAAATTAAAAGGTTACCCAATTAATATAGAGAGTTAAAATCACTAAAGAGGAAAAAAAGGCTAGGTGGGGGTATACTGAGGTACAAGCGACCTAAAAAATTCAAAATGTGATATCTTCGTTGATACACTGATTTTTTAACAATCCTATATCTATTCTCATAGAAACCAGTATATTCACTCAAGTAGGCATAGCTTTGATCTGAGACACACACACATACCTTAATCATCAATGAGTTCCTGATTATAACAATTGTTCTATTTGTTTATGTTATCAGATCTATGTATTTGTTTATTTTTAAAAACAACAAATGAACTTCTCACGTAATCCTTACCACAAATTGTACTCATAAAGTTCACTCATTTTACTTACGAAGATTACTTATATGTGATTGTATGGTGAATGTTATTGTGTTGTCATTGAAACTACTACTGACCTTGAATAAAAAGCAAGTTAAAACATGGTTAAATATGCCAGTTGGGAATCCCTTGGTGCTGGATTTTGGTCACAATGGTTATAAATTCAATAGACACATTAGCTGGTGACTAAGATATGGATTAAATTAGAAGACTGGCTACCAGAAAAATACTTTTAAAGAGGTAGAACACAAGGATTTCAATTTGCTTTTTGTGAAGGGTAGTAACACAAAACGAATATAATGTATTTGTATACAAATGCTGAATTATGCCATGAAACATACGCAAGGATTTGAAGTGCGAAACTGCTTTTTATGGGAGTGCAAACGCAAAATGGTATTATTTATCTTTTAGATGTCATGGTATCAACGCAAGGAGTCTAGCTATCTGCTTTCATATGGGGTAATAACTCAATGAGCATTATATATATATATATATATATATATATATATATATAAAGGGCGAAACAGTACTGTCTGCAGATTGAGTATATATATACAAACTTCTTGGGATAATGCCATGAATCAAAGCAATGTATCGAAGCGCAAATGCCCTTTTTAGTTGCAACCAAAACTGCTTCTTATAGGGGCGATAAGGCAATGCTTTATATGAGAATGGAAAAGCAAATTTAACATGTCAATAGATTGAATATTGACAAGTCCGCTTCCGAAATTGGGAATATAACTCCAAGGAAGATCTGGAGAAAATTATTAACCAATAATCATCATTGATGAGCATTCTTCAAGAGGAGAAGTAACCTCAGTAGGGTTAACATCAAAGTATTTTATACATATTGGAGAGGGATAAGAGGTCAGTTTCGTCTTGAATGACATCACGCGTTTTAGCTGCATTGAAAGAAACCAGCCACTTCCTTTCCCAATCTCTGACACCCTAAAAGTCAGGTTCTGATGCTTCCTTGTGATTGCCTTGTTCTTGCTGAGCTGTCTTATGGTCAATGTCAGAGTACAGGATAGTACTGTATCATCAGTATACATAGAATAAGCTGAAGAGAATTCCAAGAAAGATCATTGGTGTGAAGGAAGTAGAGAGTTGAACAAAAAAACACCTTTAAAAGGAAGGCCAGCGTTAAAGAAATACTCATTAAATGTAATTCCATCGTGTGTGTCATGTATTTTACTATTTGAAAGAAGAGACTAAAAGTATTTAAAGAGCCTTACACAAATACCATAATCAGAAAGTTTATGAATCAAGCCATCCTGCTAACCTTATCAATTGCCTTGGAAACATCGAGTGCTATAGCTCATCCTTTATTAGATTTTACCAAAAACCTAGAAATACATTCCTTGATTAAAGTCAAAAAGTCAATAGGTCACCTGTAGAGGAAGATTCTCTGAATCCATACTAAACATCAAACCCATGAATAATCTTTGCAGCTAATCCTAGACTTATGATGGCAGATTTCAAAATCTGATTGGTTTGAAGAGGGAACTCTGGCAAAAAAACACAGGTGTTATTTAGGGAGGAATTGGTGAAAAATAATATAGCAAAAAGATCAGCTTTTTCTCTAAAGGGTAGAGAAAATCACACACCATCAAAGAGTGGAGGAATAACCAACATACCAGAATGCAAAATAATATTGTAAATCTTCTAAAAATGTTTGACTTTCAGGTCATCGAGTAGAAATAGAGTTTGCTCAGCACAGAGAGATTTAACATCAGAGCTCATCCTTTTAAAGCATTGCTAGTCTGTCTGAAAGAAATCCGATATTTAACAGTTCCACCACCTGGCAACTGAGCATACAAATGGTTGCGATGAGGAATGGCGGAAGAATTTATTTTAATTCTATCGATTGTTATTTGATAACTTTTACTTTGTCAAATCACTGTGTGCAAATGATGTGAAAATTTTGAGTACATTGATATTTGGAAATACTATATAGAAAAAAGTATTATTTAATTACATATGATTAGTCGCCGGTTACCTCTTATTTTGCCCCCCCCCCCTGTCCTTAATTTTCACTTTCTTCTTTCTTTTCGCTCGCTTTGTTGCATGTTTCAGGCCTCTAGAATTAAAGTTCTTCTTATTTGGTAAACTAAATTTTACATTTTTAAAACTATTTTTATAATGTAATTAGAATACTAATGGTAAAAATAATAATGACGGCTGAAATGATAACAACTCAAAGTTAATAGTGCGTATTCTTTTCCTTTTGTAGATCCTTTCAGCTACGCTTGTAACAACGAATATAAGATGTCCAAAGATAGCTAACAACGTTTCACTTTAGGTTTCAAGTTGAAGTCAATGGTCACCTAAAAAATGAGAAACCCCTTAACAAAAAGTCTTGAAAATAAGAAAATTTCTCTACGTCTATTTTACTTTCTGCTCCAGAACGTATAATCCATTTTCATTGGTACATTACCAGAGATGAATAGAACTGCTTCACGACGTATATTCCATTTTCATTGGCACATTACCAGAGATGAATAGTAGTTTTAAACACTTTTTGGATTGTTCACTAAGTTTTATAGCAGTAAAAGTGTTAGAAGATTCCTTATATTTTTCATGCTACATAACTTCGAATAATTTAACGGATACCTATTTTTATATTAAAGGTTTCATAAGGCATTATTTGAATTAAATTTTTATGCATCTCTGTTCATTTCAGACTAAATAGCACCTTTTTTGTATTAATTTTCATTAAAAATTTTAAATATCATCATAGCAGTTAGCCCTCTGCTACCTAACTTACCAGAAAATTATATTTTATAACTAAAATGCCTTCCAAACAAATTAAGGGTAGTTTACAAAAGTTTAAAGCGTTTCACAATTTTTATAAAAAAGTTGTTTCATGATGTATGGAAACCTTTTTACTACAAAGAATATGGGCCTTGATTTGTATCTTCCAACGTTCCTGTACGTTTTTCGTCCCTGAACTAGGGAATATTTATCCATTTAAAACATACACACATCTATAATTATGCAAATGCAATGAGTACATACATATATAAATACTGAGAGTGTTCATGTAATACAGTACTGCAATTAAATTCTTTGGATCATACCAGGAAGATGTGAACTTATATATATATATATATATATATACTATTTTTAAAGGAAAAACACTATTCCGTTTAATAGATACAATTAGAAAAAACAAAGAAACAAATTGGAATTTATTGATTGGTTTTAAAATATGTCTTTACCACATAGAATCTCCAGTCCAAATGTATAAATTGAAACACTTAGTCAAACGTTTATGAATTTTCAAAAATCAATATTACTTTCTCTGCATTGCACTCGGCAGCTTACAAGCTAGTTCTATGGACCAGATAGTGAATTGAAATCGTGGATTACCAGTCGATGACCATATCAGTTAGTTCAGGGAATTAACGTCAAGATAACTTTTGGAATATGGCTCTCCAGCAGCATTGGCCAAATGTCCCGATCATGTTAGATCATGAGCTTACAGACAAAAGAAAAAAGACCTATAGAAAATGTTATAGAAAAGTCGAAATATGAGCAACGATATCGACAGAGTATGAGAAAAAGATGGAAAACTCAATCACACCCATCCTTGCCACCAGATGATTCTCGTATTGTTTGCTACGCTTTGTTACCAAACAAACTACATAGACATATTTATATATAAATTACCCCTTATCATTTCTTGGATTTGTGTATTATCATGGATACGAGAACAGCATTTAGATATGACGTTTAGCTGCAAATAGAGTTTAAATGAAGAACCAGACAAAAAACACTGGTTAACCTTTGTTAAGGAAAAGTACCCCATTCAGCGACCTAAACAGGTTCTCTTAAAGATTTTGAAAGCAGAATGTCAGATTTAAATGAATGCAGTATCAATATCAAAACTGATCGATGAATCAATTCAAGTTGGTGTTTTGCGGATGATCAATTAAAAAAACTCAACTTATTCCAAGGTATTAGAAAACTGCTTCTGGAGGAGCAGAAGCAATATCCTTAGCAAAAGAATAGTAGCACTCTCCTTAGCAAAAGAGTAGTAGCACCCTCCTTAGCATAAGAGTAGTAGCACCCTCCTTAGCAAAAGAGTAGTAGCACTCTCCTTAGCAAAAGAGTAGTAGCACTCTCCTTAGCAAAAGAGTAGTAGCACCCTCCTTAGCAAAAGAGTAGTAGCACTCTCCTTAGCAAAAGAGTAGTAGCACTCTCCTTAGCAAAAGAGTAGTAGCACTCTCCTTAGCAAAAGAGTAGTAGCACTCTCCTTAGCAAAAGAGTAGTAGCACTCTCCTTAGCAAAAGAGTAGTAGCACTCTCCTTAGCAAAAGAATAGTAGCACCCTCCTTAGCAAAAGAGTAG
>RDPX01000099.1:1031081-1041461 GCA_003991215.1 Morbakka virulenta | reverse complement strand
AGAGAAAGAAGAATTTAAGAGACAAAGTCAAACAAAACTAAAATCTAAGTGGCATGAAAAAAGAATGTGTGGGCAGTTCGATCGGAAGCAACGAAGCAACGATATTTGCGGCGCAAGAACAGGCACTAAGAACAAATTATATTAAACATAAGATCGACAAAACAACAGAAAATCTTATGTGCAGAATGTGTGGTGAAAAGGGTGAAACTGTACAGCATATAATTTGTGAGTGCAAAAAGCTTGCTCAACGCGATTACAAGAGGAGACATGATAACATTGCTAAACTAATCCATTGGAAATTATGTGAGAAATATGATCTTGAAAGGAAGGAGAAGTGGTATGAGCACTGCCCAGAGGGAGTAGTTGAAAACGATGACATGAAATTGATTTGGGGTATTAACATACAGTGTGATAATGTTATTGAGGCCAGAAGACCTGATCGAATTGTGGTTAATAAGAAAAGCAAATCTTGTATCATTATTAATGTTGCTGTACCAGGAGATTGTAGGGTACATGATAAGGAACAGGAAAAGATTGAAAAATATCAAAACCTGAAATTGAATTAAAAAGGGTTTGGTCACTGAAGAATGCTCGTGTTGTACCAATTGTTGTTGGAGCTTTGGGGTGTGTAAGCAAAAATTTTAAGAGATGGACTGACATGATAAAAATCGAGTTAGACATTGGAAAAATACAAAAGACAGCCTTATTAGGAACCGCTAGGCTCCTTAGAAAAGTTTTAGAAATGTAAGGAGAAGGAAAACTCTTGGTCTTTGGCTGCTAGTTGTGGCTAGCCCAAGAGGAACAAAGCTGAATTAAGAACAGCCTGTGCAAATGCTACAAACTAAGATAATAATAATTATAGTAAATACTACTTTCTTCAACAATTGGTTAAAAGAACCGTGTCTTATGATGCAAATCACCTTTTCAAGAAATTTATGATATCAAACTCCAACTAAAATTTCAGCACTTTATTTAGTTGTAAAGAAAATTGGCTTTTTGTATTCGGATATTGGTATGGTATGAATGCGAGTTACAATTCCTTGGAAATTTCCAAACGCACTTCTCTTTTTCAAACAATCCTGTGGTTAAGTGTAATACCATGTGTTTGACCATATATTTTTCCACTAAATACAAGGCACAATCATGATCATTCAGCCCCACTTTACTACAGATGTCACCACTGTCAATTTTCAAAAACAGACTTTTTTTACGAAACCTTCATCCCTGGTACGACACTAGTTATAGCAAACATCCTACTACACGCCTGCGTTTAACTGAGGATTTTTTGATGTAATCTTTTATGTAAGCATTATGTAACTTTGAAATGAGCATGAAATTTTTACATCCTTAACACAAATAATTTTTTCGGGAAAGAAATTTTATTACCATAAGGATTGGTGAGCATGCGGAAAAAAAAATTCTCATATTAAGAAGGTAAGAAAATACATTTTTTAAACAAATACAAAGAGATTTTTGAACATACTTTTCACGAAAAAAAGAAAATCACAAATTTTTTTCTCCTTTGTATATTGGGAACAGGATACGGTACATCGATGGCGCTTTATACTTATCGTTACGGAGTGCATTAGAAGTGAAGAGAAGAGAAGTGAAACAGGTTTAAAAACAGGCACGAAGAGAAGAGTGAAGAATCACAGCCAAATAGAAATATCCCACGTCTGCAACAACTTAAATCGTATTTGCCTGTTGAGAATCAAGCTGTATAGGCACAGACGACGTTGTATGAAGACAGACTATAAAAAGGTTACAAATTTGACTTTGTCTCGCAAGATTGTCAACAGGTGGGCTTAAAAGGCGTTTATTTTTTAGGAGTTACTTTATGGACTTGCTAAATTTTGCACATCGTCGAAGGGGTTTGATATGATAAAATTTGCAATACTGCAAAATTTTCTGCGAATACAAATTTCTTAAAATATAGGTACAATAAGGAATTCCCTCAAAATATGCTGGTATTATTACCATAGCAAAAGTAGCAAAAGAATGTTACATGCCAGAAAAATCAAAGATCGGCAAGGATGTGGAACCGTTGCAGCACCGTTTGTATCTTTAAAAATTGTTGCGATAATTCGCAAAGGACCACCAGTTCCATCTTCAATTTTCATCGGTAAGGCAAACACCATAAATCCTTTAGGTGGAAGCTTATCAAGATTTGCCACATTTTCAAAACCAGGTGTTTCGTTTGATGCCAGAACAACATGCGTCCTGAATTTTGTAGATTGTCCATAATCAAGAGAAGCAGTATCAATTCCTATAGCTTTGACCTAAATGGCGAGAAAGGATAAAAAAACCTCTTGAGAACATTCTCGGTTTACTTAATAACTATATCAAGAGTTAAATGTAATAGAGACAAACTCAAATGGATGTTAGAAAAAGGGAAATTGTTCACTTAAGATCTGACTAAGTTGATTATTGAAAGCTATTGACATTTCAAGACCATTTTCTTCTGTTATCAACCAGGAATTTTCTTCTTCCTTCTCTCTTCTTTTTTCCGATTCTTTCACCTTCTGCTGATGTCATGACTACAACTTTCCGGCCTCCTTTTCATATGCATATATTTTCCCATTTTTCCTGTTTTAACTTGTGTAGTAACGGTATCTTCGTTCTTATTATATTTTTCCTCATTATATTCTCGGACCCATTTATTTGTCTCCCTTTAAGTCAAATTTATCCTTCAAACACTTCTTCATACCCATATCTCAAAAAATTGTAACACTTCTTCCTCATTTTTTTGAAAGTTGAGCCATCTGCGCCATAAAGCAAAGTGTTCCATATCAAAATCCTCGCTAGTATTTCTTTACTGATGTCTGCATACTTCCAAACTGCTGTTATTTTTATTGTTGAATTTCGAGCAATAGAGATTCAGGACTTGATCTCAAAACAGCTGTCACCATCTTCCATTATTGTCAATCCTAACTACTTGAATATTTTTCAATTATTTATCCTTCTTCATCATTAATATTAAAAGATTGCTCGTTCTTTTTATTTGTTACTATTTCTTGGGTGCCATTTGCACTACTTAGTAGGTCAAATCCAAGAGTCTCAAGTTGTACTTCTTCAGCTTGTTATTCCCACCTTAGACACTACAATAAGTATTTTAGACACCAGTATAAAGCGTTATCAAGTGAAAAAATTCGAGCTAACTTATCACAATAAGGTATGAAGTTTTCTGCACTGAAAATGCGAACATATTCTTTCTGTTGATTATTAAAAAAGAAAGAAAATCAAGACATCTTGGTATAGAAATAAGTAAACAGTAACCTCACCTGAGACAAAAAAGAAAGGATCGTCTTCAATATTCAGAAAATATTTCACGAACACATTAATTGAAAATAAAAACGTACTGATGGGTGTGTGTATAATAGCATACTGTAAAAGTCTTTGTCACGTATTCTACATATTTTTAGGTGATGTAAATAGAAATGCTTTTTACCTTTTAATCAACAAGCAACTTTCTTTTCTTGTTTCTTTTTTTTGTCAGCCCTTTTTCTAATTATATTTCTGTATGGAAAGCGTATTACATATGCCTTTCTACGCACAAAAAGAGAATAAAATAAAGTAACAAACCATTCTAGATTTGATTAGCCATTTCGCTCCTGAATCTGACAAACCAGGGAAATGAAGAAGAGAAACATTTTTTGAAGAAGTTCCAAGATACAGTGTTGTGTTTGGATATTTTTTGCCCCAACCTAAAGAAAAAAAAAGATGCAATTTTCTATCCATATTTTTATATGTTGTGGTCGTCATTTACAAGGTAATCAATCCAGTGATAAATTACAAAACATTATTATGTATAAAATACTACTGGTAAAGCAACCGCACACAACAAAGCTATACCTAAAGAGTCTAATGAACGATGAATTTGTTCTTTAATGATGGAGAATCATGAAAGACAAATATAATAAGTGTTAAGTCAAACGACTAGAATTGGCCTTGGCCTCAAATACATTCACATCACACGATGACGGAAAACAATCCGAAGCCAAAGAGTTCGATGAATTAGCTGTTCGCTATAAGCAAATGCATTCATGGAAAGATTTATTACAATCAGTAGCAACAACTGCATTGGAATGAAGAAGTTAAGAGAAACGAGTCACACGAGATGCAGCAAATTTGTATCAGCTAGGAAAGCTTATTGGAACACTGTCCATGATAATAGTTTTAGAAAAGACTAAAACAAGGCAGAATTCGTCGATAAGACAAAGTTTAGAGTAGTAGAATTGATTGTATTTAACACGTTACATGCACGTCTCTATGTTATGTAGACCATCAAGATGAGATGAGAGAGCACTTGCCAAGGCGCGACAAAAGTTTCAATATAAGAACAAATTAAAGAGGCACGGAGAAACAAAATGGCCTCAGACTTGAAGTACTCTCAAATACAATAATAAGAAATGTTCTTTTTAGAAGTAGACTTAGTAAGAGACTGAATATCAGGGTCCTAAGAAAGTAGTCTCATTGATAAGCGTTTCTCAAGAAGAGAAGCAAGCACAGCAACATTAATATCATAATGATTTTTCATGAGTACTGGAGAAGGTTAAGAACTAAAGTTTTTATTGAATACATCAGATGCGTTTTTGCCACATTGAAAGAAACCCATCACCTTTTTGTCATTCTCCGACTGCCTAAAGGTCCCATTCTAAATTGTTCACAAGATTACGTTGTTTCTGTTGAGTTGCCTTGTGGTCAATACCAGAGTACATTATTAGTAAACACGAGTGCCATCAGCATAGATATTGATGAACTGAAGCAAATCACAAGTAAGGCAATCGATGTAAATAAAGAAGAGAGTTGGCCAAGAATAAGACTTTGGAACGAATGCCAGTGCTAAGGAAGTACTCATTAGATGTAATTCTATTTAGTAAGACAAACAATTTACAATATGACAGAAAGAACGGAATCCAATAATCCTTTCACAAATACCATGAACAGAAACCGTGTGAAGCTAGGGTGCCGCACTTTTTCAAATGCCTTGAAAATATCTAGCGCTATAGATCGTTCTGCACAAGATATATTCATAAGCCTATACATACATACCTTGATTACAGGCAAAAGGTTACTAGTGAAACAAGATACTCTGAAATCATATTGAACATCAGCAAGGAGACCTGGGTTCTCAAAGAATTCCACCAATGAATGATTTAAAAATCATTCAAAGACCTTATTCATGACACAAAGAAGTCTTACAGATACTTTTCAGGATCATTTGGGTCACTTGAGTTCCTAAAGATCGAGAAAACATTAGAAACTTTGAAGGAAGATTGAAGACAGAACTTTGATGGGCAATGATTGTAAATTTTGGACTAAAATGAAGATAGATCAGAAGCACACTTTTGAAGACAAGACTTTAGGAATCGAATGTAGACCAGAAGCTTTAGATTCATCCGGTCCATAAATAACCTTTGGAAAAATTTTTTGATTTATGATGACGGAGGAAAAAATGTTAATCAGTTTGTGGCTACAAAATTGGCAAAGAAATCCCCGTAGTATTATTTGATTCAGAACACATTTATTTATTTAAATTACATAAACGAAGCTTTTCGTAAGGGAAGCTTCGTGTATATAATTTAAATTAACAAATGTGTTTTGAATAAACAAATATACATGGCTGTTAAATCCCCGTGGCTTCAGAGTAGGCCACACAGAAAAAAACGCAGCAAATGTTGTTTGCACAGAAGTTGTTGGTAATTATTGCCACGTTTTATATCACTTTCATGTTTATCTTTGTATTGTGTTGTATGCGCTGGTCCATAGATTATACATAATGTTCTGAGGCGTTTGATGAACTTCTTGTCGATGTGCACGTGGAGGTAGAGTTGAAGGACAGCGATACCTGTTATAATTTTTAGCTGACGAATTTAGATCGTTTGTTATATTTTATTACAGTTGAGGAGTTTAGATCGAGTGTTATATTTTATTACAGCAAAGAGACCAGTCTTCGTTCTTGAGGGCAAAGAAAACCAAATACCATCAAACCGTGGTGAAATAATCGACTTGGCACAAATCAAAACACAATTGTTAATCTCCCAGAACTTCGCAGTGTCCTGCATTTTTACAATAAATAAATTCACAAATAACTTCGGGGTAATCCGATTTTTCATTTAAAAAAATCATGCACTTGGAACCGTTGTTAGCCCAATTAAAAGATACCCCGTGATTCATCAGTACCATCCTATTGAAACTGAAAGTGAAAATAATTGCAATGAGCACTAAACTATGAAAGACGTCAACGAAGTTTGATTTCGTAACTTCGACTAAGTACATATGTTTCAAAATCAACTAGAACCCATTCTGTAAATTCAGTTGCTGTGTTAGATGCCAATATCCTGAACGCTGGATTATTAGAAATATCACCAGGTAATTGACGAAAACCATCCCAGTTAGTATAACCAAATTTAATAGTCTCACAATGAAGTGGCTTATCAAAGACATTTAAAACAGTTGACTTCATCATTACAGTGGCAACAACGTGATCAAACGATCCACAATGAGATAAAGATGAAACTGTACAGTAGTTTTGAATAGAGCTCAAATAAAGTTCTTGACGAAAAGGCTCTCCCGAGTCTGAACCACACAATCTTGTAAGAAAATCAAGAACCTGAGAAAAATCATGGGCAGGTGTGAAATAGTAAGTAACTTTTCAAAGTATTTTAGTTTTATGAGAAAGGTTTCAATCATGTGATAATCAATGACGTCGCAAAAAAGACAAAGGTGTAAGTAGTCTGCTGCTTGTTCAGAGTCTAAAAAATAAGGACTGGAATTTTCTCAATAACTGAGACCGAGTAGGCAGTGGGGTACCGAAGCAAGAAAAATAGGCAAAAGGTGGTCTGAAGGACGAAATCTAAAGCTTATCCTTAGATACAAGCTCCTGCACTTTAACTGAAGGAAAATCCTGAAGACGAGTTATGGAGTCCAGCCAATACAAAGCTAAATAGTATTCAACATTATGATTCTTATTACTGACACTGTCATCTAGTTAAAGACAGTTATAAAACAAAAAAATTATCATCTGAATTTATACTAGACCTAGCAGACCGTGGCAGTAAAAGGGGTGATTTAAAAGTACAATGCCAATAAAAGGTTAGTTATATGAAATACTCTCACTTAGAATGAGTACCATTTTTGATATAGGAGTGAACCACCAGGGTTGCAGGATAATATGAAGAGAAGAAAGTTGGACTATTGCAAACGCGTGTTGAGACGCAACCAGCTGATACGAAAACGCTGAAGATTTTCGTGTTATTTTGACCAACGTACTCAGAAGTGGCAGCATTAGGTGTAAGGCGCTTGAGCTCATAAGATGTTGGAAGTTTTCCAAATAACAAAATCATTTTTATTTCATTTTCAATACAAGAATTTTGTAAATAAAATTAATAATAATGATTCAAAATACTTTTGTAATTCATTTTACTATTACTTCGTTGAAGGAAACATTAAAAATCAATACTAACGTTGAAGAAGCAGTCTCTGGCTTCTTTACCATATAAATGAAATGAAAAGGGAAACAAATTGGGTAGCCACGTCCCCGTCCATTTTTCCACAGGATGCTTTCAAAAGAGCAAGCTTTGGTTTTCACTGTTGAAAATGTACCTCAAAAATATCTCTGGATACGTTAATTCTCTATTTCATTTTCAAACGTTGTGTTTTGCTTTGCAGTAGAATTCCGCTTTGTTTTGAAAAAATCGCCAGTCTGAATATTGTTAACATTGCGTTCTCTACTGCTAAAAAGCGGGGAAATTCAAATCAATTAATCATTCGTTGATGTAATTTCTGCGTCGTTTTGTGAATGGTTCATTAATAACTCTGAAATGCATTTTCATAATGTTGAAAACTTATTTAGTAAATATTTCTGTATTTCTATCTCTCTGTCATGACCCCAATTTGCAGGCGATTTAGTCCAATTTTTTTCCACCTACTGTATCCACTATATTTCATGGCCTGTGGTATGGTGCTCTCGACAACTGTGTGAAAGAGCTATTGTACCTAATCAACACCTCAATACAATGCTTTTAGATAAAAAAAATCCTTTGACAGAGTCAACAGAGACAAGAGCTGGAAGATCCTCTAGCAATATAATATCAAGGGTCAACTGCGAGACAGCATCAGAGCAATCTAGACCAACAGCATGAGCGCAGTCCGCACAGCCGGTGGAACATCTGACTGGTTCCCAGTTACACCGAGGGCTAGGCAAGGCTGCGATCTCTCTCCTCTACTTTTTGTGATTTACATGGACCAGGTTACAAAAGAATCCATTCCAGACCTTGAGGCTTTGAGTGAACTACTTTTCGCTGATGATCAGGCTCTGATAAATCAGAATGAAACAAACCTCGAGAACACACAGTTTCTCAATATCACTTGTGAGAAATACGACCTGAAGATCAGTGTCAGTAAAACTGAAGATGTGTCAGTCAGCAAAAACCTAAGAAAGCTGGACTTTAACATCAACGACACTCAGATAAAACAGAACAAAGAATTTTAATACCTAGACAGAATCTTCACTGAGAATGGAAAATTGGACAAGGAGATAAAAACAAGATGCAAAGAAACAAATGCAAGTCACTTAACAACTTGCTCCCTTGGACACCAAAGCAAAACTCATGAAAGCCATTTTCATTCCAACATTCACATACCAGCGCCAGATATGGGGCCTAATAAAGGCCCTATAAAGAAAATTGGTCACATAAGCGAAGGGAAAAGAGTGCGGATAGGTACCATAATGTTATACAAAGCCTTTCACTTAGTCCTGTAACATCACGTAGTCCTGTAACATAATTCTAGATGATTTCGAAATAAAAGGAGCAACCCACGAAAGAATTTCTTCGAATCGCCTAGGTAACATTTTGAAGGCTTTTAAGAAATATTCATGGTCAAACAGCATTAAATCCTGCACTAAAATCTTATATAAGCCTTTATTTCTTCTCTCCTGAAATAGCTTTCTCACCCAGAATTTCTTTTGTCTTTGAATTCCATTCTGAGGGCGTCTTTCTTTACGACACAATAATACAAGCAATAATAAAATAAATTTTTGCTTTTGAAGCAAGAGAAACCTCTTGTTTATAGCTGCCGTATTTGTTCACATGAAAACGTGCCAAGAAAAAAAATACGCTGTGTGGAAATGGCTTGAGGCTCAGGCGGAAAAAGCTCACGCGCATTTTCCGCTACAGCGGAAATTACAGCTGTGGAAACAAGCCCTTATGGAGCCACCACTGGTTGGCGAAACTTAGAAAAGTGAATGACTGAGTCAAACTATGTATGTTCACACAAACAATATACCAACTACTCTGTTGTTGTCTGCTTTTATTCGGTAGCAAGTGTAGCGTGAAGATGTTTTGTACCATATAACTAAAGGATTTTCACGTTAGGAAAGTACTGTAGTAATCTATAGAAGTTTCGACAACTCTTATTCATATAAGCTCATTTTTACACTAACCAACTGCAAAGAAACACATGTAAAATGTCTTTTCAAATGAATACAGTTATCAACCTTATTTACGGTGACCAGAC
This sequence comes from Morbakka virulenta, assembly GCA_003991215.1. Lineage (NCBI taxonomy): Eukaryota > Metazoa > Cnidaria > Cubozoa > Carybdeida > Carukiidae > Morbakka > Morbakka virulenta. The sequence continues at coordinate 1,031,942 of RDPX01000099.1, read as the reverse complement.
AGTTTAAAAAAAAAAAAGGACACTTCCGATCATCACATTTTGTGACGTCACACATGTATCAACATACGTACGCGTTACAAGTAGCCTTAAAAATTGTGCATTCAAAATTTCAAGTCATATACGCTCTCCAAAAAAACCATAATACACAATGAAAAATAGCATTGAATAGTTTAGTTGTACGATGTGCAAACTAACCGAGATTTTAATTGTACTTTGATGATGAGTGTATTTCCTCCAGAAGCTGCCATCGGATAGTAGCATATCGTAAAACTTTGTACACGTTTTTGCGCAGTTGTACTTCAGAAATAGCGCTGATTTTACGGTTGAGACTGTCATCTGCGTCTTATCCGATGTCCAAAAGTTATTCATCAATGAAAACACTCGCTCGACGGGTGCATTTGTGGCTGGGAGGCTAAACAGAAACTCGATGATTTTAAGTAGCTCTGAATGTTCAATATCCGATGATGCAAACAAGCGGAACAACTCGCACCACCTACTTGCAGGTGCAGTTTTTGTTTCATTCCAAGAGGCTATTTTTTCAACTGTCGTGAACTTCTTCAGATGGCGAACTTCCTCAAACAATTGATTGTCATTCACACCAAGTTTCTTTATTATCGTGGAACTCGATTCCAGAGAAACTTGAACTTTCTCCCAAAATACAGGGGTTCTGAGTAATATCCACTCAAAAGTTTGAAACTCCTTTAGGTTGGCAGTCCACACACGCAAATAATCCTTGGATATTGCAAAAAAATCCTGACACTTCTTACTAAAAAAGGCAGATTTTTCGTCGTCTACTTTCGCTAGCTGTCTTCGTACCTCAAGAGGTAGGAAATGAGTGCTGCTTCGATCTTCTATTGATGA
>RDPX01000099.1:994688-1011567 GCA_003991215.1 Morbakka virulenta | reverse complement strand
GTCGTTACAAATGCTGAAAAGTCGTGCTTCAAAGATAATCTCCGAAAACAAAAGAGACTGCACTGTTGAATTACCATGCCTTCAAAACGTAACAAAACGTCATCTCTGTTACTTCGTTCGTAAATGCATGGTTAAAGACATATGTGAACAGTTTGGTGAATATTATCAACTCATTCAGCACAATCACGGTACACGTAATAACGATCTTTCCTTGAGACTACCAAAAATGAGGACAGAATATGGAAAAAGAGCAGTTTCGTTTACTGGCGCGAAAATTTACAATGAGCTACCAATGGATGTGAAAAAGATCAAAAATTTTAATTCTTTTAAGCTATCAGTTAAACTATTTTATAGTTAATCAATTTTTAATTTTTAAATCCTTTAAATTTCTATAAAGTAGTTTTTATCTTAATTTTACAGGACGCACATTGATAACAGCATATCTTTTTGTTGAAGTGTTGTATCCTGTATAAAGATTCATTATAAATAAATAAATAAATAAATATAGGGGGTACATACCTCTAGTGGTTGGGGGGACAGTTTTACTGGCTTCCACAGACACCAAATCTTCATTAGGAGGGTCTAGAAATTCCAGTAACCTTTGTACAGCTCTGACTAGAAAACTCATGGATGTTTGCAGTTTAACACGGCGTACTTTCCCATCAACACCAGGGAACAATTTCACAACTTCTCCAATAACCCAATAATCTCCAATAATCTTCACGGATCAGTACAATGGAACCTTTAATAAATTTCCCAGTGTTTTGAAATTGAGGTACTACAGGGGGCAGATTTCTAATATACTCAGCTGACCAAATAGACCAAAATTGACCCAGTTTTTCCCTACATTTCTCATACAAGTTAACTGTTACCGCGGGTCCCATGATAGTTTGGTCTTCAACCAACTGGCCTTCCACTGAAACTTCATGTCCCAGAATAAAGTGATTGGGTGTTATAAGTGCAGATGGTTGTACATCATCCCCCACAAATGTCAATGGACGTAAATTGATGCAAAATTCAATTTCAGTAATTAAAGCCTCAACCTTAGCCTTTGATAACTCCCTACTTCCCACTGTTTTCTTAATAGAGGTTTTCACTGATCTGATTAGCCTTTCCCGCATTCCTCCCCATCAAGGGGATCTGGCTCAATAAACTTCCACTTAGGAGTCAAATGACCATATATACCTTTTAACTCCTTCTGATCACCCGTGAAGTTTTTGGCATTATCACTGCACACTCCCTTTGGTATACCTCTCCTCGAGGTAAATCTCCTGAAAGCAAGGCAAAATTGGGAAACTGTCAGAGCATTTACTACCTCTTAATGAATAGCTCTCACTGCACCACAACTAAACAGAGAAATATACAATTTCTGCTGTGGAAAATCATAACAATACACTGGAGCAGCATTATCCACACCTGTACCAGTAAAAGGAGGGGATCTATTCACTCTGCTTTCAGGCAGAGAGGCAGCAACACAAGGTTTTGCCATCAGGCGCTGGCATGCCATACACTCAAATATCACGGTTTTACAGAGGTGTCTCAAACCGCAAATCCAGTAATTATTCCTCGGTGAGGTCAAGAGTGTAGAAACACCAGCATGCTTAAAAAGAAAATGTTGAAACCTTACAAACAACTTGGTACAGTGGTCGTTTGGCAGGATAATTGGGTGTTTTTCCTCATAACTGAGCTCAGAATTATCGAGTCGACCCATGACTCGTAACAAGCCTTTATCATCCAAATAGGGAGACAATGTAAACACCGCAAATTGCTTAGAGATTGTTATTCCCTTTTTCAACTGAGCTATTTCCTCATGAAAAGCCTGTACTTGGCTTTGTTTGAATAAACAAAACTTTGCATTCAGCTGTTCCTCAAAAGCAAGATCTTCAGACATGACATTTGACCCAGGTTTTTAACATTGTTAATGAACCACAGGGTCCAGGCAACTACTCTGATTGCCCTGGTAAATGTACCCTATCTTTGTACATCAAACGCTTTCTCCAACTTAGTGTCTGTGATTGAAACTAAAATCTCAGACTGGTCAGTCACTGTGAGATTTATCTCACTACTTGAGTGTAAGGGCCACTGATCTACAGTTAAACCTAACAAATCAGGGACTTTCAACCACAATCTAGAGTCAACTAGACTAGTCGCTGGAATGCCTCTGGTCAAAAGGTCAGCAGAAATGTTACCAGAGGGACAATATGACCATCTAGAAGTGTCTGTTTTACCCTGAATTGTAACGACTCTGTAGGCTACAAACTCTTTCCATTTGTAGGGGTCACTTTTGATCAAGTCCAGTGGTACCATGCTGTCTGTTCAGCATTTGTACTCAGTATCAGGAGGCAGATCAAGGGTTTTCTTCACAAATATAAACAAATGAGCCAAAAGACTAGATAACATTTCAAGTGGTGACCAAGTAACTCTTTTCAATGGGGCTACTTTAGCCTTTGCTGTGACAATTGAACAGGCATAAGAATTTTCACTCTGAGGAATTCTTATGTACACAACAGCCCCATATGCAGTCACTGATGCATCTCAAAATGCATTTAATTCAACACCCTTCATAGAATACCAAGCAACATCTGCATACCTCTGAGGGATGTTCCAGGTTTTATCACCTTAAATCCGTCTACCCACTTCAAAAATTGAGAGGACAGATCTGGTGGGATGCACTCATCCCAAGCCACACCTAACTACCATAATTTCTGAAATAGGCACTTGGCTGCAATAGTAAAAGACATAAAAAGACCAATAGGATAAAAAAATCCTGGCAATGACACTAAGAACTAACCCTTTTGTTATCAACAAATTGGCAGTCAGTTCTAAACCAGCAAATGAGGAACAGTTTAACTCAAGTATCTACAGGGTGCCTAATACGTTCACACCATTTTCACTACTATCAGACACAAACTCCATTACAGACATACTATTGGAGTTCCAATTTGCCAATTTCCTATTGGCTTTATCCATATGTACAGCTTCGTTGTACATGTCACTGGCCCCTTAAGCAGAATCAGCTCCAGAGACCCAGTCATCAACATAAAGATTTTCCTGTAGCTCTCTCCCCACCTTAGAAGGCTCACATAAGCTCAAATGATGACTAATAGTAGCATTCAAAAGGAAAGGACTTGACTTCACACCAATGGTGACTCTACTGAACCTCATGATACCCTCTCTACAATCTACTCTCCACGGAAATCTATGGACTTCTTTGTCCTCATTCTTCAGAGCAATCTGAAGAAATACCTCAGAAATGTCGGCAGTGGTAGCCACTTGTTACCTTCGAAATCTCAGTAATACATCAATTGAATTGGGAATCAATGATGGACCCGCTGATAAACAATCATTTGAGCTCAGGCCATTTTCTGCTTTTTCAGATGCGTCACAGACAGTCTGATTTTCGTGGTTTCACTTGATTCTTTCACAACAGGTTGGTGTGGCAAGTAAAACACAGGGCAAACAGATTTAGAAGTCTCGGTCACTTCCTCTATAACACCTGCTGCCTCCATTTCACAAAGGGCATTATTATATCCTTCACGAAGAGGAGGGTCTTCATTCAACTTCGTAGTTAACCCATCAAGTCTAACCCTAGTTATCCATTTATTAGACAGCAGCTGAGACTTCATACACTCCCTCTAGGGTAAGCCAACAAAATACTTGCCCTCAACAAACTCAAACGACTAATTGAAAGCAGCTAACACTGGGCCATCTACAGGTTTATCACTCACATCTGTGATACCTATTCATTCCAAATTCTAGAAGTGCTTCATTTCATTGTCTGACACATAATTAAACCAAAACAACTGATGAAATGTAAAGAACTGTGATTTTGTCTCTCTTTGAGATAGGACATGGCCGCTAAGAATATAGCCCACACGTATATTCTGTGCTACCAACTGTTCATAGCCTGGTACTCTAACAATACCATTTAACATAAGTTGCCAGTAGAAATTAACACCAATCAGAATATCAACCTTTAAAACACCACTGTCACGGAGAGCCAATGGAAGCCTGCCAAGTTTTTCATCACAGGTTCAGGAACTCTGGGTCTCGATAGCGTTGTACATATCTTAAGTACCTCGATTCCCCTCAAGGAAATGCAGGTATTATCATAAGAGGTAATATCAAATTCTGACACATTTTTAGTGAAAACCTTTGAGCTTTTACCACCAAGTACAGAATATCTATGCCTAACTGATGTTTTGGGCCTCAGCCCTAACTTTCTCGCTAAGTCTTGAGTTATCTATGGCCACCTGCATATAAACCTCAGTGTGTAGGAAACTCTTCACCTGACCAACCTGCCCTGCAGCTCTACCCTGTCTACTGCTATTAGCTATGTGAGTAGTCACACGACCATTTAACACAAGTTGTGTCACCTTGACCTATATCTAAGGAGGTACTAGGACCACGGCCCGTTTCAAGAGACACCCCTCCCTCATCATATACCTCTCCAGTACCAGAGGCACCAATAAAATCTCTAGGCACAAAGTGTCTGCAAAGTAACTTGAAATGTGGACCCCCACAATTGTGAGACTTAATGTCAGACCTACATTGCTTTTTCATGTGACTGGGTGATAAGCACCTGAAATACAATCACGACTTCCTCAATGCTTCCTCCCTTTCCTCAAAATTCATTTTTTTCAAAGCCCAACACTTGATAGTAGGGTGAGACTTTTTACATACACCACAAGTATTTATAGGAATGTGGATGAGGAGCGCCGAGGCAGTCAGTGTGGCCTTTTTTGTTCTCATTTCATTTGGGACAGATACTTGTAATGCAACCTTAAATGATTTAGCCCTTTCCCTGCGCTGAATTTCCCCTTTGAAAAAACTCAACAAAAAATCTGAATCACTTTCTCTCCCCTCCCCTTCCCTAGCCCATTCCATTCTCACATCTACTGGTAAGCGGGAAAATATACGGGGGGTAAGAAAAATTCCATAGGTTCTACTTCCGATGTTCAATACATCTAAGCTACGATCATGCACATACACTTGATTTACCAAATTTTGTAATTAACAAAGACTAGTTTTTCTCTGACCTTCCAAATGCATTAAAGATTGTATATGACTAAATATATTAAGCTCTCTGCGGCCAAACCTCCCCACAAGTAGTCTGAGGGCCTCCTTGTAATTCCTGTTGCTTAGGGTTAAACCCTTTATCATTTCTGCTGCCTCCCCAACTAGGAGGGCTTTCAAATTCAAAAATTTGGTAAGGTCTGACAAGTCAGTACTGTCAACTGTTGCTTAAAAGTTTTCATGCCAGTTTCGTCTGCACCAGTTCCATCCATCCATCTGAGGGCTTTGGCACATAGATTCTGGGCCTTGTCCAATATAGGGGCTGCCTCCTCAATTGCATGACAGAATAAATCCTCATCCTCAAAAGTTAGTTCATATTTGGATTGTATGTCCTCAAACGCAGCAATCCTCCTGTCAAAATCCTTCAAGCCATTAGATACGTCAAATTTATCACCATTTTCCATCAACCTATCATTTGAAAAGTTCATTGCTCTTATCACCTATGTTTGTGACGCCGTACGTGACCTTTTCAGAGCCTTAGAGTCCTCCATACTTATCCACACTAACATGTCCCTTCACAAGTTGCCCCTGGTCTCCGCACCAATATTTAATATTCACTTAATGAGAAGAAACACCGCACACAAGGTGCAAAAGTAAAACACCGCACACAAGGTCTAACAGTCTGCACATCACATGTCTTTATTCCACACAAGATATCCCAGGATTCCAAGCTATAAAATAATAGGTGGCTTGGCCTGTCTTGGCTAGTCGCCTCTAACACAATATAAGGGTTTGTTTTTCTTTATCAATCCTTAACACTATCGAAAGAACCACCAGATTTCAATAAATTTCAATATTTTATTCAGTTGAGTTCCAGACTGCAATATTTATCAAATATTGAAGCTGTTTAATGAAGATTTGCACCCTCCGAGTGTAAAGTCTCTAGAATTTTGTGGACGTTCTTTATCCGACGATAAGTTTTTGTTTTATTTTAGCGGCATTATAAAGGGCTGTGTAGCCATTTTGCACAATATAACTTAGTAGTGCGTAGCAGAGATACTATCAGTGGTTCATACCGGGCGGTACAAGTCGCCAGGTCTTAAGAATTTTTAGTTGGAGGTGTCCCAAGTCTACATCATTTTACATTTTGGTGCGCTTCTTACAAAGAGGCCTACAAGCTAACTTATTTGATTTATTTTCTATCTTTATGAAAATTTTCTCATTTTGAAGGTCAGGTCTTAATTAGAAAAAGATTAATTTTGTCTACACCCTGCATATAATGTAACAAAGTATTATAATTATTTTATCGTTCGTAATTATAGTCGGTAATTGTGTATTTTGCCTTATCCAAGCTATTAGCGCTGTTTTGTATTCAGTTTATTTACGGTATTTTCATTGAAATTATTTAAGAATTTTACGGAATTAATGAAAAGAATGGAATTCTAAAAATAAAATTTTTATTAAATCACATTTCACAATCCAGTTCAAATTGTCAGGGAATCTGGTGTCGCACAGCTACACTGAATGCTTTTCGAATTTTAGTTCGAATCACAAGGATGAAAAAAACTACATTAAATACAATTCTCTCAAAAACCTATGGAAATTTTTTTATTACTGATTAATATAGGCAGATACTTTAAACTTCATTCCTTTCTTTCTTGTGTAATGTATTCGTATTCCATTTTGTTTTGTTTTGATGATGAGTTTTAATTTATTGTTTTATGCCGATCTCAAGGTGATTTGATTAGGTTGTGAATTTCAATAGTATAGTGAGACGTGTTGGGAGGAGCCGTGGCTTAATGGTTAGTGCAATTGCACCGTAACCAAGAATTCCGGGTTCTATTCACCGAGCGGGTGACTGGAAATTCACAAAAGAAAAAACCATTGGTTGGTGTCAGGAAGGGCATCCAGCCAAAAATTCCTCACTGCCATATCTAAGTCCCTGTGAAGGGCACCGTCTGAGCCCCAGTACTGGGGGAAAATGACATTAAAACCAAAATAAAAGAAAAACAAAAAAGTGAGACGTGTTGGGGTTTTGGTTGATAGTTCTTACGATTGTAGAGCTATTGCAAATGTTGGATCCATTGCATGTTTATGTCACGTATTTGTTTGTCACATCCTTGTGCCAGTTGCTTTCTTTTTGCTTTTTGGAAAAGGCTATGTCCAGGTTATACTGGGGTATCCCTAGCACTCTTTGATTTTGGAGACCCGAACCATTCGAGGGATTTGTAACAATTGGTTACAAATGAAGGGTAGAGCAGGCCTCTCTCTTCCTTCTTAGATTCACGCTTGCAAAATACATTCGCGTTTAAGTCATAAAATTAAATGCTCTGTGAATTTGAATGTTTTAACAGTGCTTGTTATTTGAATTTACCCACAAAGTATATTAAAAATATTCTAAGGATGTTGAACGCAAGTTAATGTTTTAATCGTATTTTTTGACTTAATAAGTTATAGTATATTTAGTAACAAAAACTGTGAATCTTTTGGCACGCTTGTTTTCTTGTTTTACCAAAGGTTTCATTGTTTTAAAAATATTTTATTGTTAGACCCTTTAGGAGATATTTTTCACTCCTTCGCGCTATAATTCTGTAATAGTATGATATTGAAAAATACCACCCCAAAAAAGAGTTCCTTAATTTTTCATCTGTAAAATCTATTATATTAAATCTTTCTTATACGTCTATCCTGGTAAACAGTGGGAAACGGGGGAGTCATTATGCTCATAAGTCAAATAATGACATCAACCAATTGATTACAGATCTATCCGATGGACAGAGGAGAAAAGAGAAAACATCATTACCCACGCGCAGGAACAAGACAAAAAACAACAACAAGGGAATAGGGAGTAGAGGACTGATTTTCTAATGAAATATAAATTTGTTCATATTTTTGTTGGTTTTTGTGCTGGTCTTTATCTGGGGAAACATTTTTCTGGGTTTTTTTTGTTAAATGTTTAAAGATATTATATAGAAAAAATTGTGAAAATTTTTAATGTTGCATAAATGAGGCTCTAAAAAGAGCCACATCACCCTGGCTGGGCTCTTTTGGGCAGAGAGCATGTTGACTGATTTATGAGAATAATCTCTTGTGAACGGTTCACGCTTTATTATTTCCATTACACCGTGAAAACTACAAATGAGTAACAAAGACGTCAATATCATGGAACCCAATATGACAAAAATCATCAGATTTATTAACGACAAAGTCATTACGTGCACACGAAGAGAAATAGACAGTTTATCAGATGTACGATCAGTTCACATACCGCTGTCTCGTTATACGGGATCTTAATAGTTAATAAAAAGAAACCCTCCTTGTAAAGTGTCTCCTGATATCTCCTGAAATTGTTTTCGCCGTTATCGTGTTTTGTGCTTATTACTCATGCAGATAAAGCTGATAAAGCTGATAAAGCTGATCATGGCACCCAACTTCTACTTATACAAAACACTAAAACTCAGTTGGCAGAGGGTACCATTTAAATGACAAAGAAACTATAAAATACGATTAATAGTTAGTGAGAAAATAAACTAATCCCTGACAACCCCATCTCAAAACGAACAAAGTCTTGCAAAATATCACAAGGGATAACACGCCGTGAATGTGTTCAACTCAATTTTTCCTCCCGAGCGAGTCTCAACAAATCCAACCGGCGTAGCCGGAGGAATTGCGTCTCGGTGGTTTAGCTAAGATCAAGTGCAGAATTCTAGTCTATCCTTGGTCGGGGCTTTGGCTATAGGGCCTAACCATGCAAGACAGTTGTTTTCGAGATACTTGAGCACTGGCTGAAGACCAACCCAACAGAAAGGTCCTTCTCATGGAGGGTCCTGGAGGGCGATCCGTCTGTTTTACAATGTATGTCGTCTTGCGTGCTTTTTATTCCCCTTTTTCTTGACATAATGCTTCTTTTCGGATATTTCATAGATGGGAATCTGCGAAACAAAAATTGGCTCCACTGTTTACCAAGGGTACCATTAATGAAAGAGCAAGCCACAGGAATTGCTGACCCAGCATGCACTATCTGACTCTAATGATTGTCTCTAAGCAAACATAGTACGGCCTGAGAAAGGGATACTTAGAGAGTGCGCTGAATATCACGGGTTATATTTGAAGTAAAAGGCTATTTTGCATAAGTTGGAACAAAATGCCGTAATGGAGCCAGACATTCTCAAATTCTATTTTAAGAAAGAGGTTTTGAGACCAAAAGACTATATAGATTCGATAATATAGGGTTGTCTTAAAAAGTGTAAACGCAGAGTTTTCATTGTAATGGGATTTATCAACATACTTTTGCATCACTAATGCCACAGGCAACGCTTGTATGGCATCTTCTTCTTCTTCTTCTTTCACCTGCTCCCTGGAATCAGAGGTCGCCGCTGCGAATTTTTAATCTCCATACGGCACGGTCTTGGGTGTCATCACGTCTATGCACCTTTTCTGCCATATCAATTTTGATGTTATCCATCCACCTTTGTTTTGTCTTTCCTCTTTATTTTCTTTTGGGAATGTTCAACCTCGGCACTCTCTTCCTTATGTAGTTCTCTTCTCTTCTCTCCACTTGTCCAATCCACCGCAATCTCGACTCTTGTCTTCTTAGTGATATGATTTTCTTCCGCTTCTTTCTTCTTTCCATTGATCAGTACAACATCATCTGCAGCCAGAGCCTGACCTCCTAATGGTATCCGTGAGCATGTCCATGACCACTGCGAACAGGAAAGGGTTCAAAGCTGATCCTTGATGCACTCCAAATTCCACTTTGAATGGGTCAGTCCTTCCACCCTAGCACTAAACCACTTAAACACTTTTGCTCATGGCGAACCATACTTCCTCTCGCGGTTCCCGATCATAGGCCTTTTCTAAGTCAATGAATACGTAATGAGGTTCCTTTTGTCCCTCCTGACGTTTTTCTGCTGTGTTTCACAGTTACATGACTTCCTTGTGAGTGGGTCATTAGACCAAAGGCTAGGCCGACCGATAATAAATGGTGGTTTGTATAACGAAAGGCATCCTGCCAGAAAACACATGCCGAAAACAAAAGCAAATAAGTCGAAGTCAAAACCAAACCATACCGGGTCGGTCGGGGTCCCTGGTCAACAATGACCGCCAGTACTGTGGATCTCAAGCAAGGTACTGAAAATTGTGATACTGGTGGAAATAGAGTTACGAGATGCAGAAGGGGAGGAGATCGAGTAACGAAGAAGCAAGTTTGGAAGAGAGAAAAGGTAAAGAAAGTGAACATGAAGGTGTCTAACGAAGTGTTTGCGGTTGACTGGGATATTACGCCTGGGTTAATCAAGTCGATTGCAAAAAAAATACTTGGTGAAATTTCGAGTAAAGGTAAACCAAACAGGGATACCTGGTGGTAGAATGACGGTGTACCGGAATTTTTTCGGGAGAAGAAAGAAACACAAGAAATGGAGTAGATCTCAAACAAATACGAATGAAGAAGATTACTGGAATACCATCAAGGACGTGAACAGGAGTGTGGCTAAAGCCAAGTCTGAGACTTTCAAGGACAGGTACAATAACCTTAAATCGAGCTTCCAAGGACATACAATACGTGTAAATAATAAAGAATGTAGATGGTAATATTCTAAATTCGTAATAAGACATCCAGAAGGGATGGAAGGATTATTATGAGAAGCTAATGAACGAGAGAAATGCAAGGGGATGCAGAAACGAAATAGGAGAGATACTCGAAGGACCTGTGGAGGAGATCAACGAGGAAGAGGTGGATAGAGCTTTACATAGGATGAAGAATGGAAAAGCAGTTGTCCCGAGCGGTATCCCAGCGGATCCCATCTTTGCTTTGAACGATTAATTTGTTAACAAAAAGGTTTAATCCTAAAATTTAGTTTTCAACAAAATCAAAACAGATTTTTGATGATTTAAATTTACTAGCCCAGTCATCGATCTTCTGGTAAAAATAATTTTTAGTGGGTGTAATATACTATGCAAATCCAAACCAGTTGATTAATAGAATTTAATTACTTACTAGTTCTGGAGCAGCAAGTAATAATTCAACAAGAGAAATACAATGAAATTTCAGAACTTTTAGATTATCCTTTAAAACTTGGTGTTAGAAACAAGTCCAATATGATGTTTATATGAAAAAATTTATGTAACATACTAACATATGGAATTTCCATTATTTATTAGCAGATGGGATTGAAAATCAAAAAGTCATGATTTTTATGATTAATTTTTAATCTGAAATATTTTTATAAAAAAATAAAATCTATCGATTAGGATCAGGCAGCTTAGAAATGTCTTATAGTTAGTATAACATAAGCAGTACTAATAATAATAACACCCTTTAAATATACTCATAATGGAATTATTTGGAGAACTAAATTATTTTATGATGAAAATTACAGTTACACAGGCATAATAGTTCTTTACAACAAATATTATAAAAAAAATATATAATTCTAGAACTGGAACCACTCTAAGTATTATTCCAAGTGGATTAAAGACACATATTCAATTTGGAAGTAATTATCAATTAAATCTTTCTAATAAACATTTTGCTGATTTATTAGGTTTAGATAAAGAGATTATGACAACATCTGGTTACAGTGAAAATCTGTCTGAAATTACAAAGAGAATTGATAGTTTATTTACACACTGCAACTTATTCTATTGTTTCTGGAATACAGAGTGATGTTTTATATAGGTTTAGTGTTGATAAAAACAAATATGTTATCCGTTTTCAACAATGATTCAGAGGGTATTTTATAATAAAATTAACACTTAAATTATTTAAAAGGTGAGAATTACAATAAAAGACATCCTCGGTAGAAAATTAGATCCAAACAATTTGAGTCTTTTAATGACTTTGATTATTAAAGAAGATTTGTTATTTAATATATGTTAACAGTATATGAGAACCAGATTTATACAAGATCTACATATTTAGCCTTATTTCTTCAAGACGAGTCTAGGCAAGTCTCGTTTCCAAACGAAGAGCTTTTAACTCAAGGCGAGGTGTACTCGACCTCTTTAAAGGAGTGACTCAAGTCTTCACTGGAATAAGTCTTGACTCTGCACCAGTTTCTTGCACTTCCTATCCGGTCAAGGCGAAGGAAAGACCTTGTTATTTTCATCGCAAAAGATGTGAAAAACTGGGTCAGCTAAAGCATTCTTCTGCGTTATAAATCTACTAAAGCGTACATTTTTCAAGAGGCTTGTTTCCTGGATGAACATACTACATCATGTTTGATCTCATTTGCTTATTGGATTATTCCACGTTAGTCATTTTGCTCATATACTTTGCATACCAATATTGGCACGGACCATTGACACAGCAGCCAGATCAATGGGGTCAAAAATCTGTGTTATACCTTTGTGAATGAGTCTCTTTGTAGGTATCTCCTTAATGTTCTTGACCTTGAATGTAATCTGGTCCTCAGCTGGACCTCGTACTGTTCCCAGGATCTTCAGCTTTTGCTTGCCTATTTCATACATTCTCCGTATTTCATTGCTTGGGTTTTTGTTGCATTTGTTCTTGCATAACCTAACGGATTTCTTTATTGAAGAACACATTTTAAGGGCAAATCCTCCTCTTGCTAGAGCGTCGGTTATCTGCTTATAATTCTGAACCACGTTACCAGGAAGAATATTGATGCAAAGTAGGAAGAAAAGAATAGACCAGCAATAAAACCTAAAGAAATGCTCACTTTTAGGAGTTGTTCATTTGAAGTAATTCCACCCAATGGCACTTTACGATAAGAGAATAAGTAACCCTCTTGAGGATTACTGGCAAAGTTATTATTAATGCTGTATATTTAGTCTTTCTGCCTCTGGTTTCTTTACAGATAACATATTTGGCATTTTAGTTACCGCCCATTTTTTCTTTGTAAACATGGTGTCAGAAATTGTTTTGTTATTAGCCAGATTTTCCCCTCATTTTTCACTTAATGCATTGGTTTATTTTTCATGTTATAGGTATATCTAGCTTAAAAAAAAGATTCTTAATGGACTAAATAAACTTGATGCAACATGTCACATGTTTTCAGAAGACTAATGATGTACAAATTAAAAGAGATATACGGCAAGGTTAGCAAAAATCTTATTTTTAGAAAAAAGCCAGGAATGAACCGGGACAAGTATTTTCAATAAAGGGTGGAAAAGCTATTCATAATCATGAATTCAATGTCATTAAACTGTTATGTTAAATAATAAATTATTGTGGTTTAGGTTCCGTGAACATTAGAAAAGTTTTTATATTCTTATTTGGAGAAAGCGCTAAAACCCTCTTGTCTGTGATGTTAATATATCTTTGAAAGACAGCAACTCAGTTTAACAGGTATTCTTGGAATCCTTTGAAGACTTTAGGGTTGAGTAGTTTTTTCTGCTGCATTTGCCTTCCTTCTTTCGCTTTCCTTCAGGCTTTTTAATCGTAGTCAGACTTTTCCACCTTATGGACGATGACCTGAATACACATATGCTCCAATAAACTGTTCAAATATCTTGGAGGATGATCCCTATCTTCTGCTTGCACATATATAGTCAATCTAATTCAGCATTTTTCAGTCTGGGGACATGCAGCTCCACTTACTTATGATTGAAAAAAGTATAATAAATGGGGTTATTTTCAATGCTTAACTCATCATCTCTTCTCCATTGTTGTTGTAGCTCTCCACAGAGCCATATCAAACTACAATGTCGGCCGTGCTTGCACAATTAGGCCCAGTCTTTACGTTCCGATTCCCGACGACAATCTCCATATTATTGTTCTACTTTGGCTGAATTTCATTAACAAAAATTACTAGTCCAGGTAAAGCAACGCTATGGAACCGGGTTATAATGTCAACCACTTCCGTCCATTGAAGATGAAATCTCTCAAGCAATTGCCACTCTTTTAGAAACACTCCAAAAAATCGAAGCTTTAAAATTCAAACGAGCCGAAGGGAAATTACTTCAACCAATACACACAAAAAGAAACAACACGTGAAAGCAACCCATCGTGTCCGCTTTATCAAAGCACTAGCAGAACGGCAATAGAGTATTTCAGGAAGGGTCTATACTTACCAGAATCGGACAGAAAATGGCGTGCAAGAGCCAAGTTGATGTTTGATGGTAGAAAGTTATTTGGACAGCTATGTGTTGCAACATCAACCAGAGGAATTCAGATAAAGTCCCCCACCCACCGATATGCACTATCACCACCAGTTAATCAAGCTCACCTTTAATTCTTGTGTTAAAACAAACCTGACCGGAAAACTACCAGCAGACGGAAAAATGGTGCATACATCACAACCGGCACTTAGAATGTTTTCAAAGCTGTCAGCAACTTTTCTATACAAATAAAAGTGAAAAAAACTAAGACAGGTCATGACAACATTACATGGAACGCTGGTAGTTTAGAATGTCAACAAGGAAGCCTCGCAGTTGTGCAATTCATGTGCAGCAATTACATCAGGCTTCCCAACAACCGATTCTAAATCAACTTAAGAGAAGGCAGTATGTAACAGTACCTAGTATCTCATCAAACAACCGACCTAACGCCATCCATCGTTCCAGCTTTCGCTTGCTACGAGCTCCAATGATAAGAATAACTAGCTACGTGCAATTATTCCCGCCGAATACCATTTCCTGAACCTAAAATTCACAACTGTATTCGATCCAATCATTAATGAGTACAATAGCACGTTTGGTCTTATGCAACCAGTCGTCACCATTAGTAAAATTACTTACTTTCTCCTTTTTTTGTCTTCAGTCTCTTTTGGGGATTTGACGCCTTTTGAGATACAGTTACTGCTCTATGTCAAAGATATAATGCTTACTGGCACCCAAAATTCTCCGGAGGGTGTCTTTTGTCCACAGTTAGATTCAATACCTTTCCAAGAAGTTCACTCACGACTCTTCTCCTGACGTGGCCAAACGACCTTAGGTAACTTCCTATCAATAATATCTCCAAGGGCTCCACTTCATATCCGCACCTCACTTACACCCTGCTGCCTCCATCTTACCACCTCACTCCTGCTATATATCGAAGCATTCTCCTTTCGCAGCTCGTCAGTACTGCCTTCAGACTAATCCTCATTGGCCATCCCTCAGCGCCATAGAGCAGAACCGACATAATACATGCAGCGTGAACTTTGCCTCTATTTCACAGTAGTATGCTTTTAATTATTAAACCGTTAAACATACTCAACCAAGGAGAGAAAATTTATATAGGCACAAGGCAAGCTTTCCGAGCTACATTTAAAATTTTATGAGCTTGAACAACTTTGTCTATTTAGAAAACCTAAAGTTGTCCAACACCAATCATTGGATGTTCATTTGATGCTGATGCTATTGGACTCAATAAATAATTTACCCTCCTTGTTCGTGAAACCTTCGTCCCATTCGTTGCTGCATTCCTCGTCAACAGAGAAGTTCATATAGGTTTGAGGGGCGTAATCATCAACTTCTGAATTAAAACTGGGTGACAGATGGTCCTGACGTGGTCATTGAAAAACGCCACGTCCCAGAAATTTTGAAACTGGTTCAAAATGAATCAGTCAGGGCAAAAAATGTCAACAAGAGCGTCTTCTCAGAAAAGACCGTACAAGAGGTGGAAGATTAA
Organism: Morbakka virulenta; assembly: GCA_003991215.1. Classification (NCBI taxonomy): domain Eukaryota; kingdom Metazoa; phylum Cnidaria; class Cubozoa; order Carybdeida; family Carukiidae; genus Morbakka; species Morbakka virulenta. The sequence goes on along the minus strand of RDPX01000099.1, from coordinate 995,978 downwards.
CCCCTGAGACATGAGCCAGATCAAAGAATAATTACACAGTGAACATTGCCCGTCTTTCTGGCTGCCTTATCTTTCACGTTCATAATTAGGTCCTTTTTTCTAGAGAACTATGAATATATCGTGACCAATTCTCTTATTACCATCGTTGTCTTGCTACCAACAACTATTGCAGCCAGCAGCAACTTCCAACTAAACCAATCAAAATCTACAAAGATGCATTAGCAGACATCAAGAGTAAGAAAAATAAATCGTAATCACGGCCATGTTATCTCGTTCTAAACGTAGATAGATCCTGGCTTCAGAAAAAATAGTTTGTTGAGTACAAGCTTTACACTGCCACATACATAATGCATTAGGCCGAGCTGTACAAAATACAATCTACGCCAGAAGTAAACCAACACCATCGCAATACTTTTGAAAGCCACAGCTGTACCAATGTGATCGGATAGTTGCTGTAATTAATTAAGTACTTTTTGTTGTTTATATTTAGAAAGAGCTCGAATTGGGGATCAGGTGGGGAAGGCAGTGGCTGAATGTTGAGGAGGACTAATTTAGGAAGGGAGAAAGGGTGGGTGTGAGGGAGTAACAGTTGCAGTTGCAGTTGTGTGTTATCCTATTTAGAGGGACGAGTCTATGAGTCAAGTGACACACTATGTATATATATATATATATATTTGACACAGGAAATGACTAAAGAAAGTATGCCAACATTTACTTGAGTAAATCAAATTTTTATTTATTATTTCAAATTTTCGTCTGTCTACAACAGACTTTATCAAGAAACTGACAAGCAAAAAACGTATACGTGATAAGACTGCAAACAAGTTGCTTGTTTGCAGTCTTATCACGTATACGTTTTTTGTCACTTAGCAACTGAACAAAAAGAATTTTATTTTCAATGACAACACACTTCTCAACTGACACAAGGCAAGTGAGACAAAAAATGACGTGACAGTGACACAGAGAGAGAAAAATGTTCTAAAAACTACCAGTCTCCGATTTTAAATTTCTGTACCCGTTTTGTACGTCTTCAATCATGATAACCGTTAAGTCCCTTGTGGATAGTGCAAATGGAGCCAATCCAGAACTTTTCTTTTTCGAGCATAATGCTTTCACGTTCTTCAACACTTACGTTTTCAACGTAGTCAACTAACACAAAACGTAAGTATTTAGATGGATTATCATCATCACCTGGACAATCGTCAATAAAGTGTCTTACTATTGAACATGAATAAACACGTCGTTTGATATGCGACTTGTAATTACAAAGTCTTGGTTTCCAGTCCTCAG
>RDPX01000099.1:881279-949223 GCA_003991215.1 Morbakka virulenta | reverse complement strand
GCAGGGAAGGCCAAGGAGGAGAGGGAAAGACTGTGTGGGAGAAGACATGAGGGAACTGACCTGGACCGAGGAAGACGGACGTGACCGAGTCAAGTGGAAGAAGTCAATTCGCTGTGGCGACCCCTGAAAAGGGAAACGCCGAAATAAGAAGAAGAAGAAGAAGTTTTCCTTGGTATCACGAAGCGTACCCTCTCTCTGAAATGTATTTGAGTAAAACACACATTTATTCCATTTTTTTCATCGTGCAATGGGTAAAATGTCTTACAATTAAAGAAGGGCTTCTTACTGATAAAGACCATTAGTGTGATTGACAGCCTGTAGATAGTTTGAAAGGAGAAACTGCATTCGTATAAATGCACCAATACTAACACTAACACTAAACCTCATACTCATATTCATACTCATAATACTACTCATTCTGATACTCATACTGATACTCATACTAATACTCATACTGACACTCATACTGATACTCATACTGATACTCATACTAATACTCATTCTGATATTCATACTAATACTCATACTGACACGCATACTGATACTCATACTGATACTCATACTGACACTCATACTGATACTTATACTGATACTCATACTGATACTCATACTGATACTCATACTGATACTCATACTGATACTCATACGATGACCAGTGTGTGTTCATCGATAAATATTTTACGTCTGTCGTACGAATTCAAAATGGCCGCCACTTTTCTTTCACAACCAAGTATAGATTGGAATTCCCAGATTTGGATACCGCCATAAGAAATTTTTTTGCGTTCATGTCACCTTTATTTGAATGAACCATTAAAGGAAACTAGTGAGGAGGTCAAAATCAATTATCTACTTATTTGGGTAGGATCTAAGAGCCAAGATCTTTCCGATACTTTTAACCTCTTCCAAGAGGAATCCTCCCAACTACAAGCATACACATCACGGTTGTCAGCAGATGTACGTCCACACAGTCATTTTCGTGTCTCTCGTTTTCAATTGGATGTTTCGAAGGTACATTTCCCATCACAGTAAACAGTGATGTGCGATCATTGTCACTTCCACCTAGAAAAATCCCTTGGCTTTGAAAGATGCCCTCAAAGAAGAACTTGACTTACTTGTTAGCCAGAAAATGTTATCACCTGTATATAACCCAACTTACTGGGTAAATAGTTGTGTTAAAAAGTGTTTGCTATACTGTATTATGCATTTACCTCTTCTACATACCATAAAATATACCAATACTCATACTCGTGCTCACACTCATATTCATACTCATATTCATACTCATATTCACACTCATACTCATACTAGTAGTAGTACTAATACTAATACAAGTTTCTCATTTTCTAATATAGCAAAAAAGTAAATGTTAGTGCCCATCAAAGGTTTTTTCTTAAATGTTGTTTGTTACTGTTGGGCCTATCCTATAAATAAATAAAGGGAAACTTTTAATGATTGTGTATTAGGATAGTAATGCAGCCTATTGAAGTACAGTGTCATTTCTTTAGATACCGATACTACTTTAGGTAGATGACGTAATTAGTATATTAAAGTTTACTGGTTAAAATTTACTTATGATCAATGGCTGGAAGATTTGCTCATCAAATGGCATGATTTTCTCAATTTGAATAGCCAAATGGGAATAACGCAAACGTTCCTTAAGCACAAAACACAATCTTTGTACTAAAACTCAACTTCATGTGGGTTAGTTCTTACCAACTCTCTTATACCATGAAATTAATGAAAAATAACAAAATAAGAAATCAATTCAAACCCGTCGACAATTTTGCATTTCGACGAATGGCTAAATCTCTTTCATAGCTTCCAGGAATCGCTGCAGTCTAAAAATAAAAGATATATAATGCAATAGTTCACCTAATGTGTTTTCTGACGCACTCTTATCTACAAGTTATTTTTCTTTTTTCTTGTACAAAGGTCATTTATTGTTTTTACGCAAGTACAAGCTTAAATGGCAACTGATAAATTATATATCATATGTGTAGAAAACCATAGTTCTTACAACAAAAACAGATTAGAACCACATGGGAAGCTTTCATATTTTAACGACATGTGATTCTTTTACATCCTTGAAGATATATTTAAATATTACGTTTTATTTAGCAAACAGACAGTGGAATCAACGGAGATTGAATGACATCATTATGCCAAACGAAAACCTGTGTTTGTTGCTGTGTATGGTTATGAAAAACTTGGATTGAATTTATTTCCCTCAAGGCTTTTTCTCCGGTGGTAGTTTACTCTCACACCATAATACAACCGCTGGATAAAATTGTCATTGACAACCTTAGGAATATTAATTAAGTTAGAGGCAACTACAGTATCTATTGATTACACAAACTAATTAACACCTTCAAGACATTGGAGCCATTTTAGTACAGACGGTTACTTTTCTTATTTGATTTTTTTGGTATCTTTTCAAACTATTTTTAATGTATTGATTCTTTCATTTTTCCAAGTCAATCCACATAAACATGTATAGACTCCGTAGTATACCACTTTTAGTGGAGAAACAAATTGGGCGTGGTACCTCCAATGATGTAAAGGGATTAGAACTGCAAACCTCTTGCATAGTAATTTGTTGAGTTAAGCACTCGGTCACTACTGCATTTAAAATTCTAAAATCAGTAAAAAGGTGTCACCATAGACACTTCATTTCTGTGGACAAAAATAACAAGTTCTTTCAACATCACTGGCTTTTAAAGTGCCTAATCTGTCTCTGCGAAGCATGGATTTTTTAAAGTCATATTGATTCAGTCAAAATCTTAACCAAACCATGCTTTGTCCATAAATATTCGAAAAGTTATTGTCTTTTACATTTTCAATCGTTCTTTATTAATTTTTTAAGTACCCCTAATACTAACTGAGATGTGGTTCACTGTTGAATTAATAGATTAGAGATCTTTGGGGGATCAATCGACGAAAGCATCCTCCCATACTATTTAACAGTCAGATATTATCCATCAGAGGTAACTCTCATCATCTATCTCTTCTAAGATTGTTTTCGTTCCCAAAAATTAATTTTTGTGGTATATGAAACAGTCTCTGAAACCTGGTGGACAGGTATTTATGAAGTACATCTACGTGCTTATAAGAGGCACAGGATTACTACCTCCTTCAGAACTGGCAAATGGGCTATCCCTTACAGTATCTGGAAAAATCTGTTATCATGTTAATACATGCTAATCGGTTGACGTAGATTGCAGAGAAATATGAAAAAGGTCGTCTGGAAAATCTCACTGATCAATTACTTAATAGTACAATTTTACCTTTGTTCCATAAAGTTGTACTGTTTCACCAACATGCATTGAGGTTAAGTTGGTTGTTATGGATCCTGTCAAAATTCCAGTCAAAACAAGACCACATAAGACCCAAGCTATGCTGACTGATTTTGCCCATAAATTTCTTGGTGTTATATCTCCATATCTGGAAGAAACAGAATCAAATATACATTAATGTCTGCAACAGCATATCAGCAATTTATAACAACACTCACTAGTTGGTTATGCTTCTTTTGTTCTTATAGATCAAGTTGTGCATTTTAGAGTGGTAACCAATCAAAGCAAATCGATCACAGGCAATGATAGTCATCGATAAATCTTTATAGGTAATCAGAAAAAGGTAGTCCATTAAAAGTTGTGTTTTTCATTTATGAAACAATGGCCAATTCCTTTTCGGATTTTATGTCCTGTTTTGATAAGTGCTCGCAAAGAGGTCTTTGCATGGCAGAAAGTAATTGATATAAATGCATGAAAATGCCTAAAATTTTGATCGCACTTAATTTTATGAAAATTGCTATCGAAATCTATGGAATCATCAGATTGAAAAAGATGAAAAATACATTACCTCTGCATATTCTATTTTGTAGACAAAGAACAAAAGTGGGTTGTACGAAGAAAAACGACAAAAATACCTTGTAGAAAATACAGCTACAGGACAGACTTCTTTCTACACCCTCATGTTTGTTTATTTAAGTCCAATATTTATATAGTAGATACTTTTTCAATGTGGTTACTGCTTTAAAAACGTTTTCTGTTAAAACCAAAATAAACTGTGCCAAATAAAATTAAGAGATAGTATTAAAAGGTCTTAAAATTTCAATTCAAAACGAACGAAGAATTAAAGAATTTGTATACAAATATTCCCCAACATTATCAGGTGAACTTTTGGTATCGTGATCAGTCTTTTAGGAAATCTTTGAATCCAGTAGTCCTTGCTTCTACTATCATATTTATGTCGTTGCCACTGACAACCTCATCTGTGACGACTGCTGTGACGTCGCCAATGAAAAGTAAACGTTTTAGCGATGAACTATAGATACCGTATATAGTGTTCCAGGACAGCTATATCAATGCTCTTTTCTTAGTTAATCTGCTCGTTTATCACATACCATTCAAAGGTCTTCTTCTTGTTCAGTAATAGCCGGAGAATGCATTACTCAACACTTGTAGTAATTCCTGCTTATTACATTTACAATTTTTTATTTTTCTTATTCATTAATTCTTAAGATCTTGTCTGACTTGATTTTTGTTTGAGAAATTCTCTTCCTGGTCGTTTCTTTTGGAAAACAAATAGCAAAACAATAATAAACTTTAGGAGTCCATTTGTGTTGAGTGATATGCGTATTTTAGAAAATAAATAATCAGAAGGAAGCCTTACAGAAATATCCTTTCATATTTTTTCATTATTTTAGGCATTCTTTCAGAGTGGGAAAAAAGTGATAATAGGAAAAAATTGGTGAAAAGAATAAAACATAAGCCGAGAAGCATTCTTAGTGGATTAACTTTTGGTTTAAATAGGTTTAAAAAAAACAAAACATATTACCTGAAGTGATTTTAGCCTGATAGAAATGCACCAATTGCATATATGAAAGCAAGTACAGCATTTTGTAAATACCATTGTATATATATATATACAATAGTATTTAAATATGCTTGCCTTTAATGGTTTATCTGTAATTTAAACGAATTTTCTCTCACTTAAGTTTCATAAAAGAATAACAACCTTCACCAGTTGTACTACATATTTCTATTTTTATTGTTGAATTCATCATCATCATCATCATCATCATCATCATCATCATCAATCGGGCATACCGGAATTCAGAATCAGCATTCTCTATGAGTCTCTGTTCTTCATCGATTTCTGGAGATGAGTTTTGGAAGACCTGTGTCTTTCTGGAGCAGGGTAGCATAGTCCAGTGTAGGTCGGCCGACATTTCTATAAGCATGGCGCGGTTTCCACAGCACAGTGAGCGCTGCAGGTTCTGCACTTTTGAAGCAGTGTCCTGCGAGGCGTAGTCGGCGTACTCTACTGGTATCTGTAACTTTGGTTAGGCTTACGTTTAATTCTTTGTTTGTAGCATGTTGTTTCCAATTGATGTTCTTAATGTATCGAGACATAGGAGTGTTGCAGCTATTTACTTCCTTTTCTAATTTTCTTGTTAGGGTCCATGTTTCTGACCCATAAAGAAACATGGACCCTAACACCTTTGTTTTCCTTATTTTTAGGCCTTTTACTGAATTGTCTATTCACGACCCTTCTTTTTCAACCTCTTATTGATTTACCACTAATTTTGGGTTGTCTTCCATATTATAACACATGAACTTGGTTTTAGATTGTTTTGTTACTTCAATATTTATTTTGAAATTTATTTTACTGCTGTTATTTGACAATCATTTGAAGAATTGCCACGTTCTCCTAAATGTATATACGTATACCCAATACACTTTTTTGCCTCTTTTATCCATGAAATTCTTACGTTTTTATAGCAGCTGAACAAGAAATAATCAACAAAACAAGTAGATATACTGCATAAAAACATCAATACTAATATTACAATATCAATGAGAAAAGATGGGGCCTCTTGCCTGAAAATGTGGTGTATATACCCAGTACATTTCACTAGAAATTCTACGCCAGGAGGTACATAAAGGATTTGGCTCCAGGAATATCATTGATCGGTAGAATCCAACAGTCTCAACAATAGGGTATACAAATAATATCAACAATAAAATAATGGTAGGGGTAACCCGTTTTTATTAGAAAACAAGAAAAACCGTCACAATCACTACTCTGTGGATGAAGGCTGCAATGGGATAGGTTTAGGTCACTTACATTGAATATGGAGACACTAACAAGATAATGATAAGAAAAAACAGCTATTATGATCCACCAACAGACCCATATCTTTTTGCATTTAAGACGACCAAGAGACCAAGATTCAAAGCAAAAAGCAATTCAGAAATCTGAGAGATGGATGTAATCTGTGCTATAGGAATGTGACACAGTCAAGAAAAAGTGAGAAGGGAAAAATAAAAGGATTAAGGGAAGTTGTTGGAAATTATCCTGGCCATCATTTGACATATATTCCTGATAAGCTAATAACTTCTCAAAGAAATTGTTATTTCATTTCAGCAACTATGCAGCATGGAAGGAAAGAAAAATTTCTGGCACAAAGAGGAAGATATTCACATGATGAAAAACGTGATGCATGACACAAAGGAATCGATACTTGTAGGAAGAGCACCTAGACATGTTTTTAATGAAATTGATCATTATGAATAAAGACATTAAAGGAGAAATCCTGAATTTGTTATCATATATTATAAAGTTGGCATAAATGATCTCATAGCTCAAACAAGAAAAGAAAGAAGGACAGCAGATGAAGCAAAAATAAGGTAGTAGATGCTGAAAGAAGAAGAACAAGAGCGGGGAGAATAAGATAGGAAAGTCTGAAAGAAGAAAAAGAAAATGGACAGCAGGAAAAAGTTCGAAAACCCCAAAGGAAGAGGAAAGAGAACAGCCAGAATTGGGCAGAAGAGGGTGATATTAAGGATAAGGTTGTACAGGCTTGAACCAGGAGAAGAAAAAAAGCAGCAAGAATAAGCAAGTAGAATTTGAAGAAAGAAAAAGAAAATTTCCAGCAAGAAAAAAGTTGCAGACGCTGAAGAAAGAAGAAGAAAAAGAACAGGAAGTTTAAGGTGTTAGAATCTTGAAAGAGGAAGAAAAAACGAGTAGCAGACATTAGGCAGTGTAGTCTGAAAGATGAAGATGTAAAAGAGCATCATGTGTAAGGTTTTAGATGCTGATTAAAAAGGAGGGGAAAAAAGCAGAAGAAATATGGCATTAAAGACTAAAAACAGGCAAAGAGATACAAGAATAAGGCAGTAGAGGCTGGAAGAAGAATAAAAAAAAGAACCTCAAGTATAAGGCAACAGATTCTGAATGCGAGGAAAGAAAAAAAGCACCAAGAATAACGTAGCAGATCCTGAAAAAAGAATAAGACATAGAGAAACAAAAATAAGGTAGTACCAGCTGAAGAAAAAGGAAGAAAAAGGGCAACAATAACAAGACGGTAAAGCCTGAAAGAAGAAAAAAAACCCAATAGGAATAAGCAAATAGAAGTTGGGAAATAGATTAGGGAAATGGCTGCAAAAATACGGTAGAAGAGCCTAAATGAACAATAAGGATAAGACAATAGAGGTTGAAAGAGTGAAAAGAATAAGAACACCAAGAATAAAATAGTAGATGGTAAAAGAGAAGAAAAGAAGCAGCAAGAATAAAATATAAGAGCCTACAAAAAATAAAAAGAAGAAATAGAAAAGCAAGAATAAGGTATTAGAAGCTGAAAGAGGACGAAGAGAAGCACGAAAGATAAGGTTTTAGATGCTGTGATACGAAGAATGTAAAGAGCAGCAAAAATAAGGTAATAGTTGCTGCAAGAGAGGGAAGAAAAAGGACAGCAAAGGTGAAGTAGAAGAGTCCGAGAAGAAGAAGAAAAAACTGAAAAACAGTACTATTTAGAGGCCTAAACAAATCCCTTAATGGTAAAGTAACAGCTGACTATACTAAAGAATGAACCTATCGAAATACAGTGGAACTATAAGTCTGAAAAAGATGAGAAAATAAAAATGTTTTGGGAATTGGAAGAGGACAAAGGAGTTAAAAGATAAAATAGAAGATACAAAGCTAAAAAAGACATTAGATTTATTAAATTACAAATTCTAGGGCAAGAGAAAACAAAGTTTAAACTGCTTGTAAATATTGATTTTTAGGACATTTTGTGGTAACATGGGTGTGGGTAGTGATATCAAAGATTGATGGAAAGAATACTCCTTATTCCAAAAAACAGTGACCTCTGTATGCCTGTGTCTGCCTGTGTCTGCCTGTGTGTATGTGTATGTATATGTGTATGTGTTTGGATTGGTTGTTGAAGGAAGCGTACGATACAGATGATAAGATATACAATAGTTTCACTTGGTAATATAACAAAAAATAAGACTAATAGTATTGTAATAAAAAATCATTTCAAAATTTACACCTTCTTTTAGCTTAACTAGCATTTTTTAGTTTCCTTGGGCCATTTAAAATGCTGGCCCCTCCTAGAGACCATGTGTACTCCTGCAACACAAATGGCCTTTACTTGTCATGCTACTAAAGGTAATTTATTTCAACCATCACAGATATTTGATAGTACCTGGCATTTAATAACATATAAGATATATCCCTGCTTCATTAATCATACAGCATATACAATGATGTCGGCGTAGCAAATAAGCAATAATGTGTGCTACCGCATGAAATTACAAGAGAGATCCACTAGGTAACATACGTGAGCCTCTTTTGTCATTGCTTCCAAACGTACTCCAACATATCTAGCCTTTCTTGAGAAAAGTGTTTTCAAACAGACACAAAGGCATACGAAGGCCCTCGTGCACATATACTTTAATTATGTTACAGATTTAATTTTATAAATTTTTGTCTGCAGTGCATGAGACACTATTTTTAATGTACTTACCCTACGGTTGTCATGGAGATAAAAGCCCACCAAAATCCTTGTATTGACCCAGTAAGGAAATGTCCTTCCTTAAATTCTTCTGGATTATGAAACTGATCCTAAACAATAGTTGGAAAACTCCTTTTCAATTTTTTTTCTCTTTTCATTAATTACTAGCAAATTTCCTCAAAATTATGGCAGAAAGGTTTTTTGTTCCAACACATAACTAAATGGATCTGCTATTGACACAACACACCAAGACACATAAAAGTACTTTCCCATTATTCCCTAGTCAGGCTGAGTTTCTCTCGCCAAAAAAACTTCTGAACTTTGGGAAAACGTCTTCACTTTTTGTTGTTTAAGTCTTACATTGTTTTAGTTATCTTGGAATATTACTACATATTCAGATTTGTTTCCTGCGGATCTATAGTTCACAAATTTCGTAATGTTTATTAAACACAAAGACTTTCTCTGTTTTCCTTATAAGAGGAACTTAGATTTGCGGAGTAATGATGGGCAAGCCAGCACAAGACTTTAAACAATAGTATCTGCAAACTTTAATAAAGAACGACTATTTGTAAGAGTGAGGGTAAGAATGAGAAAATAAGTATGTGTGTGTGTGTGAAAGAGAGGGAGAGAGGGAGAGAGAGAGAGAGAGAGAGAGAGAGAGAGAGGGAGAGGGAGGGAGAGACAGAGAGAGACAGCGAGAGAGAGACAGCGAGAGAGAGACAGCGAGAGAGAGACAGAGAGAGTCAGAGAGAGAGAGAGAGAGAGAGAGAGGGAGAGAGAATTGCATTGCTTTAGAAGACAAAAAGACAAAAAGTGTTAAAAAGTCTCAATTTTGTCTTTTGTTGAGTTTCTTACCCTTATCCTAATATAAAAATGTTACTTACCAGTGCCCAAACAATTATGCCAGTCAAAAGTGCCATTAATAGAGACACCAGTAACATAGGCCAGCAAACAATAACGGATTTGACTATTTCAAATATACCAGAGGAATATTTACTACGGTCTCGTTTAATAATGGCACTTCCAGAAGACATGGACACTAAAATGTAATCAAATTCATTGTTAAAAGTTGTCTTTTCAAGTCTTCCAAATACTGGGAAACTAAAATGAATGTCATTATTAATGTTTTCGCGGACATCTTTCTCGTCTGTTTTTTCCGGACTGAGACCGGTTTCGCTTTTATGAAAGTTAATTTTTGACGTGGGTGTGCTGCAATCAGTGCAGAATATTTTTATTATTTCCGCCAAGAGAATTGGAAATAGACCCTTTATTTCACCCGATGTCTTTATTACATATGGAGATAGGTCATACCAGTTGGAGTAAATTTCAGGAGGACATCTACAGGTATCTAAAAATAAAAAATAAATTCATTAACACCTCAAACTGTCTCTTACATAATTATTATTTTTGTACGATATTCACAGATATAAGCAGGTTGCTATGACTATCTTTGTTGGTAGTGTCCTTAATGAAAGTACTTTGCTTGGTATACAAAATCAACTGAAGATGAAATGAAAAATGACTTATTTAAGGCAATCAAAAAACTTTCATGAATGATTTTCTCTTTTAATTTTCTATACTTTATTTTCTTTGAGTGAAATTTTGTACTTGTAATAGCTCCTTTTAAACATAAATTCCATAAAAAAAGCCAAACACTTTCTTCCTTACAATCTAAAATAGTCTTTGCTATTTGAGTACTTATGTCAATATAAGGTTTCTATGATCCGTGTCATTATTCAGTTGGAATAAATTTGAAATCCTTATCTGATTCGAAAGATCACAATGGATAATAGTTTCGAAAACATATATTTATTACCGTGCGTTTTCAGAAGTATCTCACCATTCACCACATTTGACCTTTATCTTTCAGAATTCTGCACTTTTTACTGTACCCTACTATTTGGATAAAAATCCCGGACGACATTTCATTGCTACTGTACAAACTGTAGTTTACACAAATTATAAAAAGAAATTTTGACATTTTAGTTGCATTATTAAATTGTTTGCTAATAGCTCACAGGACAAGAGCGCATTACTAGCAACAATGTCAAGGTTCCAAAATGATTCAAAACAATCAATACATTAGTAATACTGTGGTACCGAAACTTGCTTCATAAGATGACACATTATAAATGCAAATCTCTAGGTGTATAGTTAAAAAACTCCTATGCCTATGACCATAGGCTTTCTTTGCTATTTTAGGGAATAGTAGAAAGCGATTTATTTGCATGATTTCTTTGTCATACATAATAATAATAATAGTAATAATAATAATAATAGCTATGTTTTCAAATATTTCGCAATTACTAAAAGGATCCCAATACTAAGAAACTCCAATAAGCCTTCACTAGATTCCCACCATCCCAGTGATTTCAAAAAGATCTGGAATACATCTAATACAAATTTTTTTAAACAATATAATCAATTTTATGCTAAGCTATATAGATGATATCCTTTATTTCCTTTTCACAACATCAAAGTCTGGTCTTTGACGTTTTAAGTGGTTGATTGCTTGGATTACCAGACTTTAAGATGACGTAGTACCACGTAGTTCCACCAACATATCTTGCATCTCTCACGTGTATCCGGACTCATGGGAATATGGTCGTTATCTCATTATTTACTCTTTTAAAAAAACGTTTTCTGTACCGGAACAATTTTCAAAATTTTGTTTTCAGCTAATTATATAAAACTAATATTACCGTCATTATTATTACCTGCAAAAATATTATTATTTGGAGGTCCTTCCCCACCTTTGGTAAAAGCAGTAACAGTCACGAGGTAATTTGCATAATTTTGCAGCCCAGTGATTTTGTAACTGTATGTAAATGCATCAACCGTATAGACACTGGGTGACTTAAGGCTAATGATATTTTCTCCTGATGTTTTTCTTTTCTGCCATCTTATGTTATATCCTAAAATGATCCCATTTTGCTTATCTTTGGGGATTGGATTCCAGTTCACCTGGAGTTCAAACATTTCGTATTTGTCTCGAACCGTTACGAACGGTGGAACGTCAGGAGCTGTGGACAGGTATAAAAACAACATAATTATAAATACCTATATATATATAATATAATATAATATAATATAATATAATATAATATAATATAATATAATATAATATAATATAATATAATATAATATAATATAATATAATATAATATAATATAATATAATATAATATAATATAATATAATATAATATAATATAATATAATATAATATAATATAATATAATATAATATAATATAACATAATATAATATAATATAATATAATATAATATAATATAATATAATATAATATAATATAATATAATATAATATAATATAATATAATATAATATAATATAATATAATATAATATAATATAATATAATATAATATAATATAATATAATATAATATAATATAATATAATATAATATAATATAATATAATATAATATAATATAATATAATATAATATAATAAGCCTAATTATAATCTGAACACTACATCAAGACTTTTTTAATTATCCAATATTGGTTCACTGATAAGAAGATGAAAGGTTTATTGTTCTGGTTGGTCTTTCGTTGCTTTAACATTATAACTTTGTAACTTGTTTACATTCTTGTGTAAATATGTGTTGGCCATAATGAAATCGTAGTTCTAGTTAGTGGTCGAAATGACGACTGAAAGGCCAAGAAAATTATGTCATATACTTTTTTTTAGTGCAAACGAGTTATTATAATAACACATTACAGAAAATTTACCATACAACAGATAACAGATACAAACAAAGCTTTCGAAAATGTTAGTATTATAAGGAATTGTTACAAATCTTACTGCACAGCAGAAAACTCATACAAAGAAAGTTAGGAAAAAAATAAATAAAATTAAATGTTATTGAAAATCGTTATGGACAGGAATAAAAGAACTCAAAAACGTTTGCAAAAATTTAAATAGAATCAGGTATTTTTGAATACTGTATTGTACAGGAAAAACAAATAGGAAAAAAGCCTGTGAAAATAAAAACAGAATTCAGGTTTGTTGAAAATGTTACCCTACAGGAAAGAACGATTGCAAAGAAAGCTGTCAAATATTTCAGTAAAACAAAGAATTATTAAAAATGGTACTGCACATCCGAATATTATTAAAATATTTTTTGAAAACTACAGATGGGTAATCCAACTTCATTATTTTATAACAAATTCAGGCATTTTGCCATATTGTACCCATTCTATTGATACCCTGGTTTTCAAAATTCGCTGTAGTGATCTCTGACTGCACGAATTCTGTCCTTAAATGTACGCCTGTAATAAGACAATTCAAAGATACAGAATTATTTAGGTCTTTTTTTTATCTTCCCAGTTTGTTTGTGTTTTTTATTTCAAGTCCTTATTTATTTAGATCATTTCTTATATCATTGAAAATTGACTGTAACTAGTTCCTGTTCTCTCATAATCAACTCGAAAAGGGTAACGCTTTTTTCCTTTATATAACCATACAGAAAACAGTTAAATAATCTTAAGAAATAAGAAAAAACGTGTACACAACAGTTATATCAATTCAATGAACAAACAAAACGAAAAGAAAACGTACGCCCTTCTGGTGTTTTATCAACAAAGGTCACACTGACACCAGCTCCTGCTGTTGTTACTCCCATTAATTCAAATACATAAAACGTGTTAGGCTTTAAGTGAGTTATCATTTTCCGATGTATGTCAGGTAATATGTGCACGTGACTTGTTTGATTTTTATCATACTTTCTGTATGTTATTCTGTAATAGATAAGAGGTCCTCTCCTGTCTTGTTGAGGAATCTCATCCCATTCAAAGTAGGCTTCTTTAGGCCTTATCATTACATGCTTTGCATTTGGAGGTGGAACGCGAGGTACTAAATTGGGGAGAAAGAGGTAAAAAATGAAGCAAGAGCAAAGACTCGATAAATCAGTAAAAAGATAAGAATAAAAAAATATGAGTCCATTTTCACTGGCAATAATGGGCAACAACTAGATTCTAGAATATGATGGTAACTTAGTTACTTGTAGACAAGAAATTGTATTTTAAATTAATTTCAAATATAAAACTGAAAACAAGAATATCAGATTATGGTAGATATTGCTGAATATTCATCTACATGTTATGTTGTCATCATTATTTATTTAGTTGTCTTCTCCGTAAATGTTAAAACAAGCTCAAGCATCTATCATTTCAACTGTTTAAATTAGGCTCAGCTACTCCTATTCTTCTTTGCAGACAAGCAAAATAACCTAATTCATATTTCTTTTTACTAATAGTCTTTATTTACAGTTTCCTTTATTAATTTTTATTAATAATTTTGGATCTTTATAAAACCAGCTCTAGTAATATAAACAGAAGAGGTCCAAACACATCTTAACAAGGAATTCAAGCACAAGGTCGAAGTTTTACATGACATCTCACAATCTCAGATAAATGGCATTTGAGACGACGTGTAACTTGAAATTTAACAATTGATCCATAGAGATAAAACTAATTTGATGGAAAATTTCAGGTACGTGGAGTTTGCATGAAATATTTCTTTTCTGTATCAACGATGTCATGACATTTTTAATATCGACCCTAAAAGAAGAGAATTGACAACGAATAAAAGATTTATGTTTTATTTTTATTGTAAATGTAATTAAATGACGGGACTGCAGCAAAACGGAAAAAGGGTACAGCTTTCACTGCCTCCTCTTTAGGGTAGAAAAAAATACAAATATAATACACAAAGATTGCCATAAAGCTTATGTTGATAAAATAATGTTGGACATCATGTAACCGTATCAAGGGACAAAATGAATCTTTGTGATGAAAATAAAGTTATGCTTATGTTTCACTGTTTAAAGGGAAAGGAAACCTTATTTGTTATTGACCATATTGAAAACCCTCTGCAATCTTGTAATCTCACAATATTGGACACCTCAGTTTTATTTCAATTCACATGGCAACTTTTATCAATATGATCTAAACTGTAACACATTTTTAATTAAATGTAGCAAAAAATAACAATAACAATGACAAAGAAGTCACTGAACAGTTTTTTCAGTTTATTCAATAGATGTAGTAGTTTCGTATGGCTTTGTTGTTTATATTTCCACTCCAGTATGGCTTTGTTGTTTATATTTCCACTCCAGTTCTTTTGAGCCATTTAAAGTATTCCTGACTGCAGGAATGTAATATTAATAATAATAATAATAGATAATCAATTGAAACTGTAGGCAATGAAGCTAATTATATGTACGTGGGCTTTTATGTTTCATGATTTTTCAAGCCAAGAATAAACTTTGACTGATTGATTTTAAGGTGAATACGCGTTCAACGAACATAGATATTCAAATTTTGGGTAAGGAATTTGAACGTTAACGAATTATTACCACCACATACCAATATACCTATATCTGAAATATTATATATCTCGTAAAGCTTGAAGTTTGTTTAATTTTGCCAGTAGATTTTTCCCCAAATCAGGATCTAAACAATATGTAAAACACTTATTGCAACCAACTGTAAGTAACACTTTTTACTGAAAAATGGATTAACTTTAGAATTAGAAAAGATCACGTTGCACGACGAAGAAGAATAGCTAGCTGGAAGTAAAATTTCCAATTCAGTCAGTTTGAGAAAAAAGGGAATACGATAGTAAGAAAGTATCCTTACTTCTGGAGCTGTAACAGCATATAAGTGAAGTGTTTGTTAGCAGAGAGTAAGTAGACCAAGATGGAGCACATTAATCTAGAAGCAAAGATAAAGCTAGTTTAGAGCACCTTACCAGGTAACAAGAGTAGAAGTGACAAAAGTAAATAGTTTTTTGCCTTTGATTCAGGCTGAGAAGTTCCGAATAAAAAGATTGCTAAACATGACAGAAGTTCTCTTTACAACTATGTGTTTTGTAGAGTTTGCAAATGACTTAGTTGTGAACTAGCCTTTTGACCTATACAATACGTAAACTTGAAGGGAAGCAACTTTACAAAGTAATATTTTACTTGAACGTTCTTGACTTTATGGACTCAGTGAAAGCGGTAGATATAGGGCCTTACCATGCCCTATCAAAAACCTTGAATGTGTCAAGAGAAGCGATCTTCGTGAGCTTAAAGTATATATCGGTAAATATATTTATGATAATAGGCACGTTGTTAGCAGTAGATTGGAAGCAAAACGAGATAAAATGACAATCTGGGGAAAAATGAAGACTCGCAAAAAATCAATTAACCTCTTAAGAGCTGTCCAAAAACCATGTCAACAACTGGGCTGACAAGGACAGGGTAATATAGATTTATATGAAAAGGTTCAGCATCACTTTTGAAAACTGAAACAAGATCAGATGTCTTTCGGAAAGATGCAACTCAAGATTCATTATGTTAAAGATTGAATAACTTGGAGAGAAAAGGAAACACTTCAGGAGGATCCTTACTCAAAGAAGACATCTCAATAATTTCAAGTCACAAAAAACATGGCAGCTTCTCAATATTTAATATTTACAAATGGTAAAGCCTTTTCCGTAAACGGAAACGAGAGTGTCAAGTTTTGGACTTTTTTTATCAGCTGTTGTATGTTTATTTCAACTAATGACGTCATATAGTCACTGTGTTATTTGTTAAAGTGATTTCTGTTTCTGAAAATAAACCATATCTCTGCCAGTAACCTTAAATAAGTATAAAACGAATGAAATATTTAACTTTTATATTAGCCTGGTACGTGAATACTTAAGTAAACTAATTTTAAGCAACAAGACAATACAAATCATATTTTTAAAGGGGCTGTACTGTGACGATCCCGTTAGATGAGGAGCCCTTTGACTTTTTGAGAGCAAGGAATTCTTGTCTATGTAAACAGTTTTTTTGATTGTTTTTGTTCACTGTTGTCATTTACAGACTATGGTCCTATAATTTGAGTTTTCCTACCTGATGCCTTGGTGGTTACCTCAATCAAATTTGAAGGCACACCATTTCCTTCCTTTGAGGCAGTAGTAATTCGTATGAAATAGGACGTGTAAGGCTCGAGACGAACCAGCTGGCCGTTAGTGCCATTTAGTCCTTGCAATTTCCATGTGTTATTTAGTGGAAATGATTTCTTGTAATATAAATATCGCAAGTACATGTCATCAGAATTGATTTCGTCTGTTGAGTCCATCGAAACATTGATTGTATGGGGACTGTATGAAACCGCACTAATTGAATGTTCTGATGAATAAACTAAAGGATAAAACAAAGAATAATTAGTAAGGTGGCATTTATAATGGAAAAAAATAACATAACATACTAGCAAAAAGTTGAAACTTAGACATCATAAAAATAATAAAAATTGATATTGTAATATAATAGAAACTTTTTTCTACCACTTGTTTATTTCACATAACAGAAAAACATAACTGTCACATGCAGCCTCTTACATACTACAACCATGATATTTATTGCCTTATTGGCAAAACAAAATCAATGAAATTTGGGCACAATTTTATTGGACTGGCTGTAGCTTTTACCAACCATATTTTCCCAAGCCATAGAACCCACCAAAAATATAATTATCCCTGATTCAATCCACTTAGCTTGCAAGTGAAAAAGATGCAAAAGTAATCTATAAGGCATTTCTTGTTGATTATTAATACATTGCAGCCCCAAACAAGAAAGCAGCAAGACTTATAGTGCAATTCATTATTTATACTATTATCATGTTTTTCATTATTTTTTCCATTTCTTTTGCATAATATTTTTTCAAAATCCTTATCAAGTTGACACCTTAAACATTATTTTTCATCATGCAATCAACAGTCCAATTAATACTTTCCTTATGTTCAAATGGTTTTCCATCGTACGGTATTTCCCTTAGTACGGTCTTTTTCATTTCATTAAATTACCATCGTTTTAATTTATTTCTCGTTTTCTAGTATATCTTTTATGTCCTTTTTTACTTCTTTAATTCCTTCTCCTAATCAGCCGATGATGACTGGTACAATCCTTACTTTAGAATATTCTCCTCGTAACTCAAGACAAAGTTGTTGGTATATACGTATCTTTTCTTCTCTCTGATAGTTCTTGTTTTTTATATTTAGATACGTTATATCAATGTAAAGTATGTTTTTTTCATTTGTATCTTCTAGTATTTAATCTGGCATTCGTGGTGGGCTGTTTGGTCTCATCCCATATTCCCAATCCCAATACAACTTTTTCTACCGTTTTCTAGTACTCTTTCCCTTTCACATATTTCTCCATACCACTTTACATAAGGCAATATTCCATTTTCTGTTGTCCACTTGATCTCTGGTATTTTCAAGGTGTTTCCATGTCTTTCAACCTCTCTTCCTGCCAGCCTTTTCCATCTAGAGAAGCGATGTTGTATTGTCTCTCTCACTCTCTCCTTACCACATAAACGACCCATAATGTCTGCAATTAATCCTCAGATTTTCTTCTTTGCTCTTGTTTTTATCATACGCTTTTGTAGTTGTGTTACTATTGTTATTGTTATTATGACAATGATGATGATGAATTGCTACTTCCTTAACATTTCAACAACAAGGTTTGTTACTTTTATGCTAACTTTAATATGTTGTTTGATGTTTATTTGACACTTATATGCTGTTTAGTTTTCTTAGTGTATGGACAGTGCTTTGGAAAGAATGTGTGTTGTACGGTCAAGAACGATTTTTTGTATTTCTTGTAAGTTTGGTTCTGCAGAGATCAATGTGAAATGATTTTTAATTCCGTTTGAAACCATATCAAGTGCACCAACTGCGACAGATATGACAGTTGTTTTGAGATGCCACATCCGTTCTTTTTTAAGTTTTAAGCTTATCAAATTCTTTGACAGAAATATTTTCATCTGTAGGAATTGTCATTTCGATGAGGAGACATATTTGGTTCTTATGGTCTTTGATAAGGATGTCTGGTTGTTTTGCTTTAATTTATTGACTGTATTCAATGGAAAGTACCAAAGACTTATTATTGTCATTGTTATTATTATTTTAATTTTTATTATCCTTATTAGTATTATTATTTTTCATGATTCATATAATTCTATCCAGTCCTTTGATATTCATCTGGGTGTTCTTTGTCATGTCTCAGCTATTTCCCACGGCCTAGAAACACAGCACTTTCCGCAATATGTGAGCTGTCCTAAAGATTGCCGACAACTGTCCACTTCCAATGATCTCCGGTGTATCCAAAAATCCCATGTCAGGCTGTCTCATTCTTTAAAACTGTTTTAACTTTATCAGTCATGATTGGTGTCATTTTTTATTACTATTAAGGTTGCTGTTATTTCACTCATTACTTCAGTGGTACTTTTGTCCATTATATCTGGTTACCACTATTACCCCAGGTGTCCTTTGGTTCTCTTTTTTGGTATTACCTTTCTTAAAAGCCTAAGGAAAGTCTCGATTTCCAGTATTCTACGTAATATTCTTGGCGTTACAAGTAAATTACTTTTTTGCAATACGTCTGTTCCGATGTTTGTACCAATTTTCGTTAACCATGCTTCTAATTTTTTTGAAATCAAGCCTATTGCGGCAACAACAATAGGGATGACCTCAGTTTTCTTCATCCTTCAAAGATTGAAAACTCTCGTTTGATCTTGGTACTTTTCTTTCTTTTCTTGTTTCTTATCTTCTGCTCTAACATAATTTGGAACAGTTATGTTCATAATCTTACATTCCTTTTACGATTTCAACAACTACAATATCTGGTCTTTGGTTTTGAATAAAGTAGTCACATTGAATGATAAAAGTCCCATATTACCTTGGTCTATTATTTTTTAGCATACTTTGTGGAAATTTGCTACATTCGCCAACAAGGGGGGAAATTCTTTCACTTTTGACAACACAAAACTACAGAGGAGTGATTCAGATGTTTTATAGGCATGGAATTTTCAATAATTGGTTCTTAATGCTTATTCTTGGCAGGCAAAAATAACGCTTTCCCAGGCTTCGGATCTGAATATCCTAACCAAATGCAGGATTTAGTCCCATCTACATCCTTATTTATCCCTGGAACAAATTGACCATACATTTTGTCTATCATAACGAATTTTCCTACTCTCCTACAACGGGCTTATTTTGATGATGATGATAATGGTAATGATAATGATACTGATGATTTTGTGGGCAGGGCGGAGCATTATTATCATTTCCATTATCAGTTTGATTATATCATTAAAATAATAATTAGTAATAACATGATACTTTTTCTTAAATGGAAATGTTGAATTAGAATATTGCTCTGGTAAACAACAAAAACACTAAAAGAAATGATAGTGAATATTTGATCTTAATCAGTTAGCAAAATAAAAAATTATTATTACCATCAGTAGAATAGGAACCCTGAAACGTTACAGGAATATCCGAAATAAAACCGTCGATTTCCATATCATCTTGTAGAATTAGCACTTGATCTGATGATAATTGTTTGTAGATGACACTAAAATTTGCGACAACACTTCCGGACCTACAGTAATGTAAATTGTTTAATACTTTCATGAAAAAATGAAGGGAACATTTCTTAGAATTAATAGAAAAAGAAATCAAATGCTCTTTTGTCATTCCCATAAACTAACGTTCAAAGCAAATTTTAATTATTTTTACTGCGAAGGAGTGAAAAACAAGTATGAACCCAACGTTTTGTCTTACAAAGATCTAGATATCTATCCATCTGTCTGTCTATTCATAAATTTATCTATCTATCTATCTATCTATCTATCTATCTATCTANTATCTATCTACCTATCTATCCACCTATCTATCTATCTATCTATCCATCTATCTATCTATCTATCTATCTATCTATCTATCTATCTATCTATCTATCTATCTATCTATCTATCTATCTATCTATCTATCTATCTATCTATCTATCTATCTATCTATCTATCTATCTATCTATCTGTCTGTCTATCTATCTATCTATCTATCTATCTATCTATCTATCTATCTATCCTTAAGTCTATCTTATTTCTAGCAGTAAATACAAGTCTGTTTTAGTCTTCAACTGACCTGAATGAATGGACTTGCACTTCCAAAACGTCTTTGCTGTCTTTGTACACTTTAAAAATCTAAAATAAGCAAGAAAGTGTCTTTGAGAGTATTTCCTGATTTTTCTAATTTAAAAATATTCTAAAATTGAAGTCTGCGATTAGCTCTGTTTTCTGATGCAGACATAAGGGTTTGAAATCAGGAATGATAATGACATAGTATAGGGTGTTTTGCCTTTGAAAATCCAAATAAAAATTGAACGGCTACCAAGTACTTGCAGCATTTTTGAAAAGCTAAAAAGACAAGCTGTGTTCTCTGTATACCCTTTTGTTGACAAGGATGACACAGTTTTCCAGTAATTAATCTAATTACATAGAGTTCCAATTCCTGATTATTGAAGCTTGATTCTAATAATATCCATCTTGTGTTATACTTTAGAAACCAAAAGTGACAGTTTGTTTCATTAACTTTAGAGCTACTTTTTCTTTATCAAATCCGTAATTCATGTGAACTAAGTAAAATAGTGAGGCGTCAAAGTCTTCATCACTGTTAAATGTTATACAATTTTGGTGGTCAAATGTACAAGTTCTTATTTCTTTTAAAGTTTTTACCTTGTGCCGATAAAAATGACTACTTATCGTCTTATTCTATTTTTCTTTCTTTCTTTAGATTTTTTTCTTTTCTTTCCAGCTTCTCCCATCTCAGGGTCGACACAGCGAATCTTTCTCCTCCAGAGAGCTTGATCCATCACTTCAGCTTGCTCCATCTCTATCACTCGCTTATCTCTCTTCACTCAATGGTACCATTTCCTAAGGAGCAAAGTACTATGCTATACCAGGGCGTACTTTAAGCAGAGAAATAGTATGGATGTTGGTAGAGAAAAAAATCTTAAGATTTTAATTATCTGGTTTCTGAAGAAAAGAATGAGATGCTCCATTAGAGATACTAGACGGTTGCAACAGCCAAATTTTCTATTCTCTCTATGTGAATAGACGATTGTAGTTCCACCTCTAAAGCAAATACAAAAATTCTTGTATTTTTGCTTATATGGAACTGTGAAGATACAATAGAACAAAAAATATGAGTCAAGAGAGTTAAGCTTACACCTAAATATATTCAGACCTTATGATGTAGGAAAGCACTCAGATCGCAAAGAGTCAGATAATCTTGCAGTTCGAGGGAAAAGCCCACAATCACAAAGATTTATTACCATGAGGGACACCAACTGCATTAGGATAGACGCTGTGAGAAATTAGTCACACAAGATTCTGAGGTGGTAATAAGCCTGTACTCCATAGGAAAGCTCATCAGAACACTTTCCATAATAATACCCATAGAAAAAGCTGACAAGTAACATTCCGTCGATGAGACAAAGTTTGAAGGGTATCAGTAAGATTTGGACGTGTCAAATTACAAACAGGTCTCTGAACACGAACAAGGACATTAAGATGAGATGATGGAGTTCCTCTCCGGATATGGCAACGATACTCCATGCAAATGCGGATAAGAGATTTATACAGATAAAAGATAGCCTTAAACTAAATTTAAGGTAATTTCTGGCACGATACAAAGAGCCAGGTATTTTAGAGGTAGACTATAGATTGAATATAAGAAACCCCAGAAAGATCTGGAGAAAATAACAAACCAAGTATCCTCATTCATCAACATTTCTCAAGAGGAGTGGCTAATTCGCCAGGTTTAACATTAGAATGATATTTCATGAATATTAAACGGAGATAATGACTCAGCTTTCTACTGAATGACATCAGTTTTGTTTCAGTTTTATGGAAAAATACAAGCAGTTTTTTCCACATTTTATGACACCCTGAAGGTCAGATTCTAAAACTAGCCCAAATTTGACTTATTCCTGGTGGAAAATAATAATTTGACTTATTGCCGTGGTCAGTGCTAGAGTATAAGGTAGTATCATGAGCACAGATGTTGATAAAATGAAGCAACTTATCAGAAGGATAACTGATGTAAAAGAGAAGGGAAGTCAAACCAAGAAAAGAACTACGAATGGAAAGCTAGCCTCAATGCAATACTTATCAAATGTAATTCCACCTAATTAATCGTCCATTTTAGGTATTTAGGAGTGTAAAAGTTAGCTTTAGTGATTCTTCGTCCCAAGTCAGAATGGGGTTAGGTAGTTACTACTTCTGCTGTGGCAGGTGGAGTCTTTTAATTTTATCACACGTTGTTTTGAAATTTAGACCCTAAATGTAATTAGGTTTTTTTCAGTTTTTACTCTTGCCTTTTGTAAGTCTTGTCTTTTTGCTTCACAAACTTTGATTTTAATTTTTATTTTAACAGGATCCTTAGTGATAACAGTAAAATGTTTAATGAAAAGGATATCTTGTATAAATATGGTTTAAGAAAAATTAAAAGTTTGGACACTTAAATTGTCATGTATACTTATTTTGATTTTTTTTTTTTTTTTTAGTTTTAACGTCATTTTTCCCCAGCAATTGGGGCTCAGACGGTGCTCTTCAGAGGGACTTTGATTTGGCAGTGAGGAATTTCTTGACCGGATGCCCTTCCTGACACCAACCAATGGCTTTTTTTCTTTGCAGAGTTCCAAATTCTCCTCGACAGCTCTGGAAATGGAACCCGGAACTCTTGGTTGCTGTGCAGTTGCACTTACCATTAAGCCACGGACCCTGGAGGTGGTATTAGAACGGGTGAGGTGCCTAATGCCGAGGAGAGCAGGACGTGTTTTTTGCATGTGTGTGTGTGTGTGTGTCGGCGGGGGGCGGGATCTGGAGTGTTGAAAAGGAGCATAATAAGAGGTCCCGTTGGCTGAAGGAAATGAAAGAAAACAACTGAACAGTGAGCAGCACTCACAAGATCACCAATTGGAAAGTGCCAGGAAAAGCGTTCTGGATTAAGAAGCTTGGAAACTTGCACGGCAGAATTGCTGAACAGCTGAAAAAGAAATTAATCGGAGAAAACGGAGTCTTGCCGAGTGGATGACTTATGACCACACCGTCCTATGCCAAAAGGATATTTCAAGTAAAAATGCTGTTGATAATTACCGCCTAATTACATGCCTTCCAATTATGTATAAGCTTTTGACTGGAATAACATCAGAGGCAATGTATGAATATTTGGAAGAAGAAAATTTGTTGCCCGAAGAACAAAAGGGTTGCAGGCGCAAGAGTCGTGCAACAAAAGATCAACGTTATACTTATTTTGAGTGTTGGTAGTAAATTCAAGCACTTTCCATTAGAGATCTTGATCACTTTTATTCAAATCTGTAGGGGATTTTTTATGGTTTGGAGATTTAGCAATGT
This sequence comes from Morbakka virulenta, assembly GCA_003991215.1. Taxonomy (NCBI): domain Eukaryota; kingdom Metazoa; phylum Cnidaria; class Cubozoa; order Carybdeida; family Carukiidae; genus Morbakka; species Morbakka virulenta. Next base: position 925,162 of record RDPX01000099.1, on the reverse strand, counting down.
GATAAATTTTAATGTCTTGCTATATTTCACCATTAAACTAGTAAGTGTTATCCGACACAAAGGTATTTAGGAATTTGAACAATTGCAATAGCATTGTGGTTGTAAAGGTATTTCCTTTAGTAAATGTCAACTGACTTGTACTAGAAAAACAGTTTTTAATCTTATAAAGGCGAAAATACTTAAGAGTCGATTATGAATGTTTTCACTGAGTAGAGAAAATGCATCCCCCTGTTTATGGTTTTACTGAGACGCGTTATATCTGTGAAATAATCGGTGCAATAGACCATAAGATGGTCAGTTTACTTTAAAACAAACTCTACTTTAACAATGCTTGGAGTCTGGACTTCAGTAGTGTCTGAAAATAACGTGTGTTGATTGTAAGTCTTCCCTAATAAAGTAATCTATTTCCTGGCAAATGAAATCAATATTGAAGAAAAAGTCAGACCTATAAGTGGATTTCTCTTCATAAAAGAATATTGGTCTTAATTTTTATCCTTCTGTAAATTTCCAGAAAGAATGTCACCTGGAATAGAAACTAAAGTTTTGTATCGAATTAGAATCTTTTTCAAGGCTTTAAAAAAATTTCATTAGACGTTTAACCCTTTTAAGGAAATTTTAGCTGGATTAAAATTAAAAGACAAGAGTAAAAAGAGTCTCTTTTGGGTGGACTATTAAAATAAAATTTGTTGGCAATTAAATTTGGTGGTAGTTAAAATTAATTTCGTTATGGTAAGAAGATTGAGGTCTTCATGGATGAAGACCTATACACATGGACTTATCTACAGAAATGCTATACTGAATATTAATTGGTGGGGTTACCTACGGGTAATAATGACCCTCAGATCACTCATTCTTTTAATACCACATTGATTTATTTCCAACGCACCTGGACTTGTATTTAGTATAAGGTAGAAGGATATTTACCAAAATAACTAAACTTTCGTTCCTATTTTGCCTTAATATATGGACTAATTAAAGTTCATCTCTGTAACTCTATGGGCTTCTGGTTTCAACGGTTAAAACTTGATATCGGATTAGGCAGATACTATTACACTAGAAGGCTTAGAAATTGTTAGACGTTCATATTTGTCAATATCATGCAGATTAAATTTTTCAAAGTTTCGACAAAGCAAAGCGTAACCCTGAGCTTAAATTTGTTGATAAAAACAATAAAAGTAATCTGTTGATGAAGACAACAAAAGTGATTTCTTGATAAAAACAATATAAGAAATTTGTTGATGAAGACAACAAAAGTAATCTGTTGGTGAAAACAACAAAAGTAATTTGTTGATAAAAACAACAAAAGTAATTTGTTGATAAAAACAACAAAAATAATTTGTTGATAAAAACAACAAAAGTAATTTGTTGATAAAAACAACAAAAATAATTTGTTGATAAAAACAGCAAAAATAATTTGTTGATGAAAACAATAAAACTAATTTGGTGATAAAAACAACAAAAATAATTTGTTGATGAAAACAACAAAAGTAATCTGTTGGTAAAAACAACAAAAGTGATTTCTTGATAAAAACAATATAAGAAATTTGTTGATGAAGACAACAAAAGTAATTTGTTAATAAAAACAACAAAAGTGATTTCTTGATAAAAACAATATAAGAAATTTGTTGATGAAGACAACAAAAGTAATCTGTTGGTGAAAACAACAAAAGTAATTTGTTGATAAAAACAACAAAAGTAATTTGTTGATAAAAACAACAAAAATAACTTGTTGATAAAAACAGCAAAAATAATTTGTTGATGAAAACAATAAAACTAATTTGGTGATAAAAGCAACAAAAATAATTTGTTGATGAAAACAACAAAAGTAATCTGTTGGTGAAAACAACAAAAGTAATTTGTTGATAAAAACAACAAAAATAATTTGTTGATAAAAACAACAAAAGTAATTTGTTGATGAAAACAACAAAAGTAATTTGTTGATAAAAACAACAAAAATAATTTGTTGATGAAAACAGCAAAAGTAATTTGTTGATAAAAACAACAAAATGAATTTGTTGATAAAAACAACAAAAATAGTTTGTTGATAAAAACAACAAAAATAATTTGTTGGTGAAAACAACAAAAGTAATCTGTTGGTGAAAACAATAAAAGTAATTTGTTGATGAAAACAAGAAAAGTTATACATTGAAACCAAGAAAATTAAAGACGTTCATTTCCTGAATCAACAATGCCAATTTTTTTAGTTCATATTTATAGCAGTTTCGTTGATATATAAAAAAAATTAATTTTGCTGTTCTTACTTTTTACCAAAACTGGCACTGTTTAGAATGACATGTTTTTCGTCAACGATAAACCGTAACAAAAACACTATTTTTTCTTTTCCAATTTTTGCTGGAAATCCTGCCTATGAATTATCCTACCAGAAAATTTAAACCTGCATGTGTTTGTGTTTTTAGAGGCTCAGTGTTGTTGGTAGCAACTGTTAAAACTGAATCTATGTGACCTCGGAAGTTCATTCAATACCCTTACAAAAATAAAAGAAAACAAATCTTGGTCTATAGGCAAATGACAGCATTCTGATAAGTTCTTTCAATAAGTCTATTAATTAGATGGCTCTCCACTCTCACTTGTACCAGGCAAAAAGACTTTGAACCTTGTTTCTTGAATCCTTCAATAAAATTGTTCATTGAATCATTTGTTTGTTATCTCATTTGCTGCAGTCAAATCGGTGCTTAACTAAATTGATTCTTGGTTCAAAATAAACAGTAAAGGCTTACTATCGATTGTCAGTGTTGCTCTCAGTTCCAATGTGAAATATTGGTTTATCGTTGCAAAGCCTGTGATTTCATACACATGAAATTCCGTTGAACACATCTGCTGTGTCCTTAGCTGTTTCATTTTGTAAAATGTATTGCCTCATTTTGTAATCATTGCGGTAGCACTCAGAATGAATCGTTTAACTGAGATACCTCAGCTGGTATTGATCCATTGGGATAACTGGCTTTTGTATATATTGAAAGCAAACCAAACGTTGGCCCACAATAAAACTAAAGAATTTCATATTGCATGAAGGAAAAGTCTATCGAACTAAACGTAGAGGAGTCATGTAATATCTTGCAGGTAGGCGGAAAACATTTTCAAATGGTACTAATCTCAAAATTATGAACACCAAAAGAAATGGTTCGAGAGAATCTTCAAAAAATTACTAAGATTATAAAATTGTCTTGAATATTATCAAAGTTAAGATATTTTGAAATTTGGAAATTTGGAGCAAGCTTTTTTTACCAATAGTGTACTACTATTTAAAAAGATTTTTGTGATCAGAATCACCAGTGTTCTAACACATTTAGCTGTATCTTACCTTATATTCAAAATAAGCTCATAGAATTGCCAGGAGTGATAGGATATGTTGTGATCATGTTGTTTTTAATTAAATAATTGCTTAAAATTTGTTAATCCTTAATTTGAGGCATATTATAAGTGGTATGAGGAACAATTTTTTGTAAGTATCTTTACTGAATTAGAATTTCTTGCCAGCCAAAGTTGCTCAACCAGGCAAATGTTTAAAGTCACTGAAAACCAAATACCCACACCTCTCCTTCCTAACGTTTTCTAATGTATTTTAAGGAATTAGTAATCCAAACTCTGAAAAACCAGTTCTAAGTTTGGCCTTGATGATTATGCTCACAGAAATTTGCTCCAGTGTAAACATTAAACATATTTCAATCTAAAAAGGTTCGAATGGATAAACTTAGGCGAACACCACAGCTTATGGTGAAACTTAACCTGTAATGTTTATTCCTGGAAATATTTATGATTTTTGATAGCATAATGAAAGAAATGTAGCATAAACTAATTAATTTTGAACTTGAATCTCTTTGTAACAACTTATAAATTAATTTCTTGAAACCAAACACGCTTCAAGCCATCACTGAAGAGAGAACATGGGGGCACACGAGGAAAAATCTATGTTCTAATGATCAGATCGCCATACGATTCATCTGCTAAGACTTTGCTTAAAACCGTGCTTAATATTTCTTTTTACCTGAAAGAGATTTTGGAAGTCAAGAAGAGAAAGATTTTTAGATTTGATGTCATACTTGTTTGGATTTGAAAAAATCAGAAGACAAAGCTGTAGTTCATTTGTCTGATGACAAAAGTGGGAGATATTCCTCTTCTCAAAAACTGCTGAAAAAGTCTCCTGAAGAGCCGAGTTCAGGAAGGGATCTGACATATGGCGAAATCTGAAACAGAGCATTCGGATAAAATACGAGCCTAATCTGGCGAAAATGTATACATAACTATTTAATGCTAAAAATACATTATTAAGTCGTTGATGAAGAAGATAACTTCTTTTATAAACTGTTATGTAATTTTCAGGTACCTTGCCTTTCATATACAAATTTTGATTTAAACTTATCATAAATAAGAAACATATAATTGAAAATGATTACCTCTGATTTAAGTTTATTAGCAAGAGCAATATGAAGTGGATGATGATTATAAACAAGGCGATAGTTCCAAGTCTCATTTACAAGTTTTGCATTAAAATTGACTGAGGCAACTGAAATAAAACAGTAGAAATAAAATTAATAATCTACTAATAGACGTAATAAATTACTCTTGTATAGGAAAAGTATGAATTTTCTATTGGAATGTAGTAACATTCAATACTTATTCGTATACGATTTCTTAATATTCAGGTGAACCTGGCTAAGCCCTGTTGTTGAAAGGGATCAAATATGCAACATTTTCTATCATCTTCCTAATATATGGTTGCCAGTTTTTTAAAAAAGAAGCAGTATAAAACTCCAGAAATGAAGCAAGAACCTAATATATGGCGCTAAAGGTTGGCAGGGGCCACAATCACAGGCTGAGGGTTGAGAATTTAATGAATAGTAGAAGTCACTCTAATTTCCTTGTATGAGGGAAGGGTTTCTAGAAATGCTGCTTACTTCCACGTAAGAATCACCATGGTAAATAAATGACAAAGTATCATAAAAGATACCATACAATTATTTCTGCCAGTGGCAGCTGATAGCAACATTATATGGTGGAGCAAACATAAATGTGCCTGTATCAATATAATGCACAGTGTAGTTGTTAAGAAACGTACCCCCGTAAAGCTGTGAGCACTTGCCTAACTTTAAATTTTACAAATTTTAAAAATATTTTTGTAAATAAATCAGATAAACCTAAAAAAGTAGGTTTTGCAACACTCAGCTATAATTTTGAAGTAATTTTATGTTTTATGAAAAATAAATACTTTAAATACTTTAAATAAATACTTTAAATAAATACTTTAAATAAATACTTTAAATAAATACTTTAAGAAAAAATTAGAAGACAAATTTAAGAGAACGTGTAAAATGTATTAGTTAGCTGTCACAGATTTTGTGGTTGTTTTTCAGTTCTCTGAATAGGGTAGAAGCCGTTCCAAAGATGGCAAGGCTCATTATCTGAATAATTCCATAACAAAAACAATTGCCTTTTCCAGGTAAATATTTATTAGGTAAATATAGCTGTTTAAAACCCCGCATGGCTTCACTGGCAAATGCTTTTAAAATTCAGGATTATATCAAATCAAGTTAACTTTCATTCTCGAGTGGCTTTTAGCCTTGATATGTGGTGATTCATTAGTACATTAAAAAAAGGAAAAAAAACGTTGCTTGGGGTAAAAATTGGTCTACATCTAATAAAAAAATATTGGAGTACTTAGCTATAGGGATGAACCGTCAAAGAAAAAAAGTCAAAAAAAGTCAAAAATAAAATAAAAATAAAAAAAAGATTAAATATTGAAAACAAAGTAAAAGCTGGAGGAAAAATACAAATAAAATTTTCTTTGTACAATTTTTGGTCTCGCTGCAGCCTGTGATCTAGTTAAGGTTTAAATATAAATAAAATATAAATCTCCTATTTAAATTTGCTGTAATATTTCATTTTTCAAACTTGAGTTGTTTTATTTATAACATTTCTTTACAATAGCTTTTAGCTTGGTCACGAGGTAGTAGGATATTGCCAGAGAAAATTTAGAAGTTGAAAATTCATTTATTAAAAAAATAGCATTTTATCCCTTTATTTTGATTAAGTGGAAGCAAATGCAATCTTGATCTCTTTTCACTTGTCGCTACTGTAAACGTCGCTCGTCTTCGAATTAAAAGAGTTGTTATTATTGTAAAAGAAAAGGATCTCATCTTGTGTACCAAGCAGATAAAAAAATAATTAGAAGAAAGGGGTGTAGTGGGAGAAAGAGAGAGAGAAAGAGAGAGAGAGAGAGAGAGAGAGAGAGAGAGAGAGAGAGAGAGAGAGGAAGGGAGAGAGAGCACCACTGGTTTTTATGCATTTTATCTTTAGACCACCGGAGAAGTACAACGTCTTTCCTCTACAATTTTGCCTGCTGATTCTTCAGACTGACCACTTGGGACAACTCTGGCTAAGTTAAATATCGATAACCATCCCACAAAAATAAAACACATTTTCTCCACATGATTACGTCCTGGAATTCTAGTAATCTACATGACAATCATTCGCAAACATAAAACTATATATACCTCGACAGTCCCTATCATTACACACGGAACTGTCATAGGACAATCCTTCGCAGTATTTGCCTTCATATTTGGGTGCTGGATTGTTACATTCACGAAATCGATTCCTCTTTCCACTACCACATGGCTGTAAACAGAATTCCCAGTTGCCCCACGTTCCCCAATTTCCATGTACTGTAAAAGAGAATAAATGAAACTAAGAATATACTTCAAAATAGACACCACTGTTCCGTTTTATTGATTTAGTGAGAAAAGACAATAAAGAAACAAATATAAATATTCTTTAAGTAGTAACTGAAATATTTCATAGCCACTTGAAACTTTATCAATCAAATGTTTATAGAGAATTAGTAACGATCTAATAAACTACAGAATATTAGATGACAATTAGACACATGTTACAAATTGGATCGCTGAAAACAAAGAAAAATAAACTTGCCCATAACCAAGGATGAGGTAAGTCTGTAAGGACGACTGGAATAAATTATTGTAATCAATTTATCCTCTGTATGCTGAAAAGCAGCAAAACCATCTAAAAATATAATCTCTGTTATTTAACTGTCGTGCTATCCCTCAGGTTATGTTCCCTTTTCTAATGTCACATCTGTGAGAGCTCATTTTCTCATGTAAATGAAGTGTACTGTATCTTACATAAATCAACCTGTGTTTCGTGCATTGAACTGCATGTTAGATGAAGAGCAATTTCCTTCTTGCGCAAAACATAATCTTCCAGTAATTTCGTTGTATATTTTATCTGTTCCATGAGGACATTACATGTATGTTAAGATGGATGTTGATATGCTAAGGATTTTCCAGACTTAGCTAGTGGAGAACATGAAATGTCAGATTTTATCAAGATATCTTTAAGGGATTTGTTTTTTCTGAATAATAAGGGTTGGGAAAGACAATTTTCAGCTGAGGATAATCATTAATCATCGTGTTGTATGGAATGTGGAGAATACTTCCAATCTCTTTTGAATATAAGGTGCCAAGTAATAAAAAAAGCTATACGAGTTGCTGTTGTTGGAGAGTTGGTTTGGTCGTCATTTGATAAATAGATCATCGAGATTCAAATAAGCTACTGATTGAGCCATTTAAATAAAGGTTAGCCTATCGTATTCACTGGCTAGAAAGCAGGAAATGAAATTTTTCGAGTTAAAGTAGTAGTCAGAAAGATCGGTAAGATAAGTCGTTTATATAAATTGTGATTTGTGTTTATATATTCCTTGTTATTAATTAATTGTGTTTACTGCATTTTGTTAAGAACAGAGTCTATTGCTTTCCTACATTTACTATTGGTGTCTGACTTCACTTCTTCATAAGTTGATTTGTCTTTCAATATTTCTAACTCTTAAATAAGATCTAACAGGTTAAAAAATCCTATAATCTGCCTTCACTTTCAAGAAATTGAACACATATAATACCTCACAAATTGATTGTTTTACTTCCTAGATTGGTATCGTATTTAGTTGCAGTATTCACTATATGGAATGCAAATTTCTATAGCATATTTTGTTTAAATCTCAAACCAACAGAAGTAAATATAAAAATTAACGTACTTGGGCAAGGCATTGGATTACATCCTGATATCACGTCTTTTGAAATGCCAACACAGTCGGCCCCGCCGTGAGCAGGGGCTGGGTTATTGCAGTAACGATGTCTTTCGAAATTTCCAAACCCACACGGTTTATTACATTGACTCCACTGTGTCCATGACGACCAAACTCCATTAACTATAACAACAAATTTATTTTGAATATGAAATTAGATAAAATGAATTATCTTCAAGACAAAAGTTAATTATTACAATGTATGCTAACAGAATATATTAAATTTTCATTTGATTTAAACCCTAGTCATAAGACTCCAAATGAGTACACTCTCTGTTCTACACAGACTGGAATGTTAGAGGTGTGAATTTGAAGAAAGACAAGCTATCACTAAATTAAAAAAATCCTAGGAGAATGTCATAGTAGAATACATTTAAAAAGTTTATCAAACTATTAAACATTATTTGATAGGATGAAAAGCCATTTCCCTTAACAACTTGTTTAATGATAGCCGATATTAATCAGGCAATAAAGTGATTGGTCTGCTTGTTTCATCATGCCCACAGGAAATTTTTTTGTCAAAAAGGTTTTTTGTGCAGTGCTCTCCATACAGGACTGACTTGAAGAGAAATCAGCTTTTCCTTCAGAAGCTTCTCAGTGACATATTGTACTTTCTGTTTCAGTTAAGGGTGTTGTTTACAAGCAACAAAGCTAAAGACCTCAATTATCGCAAAGCCGCCATGGTTTGGTTGATCCCCAAGAACCTACTCGTACAAATATTTTAGGGTTCCTTCGCAATTGTGCGGTGTAAGTTACAATAAGAGGGTAATATTTCAAAAGCTCAGTCTGTGTACTTATGTAATCTTGACAAGGTCCATTGTGACATAGATACTACGATATTACTTTGTCTTTCAATGTAATTTAGGGGAAGAGGAAGATATTTCTAGGTAGCTTTTCATCCAGTTAGACATTGAAAAGCTGACATTATCGTGGGACAAATCAACATGGTAAACATAAAAAATCTAAATGGCGCATTTGGGACATCGTGGAGTTGTGATGGAAACCAGCCAAAGGAAAGATTACTGTGCCCTACATCTATTCAGAGTTTTGTATGGGTACAGGGCCAGTATGTGGCCACGCCGGAGCATTCTCCAGTGGAATTGACAGATTCTCAGTGACCCTGATCTGATTGGGAGAGTTCGTCCTGCTAATTAGATCTGAGGTGCCCATAGGTGGCATGGAATGTGACTACCGGTTTGTGGCTTTCGGTAGAGTAGGGAACAGCCAGAGAATAAGTTTAGGTAAGACAATGGGAGTGGACAACCTGTTGTGAGACAAGAATAGGTTTTCACATGATCAGGCCTTGGGCATTGACTACACATTGCAGTCCATCAATGGTCACCAAATGGCTGGTCTATGAAGTGGAGGTGAAGTGACGTATTGTCTTGTCAAGGGCGTACAAGAAAACTTTCGAAATGGGATGCATAAGAATTGAATGGGAATAACTTCAGCCAGAGAAAACTTCCTGGGACACCTAGACCACAGGCTCAGGGAGAAGGGTTGCACAATTGTGAACTTCCCTGTTATGGAAATGGGCTTGAAGGCAAAGGTAGTTGTGGAGGATGTCACAGGAGGCCTGATCTGACAGTCGACCAAATACAAGAAGGCCCCTGTTTATTCAGCTTGTAGGTCATAATAACCATATCTGGTTTGCTGGCGGCAACTTTGTTTTCCCGTGAAATATGCAACATAGAGCTCAATAATGCTGTTGAAAATAAAGAATGCAACAAGCGGCTACTATGGTCCAAGCCGAACAGGAATCCACTAGTAGTGTATGGTCTGGGTACTTTGTGCTCTAACTTTTAAGCGGACTTTCAGTGGGCCCTTCAAGGAAAATCCAATTTTCATTATGTTTTGCCCCATGAAGAATGCATCTTTAATAACTACCTTTGCTACAGAATCAGTGACGTTCTTTAGCTTCTTGAAGATGCTACCAAAGAAATCAGTTCCAGTTTGCCATCCAAGAAGGTTTCCAGCACGTTCTTTTTGTTGAGTCATCAGAGCATTTATTCTGGAGGGATTCAAATCATAAGGAACAAACGTTACTGTCATTGTGACGATTATATTTCCCTGGATCCTATGTGTTTAATACCTAGCATCAAGCTGACCGGGAATCTATTGAAGCCCATGGCTGTGTTGCTGCCATCTTTGATGTTGACTTCATTTAACCAAATAAGAGGCTCAATGAGCTTATCCGTCTCCACTGGTAATGCTGACGATATTGAATCCTGTCTTCGGAAACATGATTGTTGATGGGGATCTTTTTCAACAGGGAAACAGCAAAGAATCCGACAAACGAGTTCTTGAGAATGAAGAGGTAGACAAAGATACTGGCTAGATCACCCAGTATGTCAGCAGCCTCACAAAAGATGGCTGTGCCGAACACTATTAAATCACCTGGAAACCCAACAGTCTATGGTACGGTGTGTGAAGTGAACATTAAATTTCCCAGCACATTATATAACAAACAAACACTCAGTTTAACAGTTGTAACCCGGAAGTTTTTATAAGCCGGTCTGTACGTTGAAGGTTGTACCGTTGATTAATTATCAATGCTGGTATAATAACTAGCAGAGAGGGTGTTCTTCAGTTACTTTTTTGTGTTGCGACTTTCAATGTAGTACAATGTGTCATTGACTCCAGGCTTCACGTTGTGCCACGTAAATGGTATCTCAGCCTCGACTGAGAAACATTTGTAGTCTCCATTTGCAAAGGTCAGGCTACTGCCAATCTAGACTGTGTTATCATCTGACGAGGATAGCGAAAAAGGCTGGGGTCATTACTTCGTAGCTGCAGGTATGCTGTTGTCATTTTGGTATTGCGACACTTTTGAGGCTTCTTCGGCGTACCTGTTAAAACATTTCTTTGTTTTTGTAATAGTAATTTTATGGTCTTTATTACGAAAACCTTTTCAAAATACAAAATAACCTTTAAACAGTTTTTTAACTGGTAAAAAATTATTTAGTTTATTCCTTAAAGTTACTTTCTTCTATATTTTATTTAATATTTAATTATTAAACTATTTGTTGATTTACTGTTAAAACATTTTGATCATTTATGACCTTGAGTTTTGGCTAAATATAAGAGCTGATTGTAAATTCTAGCATTCCTTTTTACCATAGTTTAATACATTTACCACTGGCTGAAGAGAAAAAAATTCTACCAAATGCAGATTAGGCATCATTTCGATAAAAGAAGGAGTTAAGTATATATAATGCGAACAGTTAAAAAAACAGTTTGCTACAAAAGGTAATGAACGAAAAAATATTTTATTCATAGATAAAGATTCTAAACACACTAATGCAAACAGGTTGCTTATTTTAGATTGTTTATTTTGAACTTTTCAACTTTCTGTTTCATTATTTACCATTAGCGTTGTTATTTTCTTGTCTCACATAATACATTTATTTAAAATATAGTATATTTGTATTACCTGGACATGCATGGGTATTGCAATTTTTCTCATTGACTAAAGAGCCATTGCATACCATACCAGGTACACAGTAACGAAATCGTCTTTTGGTACCAGTACCACATTTTTTATCACAATTTCCCCAAATAGCCCATGGAAGGAAGCCAATGTCAGCTAAAATATAGGATATAACGTAAAGTGGTTATTGAAAAAGTAATGCAATACAAATGGAAAGGAGTTAGAAGTGCAAAAGTTTTAAGAATATTTGTATACCGAGCTTGATCCGAGACAGGGCCGATGGCTATCATGGCGACTTGCTCTACTACCTGAGCTGTCGATGGTTGCCTTTTAACAGATCCTTCTTTCCAAACATGCCTTTTACCTTAGTACACCAATATTTCCCCAGTACTCTCTCGTTTGATATCCCATTCGAATAAGGCATTTAGGGCTGAATCTCCCACATACCTGACTTTCCTTCAAAAGACAAATCAACTGATTCCAATATACATGGAGGGCAAAGAAATTGTTAAAATATATAATGTTGATAAGGAGGATTTAGAATTGTAGTAAAAAAATCTGTGCATGGAGCTTCATTCGAAATAGTCCCTATGGCTGTCTGTGTTCGCCTTTCACCGGATCCTTCACATGTTGTATCATTAAAAATCACAGTAAGTGGAACACGTGACCACAAATAGCCATAGACATTGTTGCGAATCCAGTTCTGTAAAACTATTTTATCTAAGAAAGTTATTCTGTACTCTATTGGAAACAAATATATAATATCACTCTGGTAAAACAATGCACAGTGTGATTCCCTTTATATTTGTATTACAGATATCATAAGGAACGGAGTTCATTTTTCCAATTTCTACAGCGATGTTGTCCTGATACGATATTTTCTTTTTTTCGGCTTTTTTGAAATTACTACTTTTACATTTATTTTTATCATTTTTTTAACAGAATGCAGTTTATTTCCTATTATCTTCAAATAGCTAATTGACATGTTCTTATCATCATTTTAAGATTTTCCATGATTTCAATACATGCGGGTTTTTATTGACTTTTTTTCTTTAGAATTCAAAATCCTCTCCTTCACATAATGATTTCACTTTCGCACTTTCCTTATTCGCGGGGATAAAATATTACGGTCTTTCATAGTGTAATCTTAAGTAACATGTAATTTGAATAACATCCATATATGGAATGTAAAAATAACATAGTATAGATGGAGTGAGTTTAAATTATATGTGGACTGGTCAGGAACTTTAAAACCTAAAGATTTGGTTGCAAAAGTAATCTGCTGAAGGGCGAACACCGATAGCTGAGGTGATAAGACATGGCCCTGAAAGGAACATCGAGAAGCCGATAAAACAAAACGAGAAATCATCTCCATTACATTTTGACCAGAAAACATTTTAGAAAACACTTATATACAGCTGAAGTTTTTTTCAGCGTGGTTTTTAGAGAGGGAATATACCCCTGATATTTCTAAAAACAACATGAATGAAAACAAAGAAAATCCACATAAATGATGTCGACTTATTGAATGAAAAGCAACAACCAATTTAGTTGACATTCTCATGACTTTAATTTTCTCTGGAAGTGAAAACAAATGTTCACTTTTTTTGTTTCCAGATTAGAGGGAATAGGGAAACCAAACAAATTTCTACATCAACAGGAATATGCAAACAGTAAGAAAATTGATTTGAGAAACATAAAAGAAATCTGAATGGAAAGAAGCCCACAGTAGTTTTGAATATAAATTTCTTTCACAGCAAAAGTAAGAAATGTAAGATGGAGCTATAAATTGTATCATGCCTTGATCTGAAAACAAAACTTGGTATTGATATTGGACAATAAGTAATTACCAATTTGCATACTGTTTTGATTCGATATAATAAAAACTATTTACAGGAATTTTTATATGGTGTTGAAACAGAAATTTGAAAAAGCACTAGATATAAACTGGAATAAAAGAGATGTATTCAGTACACAGGAGGATAAATCCAAGTACAAGATCAATCTGAACAACAAGAAAATAAAACAACGGGATAAGCTCAAATATTGTATACAACTGTCACAATAGCTACAAGCACAACAAACAGACTTATTTCCAGAGGAGGTCATGTAAAAATGACATTCCAAACAATAACACAACTTTTTTAAACGATAATGAAGGGCTGAAATGCAAATATTGTGCACTTGTCCATCAAAATGGACACACGGGAAAACAGAGTGACATGCATACAGAGTTACTAAAATGGGTGTTAAAATGAATGCATAGGAACAATTTGGAACTGACTCAGAGAGCGAAATTCAATCAGTTCCAGGAAAGAAGTAAGAACATTTAGTATGTTATCACCAAAAGAACAAATGCATAAAGGCACTCAGTAAGAGTAGCAACAGTCACAGACAAACAAACACAATGGCAAACTAACATTTATTTTTATTGAATTGCAGTTTCAGCTGGAAAAATGTATTGAAAAGTGACATCAATTATGGAAAAAAAATGTAAACGTCTACTTCAGAGAAAAGTTGTTAATAAACTGGACTAACTTGGTATGTTGGGAATGCAATTTTGGTAAAATTTAATAAATCAAAGTCAAATGAGCATTTTACCTGACGATAAGCAATTGCATAGCACACGTATATTTTTGTCTTTAAAATTTTTCATATTACACTGTCGAAAATTTGGTACGTCCTGAAAGCCAGCACATACATTTTCAGCTATGTGAAAACTTGGATGGTAGATATGAGTCCAGTTGTTGGTCTCTGCCTGAGTTTTACATTGAGATGCAAAGGGTTTGAAAGACATCTGGTCTTCAGCATCAAATGCTCCATTAAAAATGTCTTTAGAGTCTTTTGTTTGAATAGATGGAACGCAAATCATCCCAACCATATCGCAAGTGAAGTTGCAATCTGTGCCTCGAGGAGCTAAATATATTCCTACAAAAAAATAAACGTAACAATACATTGTCTAAGCAAGTAAAATGGAGAAGCAATTTAAGACGATTAAACGATATTCTAAGTCAGAAATTTACAATTTTTGTTGTGTTAAAGAACCAAGTGTTCTTCTTTCACACAGGTACAAATGTATTTTTTACAGCTGCTGTTTTTTTGCTTTGATTACCCTCAAACTGTATTCTTCTTTCGAGTTTTTCATATTAATTAATTTTATCTTCGCAAGGAGATCAGGGAGAACAGTTAGAGGAAAAAGATGTTCCTCTGACCTTATTACCACGGCGGAAGTTGGAGATGGAAAAAGTTCGAAAATATATTGGAATAGACTGATCCCGAGTTCGATGACAAAATGTTTATGTTAACAAGGAAACCAGCCCTGTAGACTTTTCAGCAACTTGTTTTTCGCTCAGAACGTGGTCGAAAATGGGCTTTTAAAATCAAGTAAAACATTGCAAATTATGTATCAGTTTATGACTGAGAATATTGAATGAAAGGTTTAAATCGTTGTTGAACACGAATTTGATTGTCTCAGCGATGTGGATTGGACAAAAGCCTAGGATCGTTGCCAGAATTAATTGTAACCATGTAATAGTTCTGCTGTTTGAAATACAAGACTGAAATATTAAGCAATTAAAGTTCAACCCAGCGAAAGTAGCAAGTATCACCAAACAAGAAAATGGGGAATACCATCAACATTATCCCATAAATGTCCCCAGTCTATAATGGAATCTGTTGAACCAAAATTAAAAGATTCATCAGGTGTCAGTTGCAAACTTTTCTATCCACGTCTTGATAAAATCTCTTCTCAGGATTTCGAAACTCTAATGAAAACACTGCAAGAACATTTAATGATGAACATGGATGAAAATAAACTTACAGAAATAAAATTTCCTACCACCAATTTCTTCAGGTACTTCATCGACTTCAAGAAATGATGAAAATTTTATTTTTGTAAGATGTGTATGGGTAAGTTTAAATAAGTAAATCCGACATAATATCTTTAACTTGTGGTTTCGTTGGCCATATTGATACGCATAACAGGTTTTCTTAGGTTGAGGTTACTTGTTAGTTTCGGTAATAAGGAAATCATCATCACCTCTAATTTCCTTGTAATCATCTTTTTGAATGTGAATTATAGTAGCAAAAGGTTTATTGTTTTTCTCTGGTACTTTTTCTTTATAGGGAAATATGGAAGGAACAGAACCACGTTTTAATTATTTTTACCAAGACTTATAGATACAGATTCAAGATTCTTTGAATCTGTAGTAGACTGTTTCCAACGAAAGATCCTTAGCAAAATCCTGCACATCAAATGGGATGATTTTGTCAGCAACACTGAATTGTACAGCCGAACAAACCTGATGCCATGGAGTTTGACCATCTTCAAGCACAGAATGAATTGGTTGGTTTATCTACTACGCCTACCACCAGAAACTCCAGCACGGAAAGCTTTGGACCACTTTGTGAAACAAGTGCCTAGACCTTCAGGAAGACCGAAAACCACTTGGTTCGACCGAATAATTATTGACATCAAAGAAAACGCAAGTATACCTGTGACCAAAAACAACACAGAAAATCTCAAAATCGTAGAACCTTTGCGCTCAGATTGCGATGCCTGGAGAGATATTGTTGACAGCATGATGTTAGTTAAAACGAATATGCAATGATGATGATGATTATAGATAACTTGATATCTCTTGGTGGAAAATGAAATTCACACAAGGGCAGAGTTTATAAACTGTCTTTTTCGCCTTTCCTTCAAAAGCGTGATTACACTTGAGTTCCACACTTGTTGTTTTAAAGGACTTTTTACTGGTGTTGTACTAGGTGTTTACTTCCACACCATCTTCAAGTGAAAACTGTGCACTTTTATGCGCCGGAATCCAACAGTATTTTCAAACAGTACTGCTTAACGATTTATTTGCTGTTTTACTTTCACAGTAATACATGTATGAACTGATTTGGCATGTTGTCCATACTGTATCTTGTACAATTTCTTTTTAATTTTTTAAGCTTTCATATTGCTCTGTATTATATATCCTGTTTTAAAACCTGATTTAATCTGTTTAGTATATTCCTGATCTGTTGTTTACGTTCTTGAAGAATGTTAATAATTGTGATAACTTGTATTTATTATTTGATGTGTATTTTAACCATTTGCCTTGTTTGTGACGTTTATTTACATAGAAAAATCCAAAAAGCAAAAAGAAAAGCTAATAATTTGCACCGATTCTCCCGAGTGTTTACATTATTTCTCCTTGACCTTGGTTCTAGTCTTAAAAGACCTGCTTTCTACGCAGAGCGCAACATTATGTCATCGAACTCAAAATCCTCCCATACAACCAATTTTCGGAAGGAGAAAAGAAATAGAGATTCATAACTGGAAAAGCATTTATGAAAGTAAATATTGATTGTATAGGGAATAGTAAATTATTTCAATGCCTTTGGAAAAGTTTTTCTATTTTGTAGGACTTTTGTGATCACACAGTAACAGATATATAGTGCCCTTTTATGAAAACTCTGTTTCTCCCAACCCGCTGCGACCTGGTATCTTTGTTGTCCCTCAGAGTTGGCCTATCTTCTTATTTGTTAGCTTTCACTGGTATGAAACCTTTGCACTGTAACATAGTAGTACTGGAGTGCGTGTTCAGATAACACAGGGGTAGGAGGAAGATGGTATAAAATGTTGACAATAAGGGAGTTTTAAAACAATATTTTCAAAAAATCAGAACTTAATGCTTAAGAAGAAGATGCATTTGCTCAACTTTACAAATGCGACTTTATTCAAATGCAGTTCCCCAATGTAGTATTTTCGACAATTAAAATTATACTTATAATATTATATTATATTATTTTATATTATATCATATCATATCATATCATATCATATCATATCATATCATATCATATCATATCATATCATATCATATTATATCATATCATACCATATCATATCATATTATATTATATTACATTATAACTGCCCTTTCTCATTTTCCATTTTATTTACAGGAGACTTAAGAATAGGATAACAAGAAAATACGGACGCAGTATTTGTTTTCCATTTAAATCACACTTACCCGTACAGGGTATGGTGTTACACTCTCTTTCCTGTCGTTTGTCACCAAGACATTCGCTCCCTCCATCACTAGGTGCTGGGTTGTCACACCTTCTAAGCCTCCATTGCAAGCCATTACCGCAACTACGGGTGCAATGTAGCCAGGATCCCCACTGGGACCAGTTGCCATGGACTGAAAAAAGCAAAACAGTTACAATGTGTAGGGATAACGTTATTTGAAAAAACACGAAAATTATTCTATCGTCATTTTTGGAAAAAAACCCTGCAGAATAGGTTTTTGAATTATAGAGAAAGAAAGTGGATAACAAGATTAGTATTAATGTAGTATTAATGAATTAATTTCAAATAGGATATC
Organism: Morbakka virulenta; assembly: GCA_003991215.1. Classification (NCBI taxonomy): domain Eukaryota; kingdom Metazoa; phylum Cnidaria; class Cubozoa; order Carybdeida; family Carukiidae; genus Morbakka; species Morbakka virulenta. The sequence continues at coordinate 907,236 of RDPX01000099.1, read as the reverse complement.
AAGATACCAGTTAGTTTAGTTAAATAACCTTTTCAAAATATTAAAATTCCTTATTTTGAGTTACAGTAGAAATTGTTGTCATGAGAATAGCAGTAAAATCCAGTAAAATCCACCACAAATCTTATAAAGTTAAATAAACTCCTCTATAATATTTTTCTTTCTGGAAACAAGACTACAAATCTTTGCATTGACTATTAGGGGCCAAATTTTTAATTTGAGATAAACCCTACTCGTCCCACCAATTATCTCAGGAAACACTCACATCCTTGACAAACATAAAGCTTGGCACAATAAGTTACAAATCTCTGTTGACCGCTTCACTAGTTTAAATTATTTTGTAATCGTATGGTCTCCTGATGAACAGCTCGATCTTTGGAGGTAGTCGCGTTTGATGATGAATTTTCTGAACGTTGCTAGCAAAAGGTTTTTCATAACATAAACACACCAAATGGAAATAATTTCTCAGTTTTTACCAATTTTTTAAATGAACTTAGTCGTCTTAACGGAAAAAGCATGGGTTACAGAAAGAGCACAGCTGTATATAAATATTCTGGAAATGAAATATCAACATTACTAAAGGCAAATGTATATAAAATAGATTGTAATTTTTAGCTGTCAAACTAACATTCATCGTAGAGGATTTTTATTTAACAGGCTACGCTGAAGTGAAAGAAAGTTTAAGCTTATTATTTTTACTTTTGATAATTTCAGTACGGAAAGATGAATGAAACCATTTCCCAGAACTATATCTCTAACGAGTTCTAGAGGTTCCTGTCAATACCACAGCAAGTATCACTATTTAGAACCCATTTCAGTGTACATTTTTCACTTCTCTACAAATCTGGGTGTCAGTTTTCAAAGGAAATAACTTCGTAACTATTTTTTGTAACTTTAGGGGAAGAGTATTCCATCAACATATCGTTGAAAAATTATCTTGAAACAATCCTATTTAATCTCATGAAGAACATCAACATTGATAAACAAAAAGATCCCCCCAAATTTGTCTTGTTTGGCAACAATATTTTTGTTTGTGTACCTGGTGTTCCTGACACTTTTTAAATGATGCAATTAAGAAGTGTGGTATGAAAAGAAAAAAATTAATATTATAGATATACACAAATGTTAATGAAGTTTTGGCAAAAATGACCTCGGATCGATGAAAAAATTGAGTAAAATGGGTGGAACATTATTACTTTTATCTAAGATTCAACAATTTAGAGAATTGTTTAGTTGCATGCGAAGGACTCAAAAATTGTTGATTTACTTGACTGTAAATTGTAATAGTTTTGCTGGATAAAATGGATTTTTTATAGTCCGAAAACTGCTAAAAGAAAAAAAGTAATAAAACTTACATCTAGTTATCAAGTATTAAATAAATAAAAAATGAGTTTACAATTTTAATTCTGATAGGAAATTAATTTACTTGGGTCATTAGATCTTGCGAAGATAGGATAACTCTTGATACCCAACCCTTTCTTTGTAAAACCAGCAACAGATATTGTATAATTTGTCGATAACGATAGATTTCTCAGAAGATAGAAGTCGGCAGACGTATTCGTTGTGACAGCATAACTTCTAAATCCAGTCGATGTTGAGAAGAATATCTTGTAACCTAGAAGTCTTCCATTGTGATACTCTTTTGGTATTTGCATCCATGTGACTTCAATGCTTGACGAACTTCTATTGAATGCTCGTACATTATCTGGAGGCCATTCAGGAACTAAAGTCAAAATGTAAATACAGTATTATTAGAAAGTAATACGTTATAAACAATAAACATGATTCAGGTAAAAGTCTTCATGGATGTATATATATATATATAACAGATAAATTTTTTTATATGTCAAAAATAGACAGGAATTTTATTTCGTACTAACGAATGCCTTAATAAAAACTATAATTTTACTTCTCCTAGGATTCTAGATAAACTTTATTACGCTGTTTGGTATAGAGACAATCGAGGAAGTTATTAACAAATCAAATTATTCCAGGATGCAAAGGATTTAGTATGATAACCCTCGAAATAAACGATGTATCCGGACAGGAAGAACTTATTGTTTGAATTAGATGGTCAGATGATGATCTAATGCCCAATGGATAGTAATTGGTCATACAGACACCGGGTGATAAACATTGTTGTAATGGAAGAGCATTCATGGAGCTGGAGGATAAGGGTGTAACATTGATTATCAAAATTTGAAAATGAATCTTGCTTTCTGTACACTGTCATGGTCTTTCGTTGAATATGCCATGTGGTGACATTATAAAAGTGTACCTGTGCTTAAAGAAGCATCTGAAATATTAAGAGAGCTCATAAAATGTATCCATAATTCATCTAAGAATAATTAATAATTGTTAGAGTCTCTCCAAAGTTAGTTTAACAACTCGTAGGCCTGGCTGGATGACTTATGTCTAATAAGATGGACTGTAAGAAAACAGAAGTGATACAAGGTCTCCTAAGAAACAAAAGTATTATTACTGATGGACTGCAAAGGATCAAGGCGCCATGCCTCAAAGTTAGCATGAAATAGCTCAAGGACTTGTTTCGTAATATTAATCACTCTTCTGATACAAAGTTTTTTATTTATATATATATTAAGATTTTTAAATTAATATTTATGCTTACTCCAATCGCGAAAATGATTTAGTTTCCCAAAATCTTATAAGAATTATTTGTGAAAGCGCAAAATATTTATCTTAAGTATTTTGTTCTGCTCCCGAAATTTTGTTTCTTTCGAAGTAGTACTGTTCTTATATGATTTATGCTATTCGTGCCACTGGCTCATAATATCTTTTTTAAAAAGTGGCGTTCAAAATCCATTCTTTGTGTGTTGACGAATCCTGAACATTTATTGTATCATTTTTGGAGCCCCTTCCTTTGTATCCTTTCCAAAAAATTGGAGCATAAGTGAAAAAAGCGCTTGTTTATTTCGATCTCTTCGAAAGTCTGGGAAGCTTTATTGCTTCCGCCTCTTTCGAAATCTGCCAATATGTTATTTGGTAGGGTTTTCATAGACACAGAAACTAGAAGAAAAGCTTTATATTAATTGTCTCTGTCCTATTAGGTATCGTAGCGTAAAACAATTAAAAAAATATCTTTGAGAGTTGAAACTTTCTTAGCATTTACTTAGCATTTTGGTGTTTTAAAAGCTCATTTTTTATTAAAATTTTCTTTTGAAGAAAATGTGTAATCGTTAGAAAGCTTGCTTGAAGGGGTATTAGAAAAAGCGGAAAATATAAAAAAGCAGCATGGATCTAACCTTGCCTCACCAAATTGCATGTCATTCCATATACGCAGGTGTTATACAAAAATATCCGAATGTTTCGTTTTTCACATTAATTGACGGAGAGAAGGAACTTGGAGCAAGGCTATGAAATTTCAGATTGAAAAACCTTGGGGACAGAAATGTCAGGAAATGCTAAGGTTGACATAATCCTGGACAGGAGTTGTCCTGGATAGATATCATCCAGGTGGGAATATTCCTGGTAAACATCATTCAAGTGGTAACTGTCCGGATTGGGATAGTAGGGGTGGGAATTGTCCATTTGGGAATTATACAGCTTGAAAGTTGTTCTGAGTAGCACTTGTGTTAGGTTGAAGCTGTCCTAATTGGAATTTGTACTAAGTAGAAATTATCCTGTTTGGAATTTAAAAGGTGGACATCACCCAGGCCGGAATTATCCAGGTGCAATTTTTCCAGGCTGGAATTTTCAGGATAGGAATTTTCATGGTACAGTAAAGTAATAATAACAAACCTTGGGCTTGCTATTAAGGTGTGTTTCATGTTATTTTACTACCTTTATTTATACACATTTTCAGTCTTACTTCCTTTTGAAACTGAATAGTTACATTTTATTAACAGTTTGTGATTGTGATATTTTGTTTATAGAGAACCACACAAGATATGGAGCCACTAAAAGTACTAAACTGTGTAAAGAAGAAATTATGGGGGAAAATTGTGAAGGCAAAAGATAAGAGTTGACCTAAAAATCAAATCAATTGATGGACGTACTCAGAATGCAAAGAGGTTTTATAAGTACGAGACGCAACAACTGCGTAGGGATGAAGACTTTGAGAGAAAAGAGTCAAAAGGAATAGCATACGTATTTAATGTTTTCTGACTTATTATCCAACCAGCACAATTATGACATGTGTGAAACTAATGGACCATACATTGCATCATGCATTCACAAAAAATGCAAGTGCTCTTTTTAACAAAGAATGTTAATAAACTGGAAGGTATCTTACCACTCTCATCTGTTGTTCCGTTGGAATGAGACCAGGGACCATATCCTTTCCTGTTTCTAGCTTTTATTGCAATGTGGTACAGTGAATACGTCTCGAGTCCATATAAAATAACTTGGAGGCTCTCACTACTGTTGTAAATGGTGGTATCACATTCTGACCCCAAAATAGCAGCATCTGTTAAGAACTCTGTTCCATTTGTTGACAAATCTACGTCTTTTGGCAATCTTGAATAGTTAAACACTGTATTATTGTCAAGATACTGCAGTTTGACCATGAAACACCAAGCTATAAGATAGGAAATGATAATTCCATTTTGTTCCATTTTGGGAACTTCTTTCCATTGCACTTGTAAAGTAGACAACGTTGAATTGACAGTAATTATGTCAACTACCTTTCCACTCGGAACTGTTGAAATAAAAATTAAACTTTTGATTCTTACCTTTTTCAACAACAAAATAATTTGTAGCAAGCGCAAAAGAGCATTCTATATTAATACAAACAGGTTTGGTTTGGATGTATAATTCTGGTTGAAAATTGGCAAACATGAACAAACGTTAAAATATGTGACGCTTGAAATGAGATTTTTATTAATAGGCAGCATGAAATTCTCCTCAAACAGTAGTGGTGGAGTGGTCAACTCAATCTCTTACCAGGCAAAATTTTCTGTTAGAGCCTCACCCACTTCTCTGGAAATATTGAGCCCATTCCCCCTTTCCTTCAAGAGTGGCATATTACATGAGTGCACACGTTGTCACAAATAGAATTGAGAAAGGGGTAATACAATAAATGAAAAAAAGATTTTTAAACTTCAAAGAAAAATATCAAATAAGAAAATAAACGCTCTAAACTAGAGTGGCTTCAAACCTTGCTTAAGATGAAGAAAGTAAAAAGAAAACAAGATAAACAAATTAAAAAAAAGGAAATTAAAAATAATTTTTTTCTGTTTATTATATGAAAAACAAAAAAGGGAAAGAGTTGTAAAGTTGTATTATGCATGTATGAACGTATGTATTAACGTTTGTATGTATGAATCTAACTATCTATGTAACTAGGTATGTATCTACGTATCTATGTAAATACGTATGTATGAATGTATGTATGTATGAAACTATCTATGTAACTACGTATGAATCTATGTATCTATGTAAACACGTATGTATGAGTATCTATGTATCTATGAATCTATGTATTTATGTAACTAAGTATGTATGTGTAACTATGTATCTATGTATCTACGTATCTATGTATCTATGTATCTATGTATCTATGTATCTATGTATCTATGTATCTATGTATCTATGTATCTATGTATCTATGTATCTATGTATCTATGTATCTATGTATCTATGTATCTATGTATCTATGTATCTATGTATCTATGTATCTATGTATCTATGTATCTATGTATCTATGTATCTATGTATCTATGTATATTTTTATCTATGTATCTGTGTATCTATGTATCTCTGTATCTGTGTATCTATATATCTGTGTATCTATGTATCTCTGTATCTATGTATCTATGTATCTATGTATCTATGTATCTATGTATCTATGTATCTATGTATCTATGTATCTATGTATCTATGTATCTATGTATCTATGTATCTATGTATCTATGCATCTATTTATTTCTGGTAGAGATGAAAAATGGCATTGCGTATGAACATCCGCTTACCTTTTTGGTAACAAGTTGTCTTTCCAAAGAAACTAAACGTTTTTTAACTTCAGATGGTATTATTCACAATTTGAAGTAGAATTTATATATATCTTAAAGAATTTTCTTATCTGCTGCAGCAGATAATAAAAAGACCTTAAAGTGTTTGACTTTATGTTGTTTCAAGGAGAAAAACTGCTGTATCACTGCTGTAATGGTTTTACTACTGATGACTGGAGACATCGAGTCAAGGACATGACATTTCTAGATTTGAATGAGTGTGGGTTACAAAAGAAGCTTTTTTCATAATACGTAGCTTACATTTGTAAAAAAACCCCAGAAAAGACGGTGTGTGCAGCTGTGTTGGTACTTATATATCAGAGCAAATAGTTTGGAAAAGGAAATTGAAACTGTAAGATGACAGAATTGAAGTAATTTGGACTAAAAGCTTTTAAAATTAATTTTAAGGTCGTAGCTACTATGTAGATTTTATAGACTCCCGATATGTTTACATATTTATGGAAAGATATTAACAAAGTTTTGATAATATATAAAAGTTGTCATAAATGATCAAGAACTAATACTCAAGGGAGATGAAAATGTCAAATGTCTTGGGCTACGAAACAGGGAATAAAAAGCGACTTTGTCATTATATGGTCGAAAGCAATTTCTTAATTACCAAGCCTACAAGAGAGGAAAAAGAAAATAGTTCACCTATTGACATTGTCCGTTCTAACAACTCTGATATGATCTCTTCTACAGAGATGATTGTATGTGTACACAAAGTTGCCAATCAAAAATTTAATTAAGAAAAGTAATTGTTGGAAGAGAACAAGAGTTAGATCTATAGATCAAGCAGATGAAAACCAAAAGAGGTCCACCCAGATACGGCACTGGCCTGAGATCTGCTGAAGAGCTTTTTATGTTAGATGAGTTACAGCAAGAAAAACCTCTAGTTCAAAAATTAGGAGAAGTCTCAGCTAGTATTGACCTGACAATTAATGTAAAGACTAAAATAAGTACGAAAAATAGAATAAAATCAAAGGTAACAGTTAAATATCATTACCATGGGGAAAAATGACGATAAAACCAATAAAAAGGATGTTACACAGATGGAGGTACTTCAGACTTTAAATATCTCAGCAAAATTCTAAGTAGTGCAGAGACTGGGAATGCATATTCTTTTTTATATAGCGTTACCAACCTTTACTGCAATTATGTAGCTACCATAGTGAGACACAAATGCAGCCAAGGCTTCAACATCAGTTCTTATTCATTTGGGATATGTATTTCCAGATGCATTCAGTTTGATTTAATTTATAATAGTAAAGAGTTAAGTAACCAAAACGACTAAAATCCAATGTCTAAGAATGAAACCTTTAAATATAACATAGTCAAAATGCTTTAGGGATTAAGCGAGGTCAAGTTTTAAGGTAGAGGTGGTATAAGGGGTCTAAGGAAGTACGTTCATCAGTTGCAAGGGTTTTCTACATCACACCCGACGTTTCAAATGAAAGTAGGAAATTTTCAAGCAATTTCAAATATTTAGTTTTACAAGCTCTTTTGAAATTTTTGTTATAGTTGGTAGTTTAATAACTTCGATGCTCATCAGTCGAACCATTTTTCACGTAGATGCACAACGAAACTAAATGTTTACGTAGGAAACCAAAAATATAGAAAGATCGCTCAAGTATTCAAGCTGTATGAAAGAAATTTACTTAGACCAAGAGTTGGTCCCCAAGGTGCTTTCAGTGAATTTTTAATGTATATTGGATTGTGGTTTTATTTGAATACGCAATCTCTTTTATTTCATATTTCATCAAGAAACAAAATGTTTGGACATTATACAAAGAAGCATAATTTGATGATCACTAACTTACCATAACAAGGTATGATGTTACATGTTCTGTTTTGTTGTTTGTTTCCTAAACAATCATTTCCACCATTTGCAGGCAATGGATTGTCACATCTTCTGTTGCGATATTGTATACCATCATCACAGGAACGAGAGCAATATATCCATGGTTCCCAATTGGACCAGTTACCATGAACTATATATAAACGGATAAAAAGGTTTCACGCGTATTAGAATAGTATCATCATTGATTATCTGAAGTAACGTATAAGAAAAGAAGCATGGAAAATTGTAGAAATTGGTTGTGTATTACAGGACGCAAGTAGATCATTTGATTCACTCTCTTCCAGTCTTTCTGCTACTTATTTTCCGAGAAACATTCTGACGATTGAGAAAGGAAAGTAATCCATCTTATCAAACGATTTATAAACCTTATTGATATACATGTTTTTGTCAAGATACAAGAATTTGGGGTGGTTTTCTGAGGTTTTTAATTTCAACGAGGATAGATGGAATCTTAATTAATATTTTGAAGTTTTACTTCATATTGCATGCTTGTCTTTTTCCCTCTAAATTATTTGTTTCACTTTTTTGTCAAATATATAAATGAAGTGTACACAGTGACTAAAATCCTTGCATTTTTTATAACAGATAATAGTTTAAATAAATATATTTCTAGAATAGTGGATACATCTATTTTATACCGTACAATTAAAAAAACCCTGTAGCTAGTTTAATATGTATAAAAATTTATGCATGGATTTATTTTAATATTTAAATGTATGCATAAAATTATGGATATAAATATAAATGGATATATTTATATTTATTAATTAACTTATTTATTTATACAAGCAAGCAATTTATCTCACATTAAAATGCACATGGACGTCATTTCTTTGTTTTTTGACCTGTTTCTGTTCTGTTTTTTGATTCACAACTAGTCTTACTGATGAAACTGTTCGAAACAGGTCTGCCTGTGTTGATTATTATTAATATTATTATTAAATATATTAGCAAAAGAAATATCTATTTATCTATCCATCTATCTATCTCTCTATCTTTCTATGTATGTATGTATGTATGTATGTATGTATGTATGTATGTATGTATGTATGTATGTATCTATTTATCTATCTATCTATCTATCTATCTATCTATCTATCTATCTATCTACCAGTATCGAAGTAATTATTGGCTATCTACAGTTCTCAATAATATAAGAATATTAGAGCTATCATATGGTGTTTTGATATTTCGAATTTGATAAAAAAGAAGCTAAAAATGTTTCAGTACTATTCCAGTGCTCTTTATTGCTTGGAATGAATTAAGGTTGCAGTTTATTGTTTATTTAGGCAGTATATAGTTCCTAAATCACTGTAGCATATTCCCTACACCGGCTATTTATCGGTATGATGAACATAAACAATATAATTTCTACTTCCAAAGATTCATCAAAGTATTCAGTGCTTGTTGGTTGGGCTTGAATATTTAAAAATGTTTTTGAAGTCATTTTCATTTAATATCTCAATAGTAAATCAATGGTTCTCTCAATCACAGGGAAAAAAAAACTCTGCATACTTACTTGAACGTTTTCCATATTGTAGGAATGTGTAGGGAAAAAAAGGGTATGTGAATGTTAATTGAATTTCACCTGAGATTACTGATGTTTGAACTTCCTGAAAATTAATCAATGTAAAATGTTCCTTTTTCTCAAAGTGTCTAAGTACTCATGTTAAATGGAATAAAATAATTCATGTCTTGTATAAATCCTGATTTATCAAGGTTTTATTCAGTTCCTTTCACAAACTATCCACTTTCTTCTACATTATTCTTTTTCAGTTGAAATATAAATGAATATTCACTTGTTACCTGAAACACCCTTTCTCTGAAGCCAATTTCTTGCAATTATACAACAAATTCAATCTTTTCTTCAACAAATACTGTTTATTTTAGCAAAGATTACCTTCATTGAATTTCAAATATTGAATTTATCAAAAAGAAATTCCTTCAGTACAAGTTAAAACCTTGCCGTTTTGCAAAAATATCGGATTAAAATTTATTTTAATTTTGTCATTTTTAAGTATCTCTGCCTTAGATTCATTTTTCCTAATCTTTCTGGAATAAAAATGTAAAAAACTATAATTTCATTTGTATCTCTTTAAGCATTTAATTTTACTTTTACATTTGAATTAGGCCCAAAATAATATACTTTTGATTTAAAAGTTAATTCAGCAGACAATTTTGTTTCTTTTTGAATGTTGAATTACAGTATTTTCTTACTTGCAACGTTAATTTCAAAGTAGGCCTATTCTCTTTTGCTTTCCACTTGATAGATTCGCATGTCTTAAGAGTATGACTACTGGCATAATATCACAAAGTTAATTAAGATTATCGTTTTCACAATCATCGTAAATCTTATTAAGCTGCTTGTCAATCTTTGTCCGTTTTAATTGATCCGAGAAACATTGAAACTCCATTCATTTTTTTACAATTTTGTAACTACTTCACTCTATAAGACATGCACAAGATATATATATATATATATATATATATATATATATATATATATATTCACTTGGGGGGAAAACTATACTATAGCACAGGCTTAAGAGAAGGGGTTTTAGCCTTTGAAGGAAGGGGGGCGGGGTTAAATGGTTCAAAATTTGATACAAAGAGTAGAAGATGGGTTGCAATAAAGATTGTTCATATACTCCCTTGCTTGATCTTTCAGTTGCCTATAGTATGGCGAACTTCTGAATTTACTCCTAAAGCAAGTGGAATGCTAAAATTTGCGAAGGTGGAATATGTAATGGAGTCGGTTTTGATAAGCACCGTTTCCTTGTGAACATGAATGAGAAAAATAACTGGTGGAAGAGAAAGTTTAAATAAGTGTAAGGGATGATTATTACTAGCAGCCTTACTTTTCGCCATCTTCACTACAGGAGCACTAAATTTAACGTCGTTAATCACAATTTATTGCCTGGCTACCATCACTAAGCTTACAATTAACAAGTCAATTTGCCAAAGAAAGGGTAACAACTGGAAGCAGACTCACTACACACCCTGTATAACCAAAGAAAGATCAAGTTGCATTTGAAAAAACACTCAACTTTGGTCTAGTTGACAGGCTCATGATCAGCACATCACAAGAGAAAGGATCTTGATAAGGTAAAATAATTTATTTTGAAATTATCAGGGACTTTTTTCAAAACGCAACAACATCGAGTAGAAAGCAAAGAAGTTCATAATGCCAAGTCGGCTGTACCAGAGTTAATGAGATGAAATGGATTTTACAAAGGGCAGATGCTGAGACTTCTTGTTTTAATGGTTTAAAACATACAAGATAAAAGGCCACTACATATATGAAACTGTAAAGGAAATATAGTTAAACCATGAGTTAGGAGTTCATCTTTGATTTAAAATTGTTAAAGTCAGATGACGAAGGAAAGTATTCAGAACGAAAAGCGTTGGACAATTTAACGATCCAGGGGAAAAATGCATTCATATGAAGGTTTATTAAAAGTAGGGAAAAAATTTAAAGCACTTGTCAGGAGAGGCAATAATTGATGTAAAGAAGGAAGGGGGTTGGATCAAGAATTAATTCATGAATGAAATCAGTTTTAAAGGATTGATAGGAATGACATTGGGAGTAAGATATTCTTCGACTGTAACAAAAATTAAAAACATGGGTCTCATTTTGACATAATCCAAACTTAGACTAAGACATGTCGACAATGAATTGAGAGATAATGTTGAGCCGGCCCTCATTTGTTTACTTCACTGACAGGACAAGATATGGCGACAGTTTACAGGTCACAGATTATTCTGCACTGTCTTTCAACTTGATTCCTGATTAGTATTCAGCTAAAATATGACATATCTACAACACATTATACAGTGCCTTTCGCTTGAAGTTTGGTAACTTGTCACAAGAACATTTGTATTTGATTTGATCTTTTGTCTAGATTCCTTGTCTTTTCTTGCCGATAAATATTTTACAGTTGAGCAAAAGAAAGATTATTGACATTCGTTGATAAGCTGTTTAGTACGAAGGGTTAAATATTTGGTAAATTTACATTTCTCTCACTTTGTAGGTTTTCTTCACAATTTTAAAATGATAAACCCCAAAATATATTTTTGATTTAAATATGCCATTCCTGGATTAAAAAAATTAGGAATAAAATTATATTCTGTGAAGACAAAAATCCAGAAGTGAAAAAACAATATTTTCTACTAAAATATTGTGAGATTATCATATTTTTGTATAAAAATGCTATTGCTAAGCGAAGGAGGATCTTTAGACGAATGATGATGGTAAATGATGAGGTAAGGTGATAAAAAATGTATTTCCACACAGGCGTATCAAAAGTCTTAAAAATCAGCTTTTAAATGTCTGCAAGGTACAAAATCTGTATAGTACAAAATAACAATATTACACATGTTTGAAAAATCATCCAACAATAAAGGATACACTGTCAAATCAATAATTTTTTTTTGCTTACTTAGGTCATTAGTTCTTGCGAAGATAGGAAAACTCTTGATACCCAATCCTTTCTTTGTAAAACCAGCAACAGATATTGTATAATTTGTCGATAACGATAGATTTCTCAGAAGATAGAAGTCGGCAGACGTATTCGTTGTGACAGCATAACTTCTAAATCCAGTTGATGTTGAGAAGAATATCTTGTAACCTAGAAGTCTTCCATTGTGATACTCTTTTGGTATTTGCATCCATGTGACTTCAATGTTTGACGAACTTCCATTGAATGCTCGTACATTATCTGGAGGCCATTCAGGAACTAAAGTCAAAATGTAAATACAGTATTATTAGAAAGTAATACGTTATAAACAATAAACATGATTCAGGTAAAAGTCTTCATGGATGTACATATATATATATATATATATATATATATATATATATATATTTATATATATATATAACAGATAATTTTTTTATATGTCAAAAATAGACAGGAATTTTATTTCGTACTAACGAATGCCTTAATAAAAACTATAATTTTACTTCTCCTAGGATTCTAGATAAACTTTATTACGCTGTTTGGTATAGAGACAATCGAGGAAGTTATTAACAAATCAAAGTATTCCAGGATGCAAAGGATTTAGTATGATGACCCACGAAATAAACGATGTATCTGGACAGGAAGAACTTATTGTTTGAATTAGATGGTTAGATGATGAACTAATACCCAATGGAGAGTAATTGGTCATACAGGCACTGGGTGATTAAAAAGCCAAAAATATTTAAGATTATCTTTTAAATGTGTTAAAATGAGCTAACATTGACATCCGGGATGCAAGTGGACAGTGTTGTAATGGAAGAGCATTCATGGAGCTGTAGAATAAGGGTGTAACATCGATTATCAAAATTGAAAAATGGATCACTGTCATGGTCTTTCGTTGAATATGCCATGTGGTGACATTATAAAAGTGTACCTGTGCTTAAAGTAGTATCTGAGATATCAAGAGAGCTCATAAAATTTATCCATAATTCATCTAAGAATAATTAGTAATTTCTTAGAGGCTCTCCAAAGTTAACAACTCGTATGCCGTATATATGTATATATATATATATATATATATATGTATGTGATTTTCTCGGCACCTCTGATTTCAACAATATCACCTTTCTTTAATTTAAGTTCCTTTGTCTTGTGCATGTTGTTGTGTCGTTCACGTAATCCTTTTAAGTACTCCTTTGTCAAACGTTCCCAGACTCTTTGCATGCTCTGACATATTTGGCTACTTTGCAGAGATCATGTGCCTCAATTAGATTCAAACTTTCTTCAAGTAAAAAGTCTGGTTGACTGTAAATCAGGAGATTTGGAGTCAAAATATGACGCTCAATATTGTCTTCCACATAGCCAAGTGGACGTTTGTTTAATGTAATTTCAAGATCAAGCAAGAGAGACTCGAATTCTCTCCAGGTAAGTGTTGACCGCCCCATGATCTTGTATAATGATTGTTTGTCCAGCTCAACTATCTGCTTGAGCTGGCCTCCCCACCCTGATGCACGGCTAAGATTAAACTGCCACTTTAATTGTTGCTTGGCAAGGGAGTCGTGCATTCGCTCCTCCTTCATTAAACCTCTCATCCATTTGGAAGCAGCAACAAATGTAAAAAAATTACTCGAGTATACCTTCTTCGGACTTCCACGTCTGTCAATCATTCGCTTAGGGCTGATCATAAATCCTTCAAGGGTTTGATCAGGCACCAAATCCAAATACACTGCACGAGAAAAGCTACAGCTAAAACGTTAGACTAAAATGTGCGCCTTTCCTTCCTTGTTCCCCTTTTTTCTATAAGTGAATGGCCCCGCATAATCAAGTTCTACTACTTCGAATGGAAGGCAGCCTTCAGTTCTGTCACGTGGAAGAGTTTCAATGGATGGTGCTGAAAATGCCATAGCTTGGAACCGTTTACACCCATGGCATAATCGTATGACCTTCTTCACTTGCTGCCGGAGTTGTGGTATCCAGTATTGCCATCTCACATCTGTCATAGTGCAGCCCACTCCCTCATGCTTCGTTCGTAAGTGGTCACCAGCAATTATTTTCCCCGTATAATAACAAAGCGGAGGCAGGTTGATAGGGTAGTCACTTTGAATTTTCCCTAAACAGATGTAAACTCCACCCTGATCCTGTTGTTAATTAAGCTGTTTGGAATCTTTTTTGAATCATTTGTTGTTGAAATGTGCTTGCTAAGTCTTTTTGACCCAAAACAGCTTTGATTTTTCGATTTCATCAGTGTTTAAAGCACCTAGATGCCTACTTTCCTTTCTTTGATGGCAATTATTAATAATCTGATAACCCATGATGTCACTCGCATTGTTTTCCAGTATGTGTGTTTCTGGAGTGTACTGTTCAATTTGTTTCCCTCTGTAAACGCAGTTGCTAAAATGCCCCTCATTTTCTTTGCTTCTGCTTCTGTTTCGTCAATAGGTACTGTCACAATGTCTTCAAGCTATTCATCATAATTTGATAACCATTTAGGCCCTAGCCACCAGCAATCATCGAGCTTGTCTGCTGTGCATACACAGCTGCTTATATTTGCGGGGTTTTTTCTATGCTGGTGACATAACGCCAGGAAACCTCTTGCTTTGAACGAATTTTGTCAACTCGATTCTTGACAAACTGTTTATACCGCCTGCCTTCTCGAATCCAGTGCAGAGTGGTACTGCTATCTGACTATCCTACAACTCGATTGACAGGAAGTCCTCTCAGTGCTGTGACTGTATTATGCAATGTATTTGCAGCCATATGACATGCGACTAATTCGAGGCGTGGAATTGTCAATCCTCTCTTTGACAAACGGAAATTTGGTTTGAGTAAGCCCTGGCTGATCCAAAGATCCTGGAATACGACTGCATATGTAGCAGAACAGCTCCCCTTCTGGCTAGCATAACCAAATGTGTGAAGGTCAATATGGAGAATGGGAGCTTTGTATGCCGATATTGCTCTTGGGACATCCATTTTAAAGGGAAGCTTTTGTTTCCACCTTATCCATTTCAGTCGTAAGAAGTTTGGCAGCACACTATCCTTGGAAAGTTTAAGTTCTCATATCTCTCTGAATAACATCTTGCCATACACAAGTACCGGTGAGATTAGTTCAAGTGGTCATAGATGGATGCTAAAGGTATGCGGGTTCAACTTGGACCTCAGGAAATTAGACAACCCTGCCTTTCATAGTCACCGGTCGCCCTTTGGCAAGGCGTACCACCCGGTTTAGCCACCCCTCTCGGGGTTACGGAGCATTCTTCCTGTCGGCCCGTCCTGCCTGAGTGGGGTCGGTGCATTCCTGGGCAAATGAACTTCCGCGATGAGGTCACCGGCCAGAAATGGACACTCGCTGCCTTGCGAGCAGGTCTCTAGACCAAAGGCTAGGCCCACCGCCAATAACTGTGGTTGGCGTCTTGAAGGGCATCCGGCCACTTAAAACTTGCCAAAATAAAACTATGCGGATCAAAAATCTACAATCCATACCGGATCGGTCGAGGCCCGGGTTACCAACGACAGCCATCACCACCGACCGGCAGGGTGGTGCTGGAAACTATGCGACTGCTGGACAACAAAGGAAGAGAAAAGGAGGCAGGAAAAGGAGAGAAAAGCGTGAGAAAAGGAAAGCAAGACAGAGGTCTTTGAGAATTGGCACACTGAATGTGGGGACCATGAACGGAAAGGGAAGGGAGATAGCAGATCTGATGGAAAGAAGATGCATTGACATCATGTGCATCCAAGAAACTAGATGGAAAGGGAGCAAGTCCAGACAACTCGGAGATGGGTACAAGCTGATATACCATGGAGAGAACAACAAAAGAAATGGTGTAGGAATTGTGTTGAGATCATGTTATGCAGATTGTGTGCTGGCGGTTGAGAGGATCTCTGACAGAGTGATGTGTTTGAGATTAGATGTTGAGGGCACGCTATTGAGTGTAGTGAGTGCTTATGGACCACAGGTGGGCTGTACACAGGAAGAAAAAGACAAGTTTTGGAGAGACATGGACACCACATTCATGAGGATACCGAGAGGAGAGAGATGCGTGATTGGAGCGGATTTCAATGGGCATGTTGGGGAGGGGAACAGAGGGGATGAGGAGGTGATGGGAAGACATGGCTATGGAAGAAGAAATGAAGAAGGACAAGAGGTAGTGGATTTTGCAAAGAGAGTTGAGTTGGCAGTGCTGAACACGTACTTCAAAAAGAAAGAGGACCAAAGAACCACCTATAGAAGTGGAGGAAGAAGCACGCAAGTGGACTACCTAGTGTACAAAAGAAGACATCTGAAAGAAGTCAGTGACTGCTTTGTACTGGGAGGAGAGTGTGTTGCTGCACAACATAAGGTAGTAATATGCAAGTTGATGATCAAAACCAAGAGAACAAGAAAAAGGACATCTGATCCAAGAATAAAATGGTGGAAACTGAGAGAAGCTGAGTGCAGGAGGAACTTCAATCGGGAGCTAGTAGAAGCACTGAGTTCAACCACGGATGTACTTGAAAAATGGACTGAGCTCACCGAGAAAATTCGAGAAACGGCCAAGGCAGTTCTGGGAGCAACATCAAGCTGTAGGAGTCCAGACAAGGAAACATGGTGGTGGAATGATGCAGTACAAGATAGTATCCAGAACAAGAGGAAAGCAAAGAAAGTGTTTGACAGGACAGGCCAAGAGGAAGACAAAAGGGAATACGAGACTAGACGAAGAGAAGCGAAGCAGGAAGTAGCCAAGGCAAAGGAGGAAGCATACAATGATCTCTACGATAGGCTGAACACAAGGGAAGGAGAAAAGGATTTATTTCGGATTGCGAAGCAAAAGGACAAGGCTTCAAAGGATATTCAACAGGTTAGAGTCATCAAAGATGCAGATGGAAGACTGTTAACAGATGAGAATGAAGTGTTAGAAAGGTGGAAAAGTTACTTTGAAGGCCTCATGAACACAGAAAATCCCAGAGAAGAAAGAATTGAAGAAGCCCAGAGAGTTGAACGCGATGTTGGAAAGATAGACAAAGGTGAAGTAAAGAAGGCATTGAAGAAAATGAAAAATGGAAAGAGTGTAGGGCCAGACAACATCCCAATTGAAGCATGGAAGTGTCTAGGTGACATGGGTTTAGAGGTGCTCACGAAGCTCTTCAATAGGATACTGGAGAAAGAGGAAATGCCAAGCGAATGGAGGAGGAGTGTGTTGATCCCTATATATAAGAACAAAGGAGATGCACAAGAGTGTGGCAACTACAGGGGCATCAAGTTGATGTGCCACACTATGAAGTTGTGGGAGAGAGTTTTGGATGCAAGGATGAGAGAGGAAGTAGAGATCAGCCCGGAACAGTACAGTTTCATGCCAGGAAGAGGCACAACAGATGCGTTATTCGCTCTGCGCATCCTGATGGAAAAGCACAGAGAAGGACAAAAGGAATTGCACTGCGTGTTTGTGGATTTGGAAAAAGCGTATGATAGGGTACCTAGAGAGGAATTATGGCACTGCATGAGAACATCCAGAGTAGCAGAAAAGTATGTAAGGCTAGTAAAAGACATGTACAAAGACAGTGCGACGGCTGTAAGAAGTGCTGCAGGAATGACTGACTGGTTCCGAGTCAAGGTCGGACTCCACCAAGGGTCAGCTCTAAGCCCCTTCCTATTCGCAATAGTCATGGATCGACTCACTGATGAAGTCAGGAAAGAAGCACCATGGAGTATGCTGTTTGCTGACGATATTGTGCTGTGCAACAAAACCAGGAACGAGGCCGAAGAAGAACTGGAGGAGTGGAGATATGCCCTAGAAAGAAGGGGAATGAAGGTAAGCAGGGCCAAGACCGAATACCTGGTCGTGAATGGGAGAGAGGATGACAAGATTTGCATGCAAGGAGCAGATGTAATGAAGGCAAAAGACTTCAAGTACCTTGGATCCACAGTGCAATACGATGGGGGATGCGACAGAGAAGTGAAGAAGAGGATACAAGCAGGCTGGAACGGGTGGAGGAAGGTAACAGGGGTGTTATGTGACCGGAAGATATTGCCAAAAGTGAAAGGAAAAGTGTACAAAACGGTAGTGCGGCCAGCTTTGCTATATGGGCTTGAGACGGTAGCGACAACAAAGAAGCAGGAAGCTGAGTTGGAAGTGGCTGAGTTGAGAATGCTGAGG
The DNA here is from genome assembly GCA_003991215.1 of Morbakka virulenta. Taxonomy (NCBI): domain Eukaryota; kingdom Metazoa; phylum Cnidaria; class Cubozoa; order Carybdeida; family Carukiidae; genus Morbakka; species Morbakka virulenta. The sequence goes on along the minus strand of RDPX01000099.1, from coordinate 888,818 downwards.
TGGTCACTTGGGGTCACACAGCTAGATAAAATCAGAAATGAAAACATCAGAGGAACAGCACACGTTAGAAGATTAGGAGAGAAGCAAAGGGAAGGAAGACTGAGATGGTACGGACACGTGGTCAGAAGAGAAGATAGCTACATCGGGAGGAGAATGTTGAGGATGCAACTGCCAGGGAAGAGGAAGAGAGGAAGACCAAAGAGAAGATATATGGACGGAATTGAAGAGGATATGAGGACATTAGGAGTGAGGAGAGAGGACGCTGACGACCGCGCCAAATGGAGGTGATTGATCCGCTGTGGCGACCCCTGACGGGAGCAGCCGAAAGATGAAGAAGAAGAAGAGGTCATAGATGGATGCTAAAATCTGAAGAACTCCTCGCTTTGTTATTTCTGTATCTTTAATCGTAATGTTAACTGATAACTGATCATTTCCCTTATTCCAATCTAAGCCTAACATAGTTGTTTTATCAGCTTTAAAGTTCATCTCTTGTTTTTTATATGTCAATTCTTCTGATGCTGAGTCACTGTTATCTGTTCCCAATGTAGACTCATCGGAGTGCCATTTATGTATGTCAAATCCAGCATCCCTTAATATTTATATAGTGTTGACTTTGTCTTCTCTGACCTCTGGGGGTTGCTTTTTCTGCCAGCTCTATGTCGTCTACATAAATGTTATTCCGAATCGCTTTCACTGTGTTTGGATATTGTTATTGACAGGCATCAAGATGATATTCAACAGCCGCTCTAAGAATAAATGGCGACTGAACTAAACCAAACAATGCACGAGTAAAGCGAAATGTTTCTACTTTCCTTGACTGCATATCTTTTATCCAGTGGAATCTGAGTGCGTCTCGATCAGTTTCTCGTATTCGAATCTGGAGAAAGGCTTGCTTTAGATCTCTTGTCAGTGCGATAGGCCTTAGTCTTGTTTGCATGAGAATGTCCCACAGAAGGTTTTGTAGAGGAGGTCCGGTCTCGAGGCATTCATTAAGTGAAGGGCGATATTTGTTCGGCCTGGACGAAGCATCATAGACCACACGCAAGTTTGTGCTTTCTGCATTTTCACGGATTACTGGCTTGTGTGAAATGTAAAATTGTTTTTTCTGATGAATTGCTTTAGCTGTTGCGATTATACCCTCAGCTAATTGTTGTTGAATCATCTTGTAATACTCCTTGAAGAGCGTTGAATTACTTTTCAGCTTGTTTAAGAGATGATTTAGCTGGCTTAAACTAGCTACTTTGTTGTTGTGAACTTGCGGATGATTAACCTTCCAAATTAGTCCTGTATCATACCAGCCTTCTGAACTGTGTTGCAATTGTTCCTTGAACTCACTGAAAACTGATTGCTGATCACTCGTTGGCGAGTCTGCTAATCCTAAAAGGTCCAGACAACAGAGTCGATCAAAGTCATCCAGGGAAGACTGTGTAGTATATAATGGACTGTTCACTGCATAACCAGGTGATGTAAGAATCCATGGAAATCGTGTATATTCTGCCACAGGCTCACCAGATCTACCAATATTTGGTGTGACTTCCCTTTTTATCTTGGCATATTCGCTGGCATGCAGTATCATATGTATTTCCAGGTCTAACTTTGATCGTCATCATTAGCCTCAACTCCTTTCAGATAATTGAATGTCCTGACCATTATGTCGTAGTTCGGATTGGCAATTTTCAGAAGCACATCTTTCTCTACTTTTCTTGCTTCAATAGGTAAGCCATACTACTACATACTACATATACTCCATTTGTATTGCCAACGTCAAGACTATAGATTTCAATTTTCGTGATGTACTGTGCATCAGCATTTCAATTTGTCTTGGGTCACTTCGCACTGGGTTTTTTCCCATACGTTTTATCAATGTTGCTGAGGCATAACAACTTCCTGATCCAGTGTCAAGTAAAGCACGGCATTTCACTCCATTAAAAATTACTGCTACAGGGTACGTAACTGATCCTCTACTGATACAGCATAACAGCTGATTTTCTGTTTTCGCAGTACTGCTATTCACAATCAAATTTGTTGAACTACTAGCATTGCTACCAACACGGTCACATATCGATGTATGATGCCTTCCTCCACAGCTGAAACAGCCACGACTTTTACAACCTGATGCTCGGTGTTTTGTTTCAGTACAATCAAAACAAAGTCGTTTGATCTCAAGTATTCGTCTGCGTTCATTAAAGTCTGATACCTAATTATATAATATATAATATATAAATAATAATTATATATTATATATTACATATTATATATATTATGTGTTTGATACATTAAAAGTAAGAGAATTGTAGTTGCAACAAGACTGTAGTTGTTCTTCTTATGCTTGTACTTATAAATACAATTGTATTCTTAAATACATGGAGTACTATGTTTATGATTGTTGTTTAAAATATCATTCGAAATTATATAAATTGCATATATTTCATCTATATTATATTCATATATATATATATATATATGTTATCTCTTACAAAAAATTCCAGAACAAAGAAGCGATACAACTAAAAATGGCATTTAACAAGAGAAGGTTTCGACCGTTATAAAGGCAATTTTGATTGTGATATTGACGTTTTGTACTTGCAATCGTTTAATTCCACTGTCGTGACAAACTTGTACAAAAGCTCTCTCTAATACAACCATAATTAATAAATATACTTTTCCTTACCACTCTCGTTTGTTGTTCCATTGGCATGACTCCAGGGGGAAAATCCTTTGCTGTTTGCAGCTTTTACTGAAATGTGGTACAGTGAGTATGGCTTGAGTCCAAGTAAAGTAACTTGAAGCTTGTTACTTTTATTGTAAACAGTGGCATTGCATTCGGAGCCAGAGATATTAGCATATATTGAGGACTCTGTTTCATATTGTGAAATATCCACGTCATTTGGCAGTCTCAAATGGTCAAACGCTGTGTCATAGTTATGATCTAGGAACTGCAATCTGATCACAAAGCAGGTAACTATAAAGTAAGAAATGATGATTCCATTTCGTTTTCTCAAGGGAACGTTCTTCCATTCTAGTTGTAAAGTTGAGGGAGTTGAATTTGCAGCAATTAAATCATAAACCTTCCCGCTGGGAACTGTTGAGATAAAGAGAGAAAATAAACAATTGACTCAAACATTAGCAAACAACAACGCACTATTAAGTAATCTACATCTATGTTAAAATAAGTATTTTTGATGTTCGTCTTTTTTTAGATATTGGAGATTTTTCTGAGTTAAGAAAAATGACACCTAAGGTGATAAAGTTGCTGTATCTATAGCTTTCACTGAGACCATAAGGTTGGAAATTTTTAAATTTCTTTCTTATGTTTTTAGAATGATAAAATATTTAAAATTTATTGTTAGTAATACTTTCTGTTGTATTAAAAATCCAAAATTTTTTTTACAGAAAAAATTTTCCCGTTTTTAACAGGCAAATCAGAAATCTAAATCAGATAAGTTGTTTTATATCCATTAAAACGACAATTCTATATTAATTCAAATGGTTATTATATACTAATTAAAAGTAATTTTATATTTATTAAATGGTCATGCAAAATAGTCATTTTATATCATTTATTTTAATTTGTTTGTTTTCACTAAAATGTTTTTATGCTGTATGATGAAATATATAGGTTATCCAATACACTCCACTCACGGTTTTCATTAACGGCCAGAAACCTTCGAAATAAATTTAAAATATAATTCACTGTTTAAATTAAAAAGGGTTAAGGAAATTCTCTTCTGGCAAATAATGATTTACTTATCATGGCTAAGTGAATGATCATTTAATATTTTACTAGAGATTTTGCACACATTAATTTTGTTTATTTATGTAGCTCATGAACCAAAAAAATTTGCTGAAAAAACTCTAATGACATATGAAAATCATCTGAATGAAGACAAGTACAATTATTAATTTCTATTACATTTACCACCTGCAAGAATATTTTTGTCTCTACTGTTTTTTATACTAGAGAGCAAAATTGTATTGAATCATGTGGTGTAAGCTGCAACTACCAGTAAAAAAATACTTTATAGTTTAATATAATATGCTTTTAGTGCATGAATTTTATAAAGCATGATTTTTTCTAGTTTTCCACATTAAAACACTAAAGACGTGTTCCTATTACTATTACTATTTTCAGGATATCAATTGAACGAAAAGAGAGAGAAAAATATCAGAATTCTTCTTCTTGGGCTTTAGGCTGTTACCGTTAGGGGTTACCATAGCGGATCAATCTTCTCCATTTTCCATGGTCTTCTGCATCCTCCTTTAGTACTCCTGCTGTTCTCATGTCCTCTGTTATTACATCCATGTATCTCCTCTTTGGTCTTCTTCGCTTTCTGTGTCCTGGCACATGCATGTCCAACATTCTCCTATCAACATATACTTCCTCTCTCCTGGCCACATGTCCAAACCACTTGAGCCTTGCTTCTCTTTGCTTGTCTCTCAATCTCCTAACATGAGCCGTACCCCTTATATTTTTATTCCGAATCCTGTCTAGCCGCTTAACCCCGAGTAACCACCGCAGCATTCGAAGTTCAGAGAAAAATATCAGAATATCGCATAAAAAAAAAAGTTCCAGAAGAATGTTATTTATTATGAAAATCTGTATATTTGGGACAGTATAATAGTTCAACATGTTAAGTAAAACTCAAAACGTAAAAAATATTCAGATATGTTTCTTACTTTGAAAATATACACTTATGAAACATTTTTTTGTTAACTGTTTCGCAATTTTACTTTTCTTTTATTTGCTTTTGTATTTTGACATCCGTTATAGTTACAATAAATGTAAAAACGTAAATTACTCTTGTAATGCTAGAGAATAGTTCAGAATTTGTATGTATCAGTCATTTTCTTTACTCTGAATAATTTTCATCGGTAAAAAGATATATCGGATTCCTTAGATATGTGCATCTAAAAGTAAATAGAAAGTGATAAATACTTACTATCTTCCTCAGTTTTTACAACTGTTTGATTACTTACAATGCCTCCTCCAATTTTAGTAAAGGCTTGTAAAACAAAACGATACTTTGTAAATGGGCTCAAGCCTTCAAATATGAATGAATTAGAGTTTTCTACAATCATTGACCTGTTACATTTTTCTAGCTCTATCCCTTCATATGGCTCTACAATTGTGCTATTGCAATCACTTATTATTATCTTGATGTATATAATTTTTCCACTTGCACAGAAATGATCCATTTCGTCCCATCTGATTGAAAAATTTTTTGCACTTATGTCAGTCACGGTAATATTAGGTGGAAAACAAACTGGTCGGTCTTCAAGTGTTTGGATTTCATAAATAAAAAATTGGTCAGCACAACCAGCTTGGGTACACGCTTTTACGAATACTGTATAAATAGTACTTGGATACAAATTGCTTATTGTTACTGTTATTGGAACCCAAGATATCTTTTTTTTTTCCCTTTTGCACGTTATGTTGCTTGTGTTGTAATGGACGTTTTGAACGAATTCATTTGGCACCCATTTTTCTTCCAGCAGATTTAAAGTAGAATTCATAATTGTAATACGATAGCCGATGATAATTCCGTTCTCTTCATTATTTAAAATACTACCACTCACATTAGCTGAAGTACTTGTAATGTTGGCAATCTCTAGTTGATGAACTGGACCTGGAACTGAAAACAAATACATACTTGTAAGTTCAGTGAAAAATTAAGCAGTTGAATCACATTCAACAATTTTTCCATCCGTGTTGACGTATGATACCTCTGCTAATAAACAATCGTTAATTGATGTTAGAAAACTTTGCAAAGGGTTCTCAGCTGAGGAAAAAATTCATTATGATAAAATTAAAGAAGTTCTTATCATTACCTTGGCTAAAAAAGATTTTAAGAATTTACAGCAAATGTCTGTTTAGTAAAAGCGAATTTAGAATTCCTCCTCTTTTAATGGGTTTTACATGTGCATAATTAAAAAAACTAAAGCTTTTCAAATTTTTAAAACTCTCCTTTATTAATAGCAATGACCTCTCCATAATATCTTACTTTGTTGGTGAAGTCATTTAATCTCTGAATCCATTCACTCCATTTGGCCTTGAAAACATCCCTTTGTCATCACATATAACATCAACAACATATCTTACACTCTTCCATCCTTATTAGTTTCATTCAAAATGTTTTCCAGGACATTCTTTAATCCTTTCAAAATACTTCAATAAATGTATTTCTGAAACCTGCTTTCCTTGTAGCTAGAAACGCATATCTGTTGTTCCTATCTTTAATTATCATAACTATCGGAATATCATTTTGTTCCCACATCTGCAGTACTCTATTGTGTATAAAACACTGACCACATTGCACTTCATTAGGATTATACTAAAATCCGGCCAATTTTACTCCATTGAGTATTATGGTTTTCATAAACATTGATCCAAAGCAGATCTTTTCGTTGTTTTCAGTAAGCTGTGTCAGTTTTCTTGACCGCCTTGTTCAGACACAGCATATTACCCATATTATTTACAAGACATTTTATGTATTTCACATGTTTACCTTTTCCATAAACTCAGATCGTATGGCAATACGGGTAAAATTGTAAACATTACAACCACTTTCTGGGAGAATCTCTTGTTCAAAGTTGTTATTAATGAACAATCTTCTTCTACCTTCTCCACTGAATAAGGTGTTCTAAAGACTGTCTCTTGGGATCCATATTATTTTTTCTTCTCATAAATGAGCTACCCGAAACTTTCGAATGTAATACTATTATCTTTGTCGATACCACTTTCTACACATATATTAAAAGCAAATTGTTTTTTTTTGAACCATTTAGAATTGCTTGGCTTTTTCAGTATGATCTTGAACCTATTCTTGATTGAGATTGCCTTTAGTTTGTCACTTTTTATATTGCTAAGACTAAGCTTCCTACCATCAATAGACAGATCTACAAACTCGATTTCTGTTTTTCATATTAGTTCTTCTTGACATTAAACGAATTATTTTCCACTTCTTGTACTTATTTTTATGACTTCCTCTTGAGTCAATACGTTGACCTTACTGTCAAGTCTATAGCAGTGAATTGGGTACGCAGCGGGGGTTGGCTTTCACAGACAACCAATAACCTGCAAGGAGGTGTGAGGCGCTCCTTCCCTGCGCAGTCTTGGGGTAGACCTTGAGCAAGTCGAGCAACCCCAAAGCTCCCCTACCAGGGTAACGGTGAAGTTGAGGGCAGCAGCTCAATGGATGATGCATTAGGCGGATGAATCCCTAGATCGTGACCAACGGCTGATGCATCAGGCGGTCAGGCGGAAGATCCGACAAACAGGACAACGGCTGGGCGCATCCCCTAAATGTAGGGACTGCGGTGGTAGAAAGGACGTTGGGGGCCCTACTAGCACTACAAACACCTCCAGACTACTTCTTTCGTCATGACTACGACACAAAGAAATCCATACCACATCGTCCGTCGCGTGGGTAAACAAGGGACGCGTTGCACAGTAGGCGACCAGGCTGGCAATGACAAATTGGTTACTGGAAGAACACAACTGAGGAAGCCTCTTAATATTGGAACATGGAACGTCAGAAA